>CAXIUT010000036.1:24286-75803 GCA_964035545.1 Bugula neritina
CCAACCCCAACCCCAACCCCAACCCCAACCCCAACCCCCAACCCCAACCCCAACCCCCAACCCCAACCCCAACCCCGATCTAGATAGAAAATTATTATTAGATAAATGATTAGATATAAATTGGATGTAAATATTAAAAATGTCATTAAATCGTTTATCAGATTATAATAATTGGTTTGATTTCTATTTGGATGTTATATTTGCTGAAGTATTTTCATTATCTGTTCAAAGACATCTTTAATAACTTCAAAAAAATAGCACTGAATGCTATCTACTAGTTACAGTTGAATTGTAGAGAGTAGGTATTCTAAATGTCTTCTTAAAATCAAGAAGATTACGACATAAAAACAAACACTAGCCATTTAATAACTAGATTTATGATAGAAATAAGTATAAAAATATAAAATGATTGTACAGTAGTTAAAATAACGATAAAGTTAGAAGTTAAAAATGAAAGCACATTCATATAAAATAAGTAATTAGATATTAAAAGCATAATTTAAAACAATTTATGACTAAGCTACTGGATATTAGCCATTAATTCTAGTTTATATTTAGATCCGCAGTTCACAATATGCTCAAGATCATCAAAAATAGAACATTGAAGTCATTATAATACAACTAAAATGAAAATCAATATAGTAATGGTAAAATAGAAATATTAATAATATAAAGATTACTTATGTTTATTGATTTGCTCATTTATTTTTCACATTTTTATATTTTAATGGTGAGAAGAAAGATTATTGATGGAAATATTATGGGTTAATAAAATAGTTGAAAAGATATTATGCTGACTAGTAAATATACTCTTTATATTAATGAATATTAAATGATTAATTTCAGGTTAAAATATGGATTCTTCAACTTAGATATTATAAAAATCAAAAGTTCTTTCTAAAAATACTAACAGCATTCTAGTTTATCAACTTTACTTCATTTATCACCAAGTTTATCACCACAATATCAAGCTTAAACAGGTCAAATATCATTTTTAGATGAAAAGATATCAAGTAAGATGTATAATCAAATTGAAATGATCAATAACAAATAAATCTTGATAAACAATAACTAGATTTATAACTTGACAGTCAATATCTAGATTAATAACTCGATTGCTAATATTGTTGTTTTTTTATGATACTTTTGAGTTGTTTAACTTATGAACAATAAATAAAAGAAGAGATCAAAATTAATCATAGAAATCATTTAATAATATAACTTCTTGGTATTGAGAACGAAATAAAATTTTAAATTATTTCTTCAAGTTGACATTCAATTATAATTTAACTTTGTGAACTTTCCTCGTTATTATCATATTTATTTTTAGGATATATCCCCCATGATAACTAAAGGTCTTGTAAAAAACTAAATGCAGACATTTATCCTGGTTGCCAATCGATTCAGAGCTATCATGACTAGGACATAAATTGTTATTCGATAAAATGCACTAAATGACAAACACATCAAGATAAAATTCTCACAGACATCGGACATTAAACATATTCGATAATCACTTTTCAGGTTTAGATGCTGGACAAGAAGGATAGCGCTAGCAGATAGTCAAGATACTGAAACCAGCATAACAAGATGAATCCGATGGATATCAAGCCAACCACATCGAAAGGAATCAACCTAAAAATTATATTTTATCTTCAACTAAAGCTGTTTTATCTGCAAGTTGTACTTGTTACTCTTAATTACCAGTAGTAAAACAACCAATACTGATTTATCCTTGGATCGTAGTTAAAAATTGATTTTAAGCTCTACACAATAGGAGTCCTGAGGTGTGGATACATCTAGTTTTACAAATTAATGTAGATATCTCTAACAATAACATCAACTAAATGAATAATCCTATAACTGATCTGTTCATTTATTGTTTTAATGTAGTTTTGTTAAAGAATGAGAGAATAAGGATTATTGTTAACATTTGAATAGGTTTGTTATATATTCTATTTATCTATTTACTATCATTCTGATAGTTTTTCCTCTTTTGATTTGATATATTTGAGGATGACGACTTGACTTTTGATACTATTCATTATCTTGATTGAAGTTATCTTCTACTATGACAGTATTTGCTTCTTTTATTATGATAAAAAACTTAAATCCAACTCCTTTTCTTTTGTTTTAAAGAAAGATCTTCCTCTCTTCTTCTTTTTTGTGTTAAATTTCCTCTATTTCTCTTCAAATTTTATGTTTTCAACTCTTTTAACAAATTTATTTGTACTCTTCCAATAAACAGATCTCTTGGTTGGTTGATACTTTTAGCTTACAATGTGACATTTGTTCTTTGATTTGGCTATCCTATTATTATTCTTCTTCCTTATTTTACTTTTATCCTTATCTGATTCACTCGTGCAATATAACCTTTACTAATCTATTCTATTTTCGTTCTTGTTTATTTTAACTTATATTGATATTATAAATCTTCATATTGACAAACTATTAATACATCTTCATTAATCCATATAATATTTCAATAACTTGATTAGATAGTTAAAATAGATAACATTCAAACTTATTTACTTAAATATTTATTTATTGATAATTTAAAATAACAAATGAATGACGATCACTACCAAATCACTCTGAATACTTAGTATTCCACCACTTTAAACCTTTTATTTTAGGTTGCTCCAGAAAATGTTTTCCAGGTCTACTTATTGTCACAAATGTATTTATTATCTTCAGAATTATAGGAATGACCTAAGTTTGCATAGGAAGAGTTATTATTATTGCATTGGTCAGATATGTAGAGATCATCATATCCAAATGTTGGACCATAGCTATTGTTACAGAAAATTATATAATTTTGATGTTGACAAATCATTTTTTACTTTAAGTCCAACGACAGCAGAAAAGCTTCCTTTCCTGCATCACTTACATAATCAATATAAACTTGGTTCCACTTGTATTTAGTATAGCCTCCAATAGTTTTACCAAACTCAGTTCTCACTAAAGTAAAAGTATGCTAGATGTTATCACATTTTTTATGAAAAGCATATGCACTAAAACCATTTTCTGATCCTCTGTAGAGTAGCTATAACTTCTTTGGCTTTTTTAAAGCCTCCATCAAAAACAACTTTTGTTTTTCAACATCTTTATCTCTTTTCTTCAAGATTACTGTATCAAACTCAATAGAGGCATCTTTATCTCCTTTTTTTAAGATAACTGAGTCAAAATCATTTTGTAGTTTATCAAATAGAGTTAATTTAAACTATTTTATGGCTTCATTGAATTTTTTCATTTGTTTTTAGTAATCTCCAAGTAACTTTCTTATTACTTCTTAGTTTTTATTACTTTTACTTAGAGTTAAAACTTTACCAAGCAATTCTTTTGCTTCTTTTCCACTAAGACATTTTCCATTGATGTGATTAAAAATCTCTTGGACTAATTTTTGGTTTTTAACATCAAGATTTCTGAAAGGCGATCCTTTGATAAACTTTTGTTAGTTTTCTTTGAAAGTTTCTATGAAGTTGTTATCGATTTTTAAAACTCCATACATTAGATCTTTGTTATTATCGATCATCAGATTCAGGTTCTTAGTAAGACCAACCAAAGGACTCGACTCAGCTTCTTGAGAATATTCTGAACATGCACTGCAAGTAGGGTTAGTGCAGATCAAAGAGTTAGGACAAGCTGGATCAGTGCACATTCTTTCGATTTTATTTCCTTGAGGACACTTGAGGTTGATAGGTTCTTTGAGGTAACTTTGGTTGAGGAGAGCTTGTATTTACTAGTCTCTGACTGGTTCCATTAATTGTTTATAGAACTTAACTGAATGAATGTGATTTATACTTGATAATGATAAGCTATCTTTCTAATTCTGACAAAAGTATCAAAAAGATAGACTTAACTTTAAAATAAAATAATTAAAAGGATTTGACTAAAAAAGAAGAAGGTAGGATGGTAGTAAATGATATTAATTATTATGATATTATTGAGTCATATATTATATTTATCAAATTTTTATAAAATATTTACAATATCTCATATATCATGACAGACTATTCGTTGCTTCTCTGATTTATTTCACAATTTTTAGTATCTTTTTGTTCTAGCATTAGAAAACAACGATCAAAATTGATTATTTTGTTTGAATTGATGTTATTATTTATTTGTTTATTGTTATGTTTTGCCATTAAATGTAGCTAAAAGTTGATAAAAAATAACTTAATTTTCTATTTATTAACTTTTCTGTTAATCATAAACTTTTTTTCATTTTTATCTTCTTTGATCTCTTTCTAGTCCAATAAATATCCTTTTTATTAGTCGAATATATTCTAAGTGAAAAGATAAATATGAATTTTAGAAATCAAGTTTAGATCTTATCAAATATTTGTTGATGTTATTGGTTGTACTGTTAGTTGAGTTGAAGTCAGGTAGGTAATTTCTTTGTCTTCAACATACTGCTTCGAAATGTTTCATAAAATAAGTTAACTTATTTATCATCTATTTTATTTATTGTTGCTGTTAGCTATTTTTTTATAAGTTATTTTCAAGTAACTTCTTATTATTCTATCTTTTTACAACTATTTCTATTAATAGATTTCATTGATTAATCACTAGTGTATACTATATGTTTATCTCACAATCTTCTCGAACATCGAAGGACATTTCGGTTACCAAACCATAGCTATTCAGTTCTATTTACTAAATAATTTTCGATACTATAAAATACAACATGTTAAAAGTTTCGTGTTCATTGAATTTAGTGATTAATATTTAAATAGATGTTGATAAAAAAAATATCTCCTGTTTATTTTTGACTCGAATACAGTTTATACTCTATCTAACTACTCCAAGTATTCAGACTGGATGGTTATCAAAAGAAATAAGCTAAAAAGACTTATTCAAAAATATATTTATGATATTTATTATTAAAAATTATCAAATAGAATTAAAATGATGACTAGTAATAAGATGAATCATAATTTATACGCTATAATATTTATCATAAATAAAGAACAAACTTGTTATTAGGACCTCTTTTCTCCTTCTAAGAATTTCCTTTAACTTGAAAAGAAGTCTTGATAGTAGATGAATTACTACTTATTTTAGAGGAATCTGAAATTTAGAAGTTATAGATCAATGTATAGATAGAGAACTTGATGATGAAAGCTATTGAAGCGACTATTACTAGTGCCTAAACTTCTTCTCACTGATCAAATAAATATAAATATTTTTTTCTCAATTGTAAACTGCAAGAATAAAGTTATTTGTAAGTAAAACTAGTTTAGATTAACAAATAGAATTGATATCAATCATGATGAATGTTTTAATTTTAATCAATTGAAATATATAAAGAAATTAGATAGATATAAGAGAAATAGTCAATCAAATATATAAATTCAATTAAATAGAGAGATAAATGTTTTAATTTTCGATAAATAAAATACAAGCATTTGATATAATTTATAATAAAACCAGTATAGCTGATAAAGTTGAGTAAAGAGTTGATTTTCTTGAACTTATGAAAAGATGTATTTTAATCACTAGGTTTCGATATTTACTAGCTGTTTCATAAACAGTTAGAATCGAAAAGAGCCTCCTGTTATTCCTTTTTTATTTACTTTTTCCTTTTTTATAAACATCCTTTCTCAATAACTACTATATCCAGTTATTTCAATAGTATGATGTAAAGTTTAATCATTATCTAAGCATCGTTCATATTTTTGTTCATAGTTGTTGAGATTATTTTGAAGATGAATGTTTTATTGAGTTATATTTTTATTCTAATTTTCAATACTACCATTTTATTAATCAGATCAGATACATATTCTTGATGGTCTTGCTGATAATTATAAATCAACTTTTTGTTTGAATCATTATTTTACTTCTAAGATCATTAATTACTATCTAGTATTACGATTATTTATAGGCATAATTGATAGTTTCTACATCAAGTAGTTTGATCTTCAAAACTATTGAGTAAATTATTAAGTACTCTATTAAAGAATAACTAAAAACTAAGATGGTTTGCGAATTGAATCTAACTGATCTTAGTTGAATAGATTATCAATTATCAAACTGAAATATTTGACTTATGACATGTAATAAAATTAATGGGGTTGGGGTTGGGGTTGGGGTTGGGGTTGGGGTTGGGGTTGGGGTTGGGGTTGGGGTTGGGAAATATTCCTACAAATGCCTTCTTCTTCATTTTCTTTTCATATCGCTTTAATTATCATATTGTTTAAATAAATAATTTAAATAGTGTATATAAATATAAAAACTTGATTCAACAACCTGTTTGAAAGAATCAGTAGTGATGAGTAATAAAAATCTGACTGTCAAATCTATTGATCTTCTCATCCATTATTATTATCATTTCTTAAAGATTTATCAATCATAATATAAAAGAATCATCAGGTAGTCAACTGATAGAAATCCTAATGGTAATCAGAAAAAGAAAAGATAGCATCAATCGCATAATAATAGAATACCATTTACTGTCAAATATAACAAAATTGTCAACTTGGATTAAAGGTACATCTTGCTAGTACTATTTGATGATCATTTTTTCATCTATTTTAGAAGATAGGTTATCGTGTTAAAATGAGATATAAATTGATTTCAAAAAACTGATCCTAAACAATATTTACTGTAAGTAGTAAAAAAAGCAAAATAAATACTAATAAATGCAGGTCACAAAGGTAATGAATAACTTTAGACTAGACATGAAAACTAAGTTTTGATTATTTATTATTTTATGTAGTTAAAGAGATAATAAAATAAATATCTCATCGAAAAATATATGAAAAATGATTTTAGATTAAATAAGAAAAGGTAATAATAATAAGATTATCTGGTTGGAAAAAGTTACTTAGAAAATTAATCTTGAAGATATTAAATGTAGGTATAGGTGTAATAAAAAAATTATGATTGTGAGTAGTCATTGATTTAACTGTTAGACTAGTCTTTGATTTAACTGTTAGACTAGGATAATTGGCCTCTGCAACTCCTATTTGTTAATCAACCCGTCATCAGAATCATCAATCACCTTAAAAGCCTACAAGTACACCCTCTCACTGCGATTAGCTATGATCTTAGGAGCAACTAACTATAAAAATTAAGTAAAATCAATAAATCCATTCCCGTCTTTATCGATCTGACTGATAATCAACTGCAACTCCTACTCCTGAAGAGTCTGGCCTAGTGTCTTAAGTATCTGGTCGAATTACTATCATAGATAATCAAGTACTCGAATAGAAATAGATCCAGAACCGTCTTGATCGAATATCCTAAAAGCTTGCTGGGCCTAGAACTACTCCTTGCGAGTTAGATACTTACGCATTGAATGTTTGACCTCGTACATCTAAGAATATTGGAATCGATGTTTAAAATAATATAGAAATCAAGTAGAAAAACTCACATCCCCTAAATATCTATTTAATCAGACAAGAATAATAAATGAATCTTAAGCTTAGTATTATAGATCTCTAATTGAATATTACTTCTATCATAAAATCAATATTTTTAACATAATTATTCGTCTTACTAGCATTATAACAGTACTATTTGGAACTTCTTTTGAAAGTTATTTAGGTTATTTATTTTCTATGAGAAGATTAATAGCAGATAAAATGATATCTACTGTCAGATCTATTAAAATGGTCAACTTGGAAAGATTATTATCATAAATTATGAAGATTGTAATCAATACAGTTTTATCTATCAAATGGCTAGCATAAAGTTATAAATTGTCTTTTTTCAGCACCTATATTGATAAATCACAGACTACAATCTTAGAATCGAAGTTTTATTGACTGCAACAAGATAAAAACAACAAAAAATAGTTTAAAAAGTTGAAACAAGGTCTATTAGTATGTTGTTGATCGTAATTGATGATAAAAATATTATGTAAATCATAAATATCTCGATTAAAAGTTGGTTTATTGAAGAATAGATGGCATTATAAGAGAAAAGAGAGTTAGTTATGAAATATAGTTGTATTTTAATAAAAATATATCGTTATCAGAATAGTTTAATATTATTAGAATCCTTATTATGTTGAATATAAAGAATATGATGAAGACCTTCATTGAAGAAAGCTAGATTTCAATTTCAATATTTTTTGAAGAAGTTTAGACCGAATAATTAGACTACTATATTTTAGTAAACATCAATAGTTATTGAATTAACACTATTAGAATAAAAATTAGTTAATAAATTGAAAAGATAGTTATGTTGACTACACAAAGAAGTCAATAAGAAGAAGAAAAAGTATAAAGATATGAGTTGATTGATCAAGATGATGATTAAGTAAAGTAAACATATTTTTGGTTGGTTTATTATTTAATATATATTTAACTCATATTGTTCTTCTTGATCAATCGAGTATTAGTGTATTTTAAATAGAAAATTATTTAAATCTATTATCAAGCATGATCATATGTTGTATCGAAAGTTATGCATGTTGATTAGATCGTGAAGAGTTATCCATCTTTGAGGAGATAGTGGGTATTTTATTTTTAAACTTCTTGTTTCTCGACTACTATCTTACTTATATTGGGTATCGTAAATAATCAGAATTGGTAAGATAAATTAGCAAGAATTATTATATTTTTACTTAAATCGTACTTAATATCGCAAGGTTTATAAAAAAATGTAAAGAGTTAAAGACTAAGATTTTCAAGCTATCAATCAGGCATACCTCAGAATGCCTACTGACCTTAAGTGTCCTTAAGGTAATAAAATAGATAGAATCAGTACAGATTCTTCTTGTGAAAATGCTCTGATATGTTCTGATTACTAATGTATATCATGTTCAGAATATTCTCTAAAAAAAAAATCTATTCCTTTATTTGGACTCACTAAAGGTCTCAATGTTATGGTTGATAACAATAAATAACTGATCTAGAGATCACTTAAGATAGATAATGATTTTATTTAAACTTTCAAAAAAGATCAACAGGAGTTCATAAAAATATCTCCTTTCAAAGGACTTTAAGAGAAATACATACAAATTATCCAGGAAATATTTACAAAAGTTAATGCTAAGTGTTTGAGTGGAAAATAAGCAAATTAACTTCAAAGTAAAGTGTTTTAGTTGAGTAAAAGCAACAAAAAACATGAAGGAATGAATCAGTTACTTGAAGACTATTCAAAACAAATGAAAAAATATTGTGACGCCATCAAAGAATTCAGGTAGACTATATTTAATAAACTAAATAATGATTTTAATCCAGTTATCTTAAAAAAAGGAAACAAAGAAGTTGATGATGACTTTGATTCAGTTATTTTGAAGAAAGGAGATAAAGATGTTGAACAACAAAAGTTGTTTTTGATGGAGGCTTTAAAAAAGCCAAAGAAGTTATAACTACTCTACAGAGGATCAGAAAATGGTTTTAGTTCATCTGCTTTCCATAACAAATGTGATAACATCTAGCATACTTTTACTTTAGTGAGAACTGAGTTTGGTAAAACTATTGGAGGGTATTCCAAATACAAGTGGAACCAAGTGAATAGTAATTGGGTAAGTGATGCAGGGAAGGAAGCTTTTCTGCTGTCTTTGGACTTAAAGTAAAAAATGATTTGTCACAATCAAAATAATATAATATACTGTGACAATAACTATGGTCCAATATTTGGAGGTGGGAGTGATCTCTGCATATCTGACGAATGCAATAATAATAACAAATCCTTTGCAAACTTAGGTTGGTCCTATAATTCTGAAGATAAAAAATACATTTTCAATAATAAGTAGACCTGGAAAGCATTTTCCGGAGCAACCAATAGTGAGAAGTTTAAAGTGGTTGAATACTAAGTATTCAGACTGATTTGGAAGTGATTGTCATTCATTTCTAATTTGTAAATAATCAATAAATAAGTATCAAAGTAAATAAGTTTGAATTTGATTTATCATAACTATCCTTTAATATAGTTTTAAATACTATCAATTATCATATTATCATGATGTACTGATAGTTGTAGTTATTAAGATCGAATATCAACAAATAGGTGATGCATTTCTAACAGTAAAATATTGATGAAGATTCAGTTGGTTTTAGATAGTATTAGAAGGCTCATATCAATAATATTAGAATAAATAAATCAGCTACTACATATATTGCTAAATAAATCAGTTAGCATATCAAATAAAGATAATAAATCAACTAGTAACAAGCCATTAAATCAAAAGTAAACAAGAAGAAAATAAAATAGATTGATATCAGTTATATTACAAGGAGAAAGAATCTAATTATATAAGAAGAATAGGAAAGTAGAAGAAGACCAATATCAGATCAAATAGAAGTGCAAATGTTAGGATTTTAAGTTAAAGGTATCAACCAAGAGATCTGTTTCAGGGAAGGGTGACAAAGAGCACAAATAAATATGTTAAAAGAATTGAAAAAAGGACTGTAAAGATAGATAAAAGATAGTTAATAGCAAAAAAGGAAGAAGAGAGGAAGACCTTCAAAAAAACAACCAAGTATTATCATAGTAGCAGATAACTTCAATCAAGATAAACAATTAATATCGAAAGTAAAGTAGTTATTGTCAAATACATCAAATCAAAAGAGGACAAACCATCAGAATGATAGCAAATAAATAAGAAAACAAAATCAAAAACCTATTCAAAGGCCAGAATAACCCTTATTCCCTCATTCTTGAACAAAAATTAATCATAAACTAACAGATCAGTTCAAAGGATTATTATTCATTTGATTGATGTTATTGTTAGAGACATCCAAGTTGATTTGTAAACTAGCCATTATGATTTCAGTTGTGTAGAACTTGGAATAAACTATTAACTGGAATCGATTTATCAGTATTGGCTGCTTACTACTTGATAACTAAGAGCAACAAGTACAACTTGCATATAAAACAGCTCACACCTGAAGATAGCATCTACTTTTAGATCGATTCCTTTAGATGTAGTTGACATCCATTAGATTGTTATGTTGGTGCAATGTTCTAACTCCTTGCTGGCACTATCATTCTTGCCCAGCATCTAAACCAGAAAAGTGATTGTCGAATATATTTAATGTCCGATGTCTGTGATGATTCTATCTTGATATAAAAGTTATTTCGTTCTTTAGGGCTACTGTTACTCTTTAGACCTTTGTTTTCCTTATTTTTTGTTAACTACACAGTATATTTTGGCATCTTATCCTGGTGCATCTCCATTTTCTAGAAAAAATATTGAACTCTGGTTACGCCTTGATCACAGCAGCAACAACTCTTACTAACAGTAGCAACAACTCTTAATTGTTTATCATTGCGAAGAGGTGCAATTTATCGAATAACAACTTATGTCTTAGTCTTGATAGATTTGAATCGATTAGCAACCCAAATAAATGCCTGCATCTAGTATTTGATAAGACATTTAGTTATCATGTGATCTATCCTAAAAATAATTATGATATATACTAGGAAGATTGCTAGTGTTATCCTGTTTTGAATCTGAATGGAAAAGAGTATTGTCCTGGTAGTCTTAATAATCCACCAAAATATAGAGAAGAAGATGTAAGAATCTGGCAATGATTCTACCTCCTGAATATCTTTTTATCTATATGATGTCCCTACCTCTTTTGATATAGTTAAATTTCATCGACTAGTCATTGACCTATCCATCTTATGAGTCAGAACTTTATATGTGGACTCGGTAGGCGTTATGCCAGATCATGTTGGCTTGCAATCTGTTTCTTTAATTGTACGCAAGAACTCTTTTATTCTATTCATCTATTATGACTATTTTTGAGTTTAACTGTGATGTCGTTAGCGTTGACTGGTTATACTAAATAGAGAGATAGACGTGGCCTTCGAGCATTTATCCTACAAAGTCAAATGATTTGTTGAATTGGGTGAATGCTGAGGAGATCTAGATATGTTGTGACTAATATTATTATTTGATTATATTTCTAACAAAGTCATAAATATCTCTTCTATCTTGTTAGAACTTAATAAATGATAGTACTAGATAGCATAATTATTATTTTTATGATAGAAATAAAATATGACTTACCTAGATTTATTATTATCTGATAAATAACTATATTATTATTTGATAAAGAACTACATTCTCATCTGATAAACAACTTTATTACTGAAGTAAGTCAAGAGTAATATAAACATCTCTGATTATCTCCTCATCCATTTGAAAACCAGAAGTCTTTTATTTATAAAAAAAATATGGCGCCTAAATTATACTTTATCATAAGTTAGTCATTGATCATAATTGTATATGATAACTTATAATTTATAAATCGTGATAAATATCCAAAGATAGTACATCCTTTCTACTACTTCACTTAACACCCAGTCGGTCAGATCACTTGAAGTTGTAAGATAGAGTTAGAACTAACAAATAAACGATGTCCGAGTCAAAAATAAACAGGTGAGTAAAAACATAATCAACATCTATTTACACATAGGTCACTGACATCAATGAAAATGAACCTTTTGACAGGCTGTAGGAGAAATTATTGAAGAGCAACTATCAAATGTAGTAGAATTGCAATGGTTTGGTAACCAATTTACTTTCTGATATTCAAGAAAATAGTCACATAGAAGAAATAAAATAAACACTAGCAACCAAGCAAACAGGTTTATTATTTAGAAATAGTTACAAAAAGATAAAATAAAAATAAAGTAGCCAAAAACAACTTGAAAAAAAAGTTAACAATGACTAATATAGATGAATGGAGTAAGATCTATTATAAGGTTTAAGAAGTAGAAATATTAAGGATAGTCAGATAGTTATCCTTGACTTAATCTCTGATGTATTAAAAAACTATCTAAAATTACTTCATAAATAACAAATCAATTTTTTGAAGTTGGAGACCTATTCTTCAAACTGCAACAAATAAGATAATAAAATAGATATTGATAAAAAGGATGTTAATAAACAGACAAATAAACAGCTAGTCAACAAATTATAAAAAGGACCAAATAGATATCACAAATGGAACCTATAGATGACAACTATAATAAGATATAAACCAAGTTTCAGATAACAAGAATGTGATTCTTGTCAGTTATTTTGGGTTAAAAGTTGAAAGAAGGGTAAGATCAAAGATTAGCAGTCTCAGAACAACTTTCAATAATAAAATAATAATAGAGTCTATTAGATATTCTTATTGGATATGTAAGTGGAGTAGATACAAATATAGAAGAAGATAAGTCCAGTTCATTGATATTAAATAACTTTGAAGCACAATGGATCATTTAGGATTAGATACACCAAAAATCATAACTTTGTTCTAAATATAACAACTATTTACCACTTGATTATACTCAACTTTCTTTCTAAAAAGATAATAAATCATTAACAGATCTTAGGTCAACTATTTTATTCAACGAAATTGGAAAAGATCAGTGAAATACATCAGTATGAAAACTAGAAATGGAAGAGGTTATCTAACTACCTATAGAAATTAGTATTAGTTATTTAATAGAGAGAGTCTTATCAAGAATTAGAGAAGAGAGATTAGTTGTTTTAAGTTATGTTTATTTATGTGGAGATCATGAGTGAACTTTATAGAGGACTATATTTAGTATTCAGGATCTATCATAGTAAAATTCAATAGCTTAATGTACTACTAATAATGGCTCTTTGAAGTGATTGTTTAACCTTCAATCGACTAATATCAAAGGCTGAATATTATTTGAATCATTGTTAAGTTGACTCGAAAGGATATGGCATTTGTGGATTTCAGATTTTAGACCTTGATAGAAAAAAATTAGACTTTGCTTTGGATTATTTTAAAAGAAGTTAATACTCAATAATATTTTAGTAGATATGAATAGTTAGTTAGCACTATTAGACAAATATAATAAAAAAAAGTAGTTTAGGAATTGAGATGATAGTTAGGTCAAATTACATGAAGAAATCAGGATAAGAAGAAAGAGTTGAAGGTGATAGTTGATTGAATAAGATAATATAATTGAGAAAAGTAAATATATTTTTTGATTGGTTTGTTATTAACATATCTAACTCATATTCTTCATCTCAACAAAATAGTATTAGTGTCATTTAAGTACAAATGATATTTAAATATTATCATCTTATGCTGTATTGATAAGTCATACATCTTTATTAGATCATGAAGAGTTTTCATCTTTGAATAGATCAAAGGTATTATGTACACGTTCTTCTTTCTGGTTGACTATCTGATTATTTTTATTGGTAGTTTACATAGTTAGTCAGAAATAGTAAGATAAATTAGCAAGAATTATTATATTTGTACTTAAATCGTACTTGATACTGCAAGGTTTATAAAATAATGTAACCAATCAGAGACGAAGAGCTTCAAGCTCTAAGCCAGGCATACCTCAAAATGCCTATTGACCTTAAGTGTGCTTAAGGTAACAAAGTTGATAAGATGTGTTTGGATTCTTCATGTGCCAATGCTCTTATCTGCTCTGACTACTAGTGTAAGTCATGTTCTGAATACTCTCTAAACTATCAGGCGATTCCTTTATTTGGACTAACTAAAAATCTTAATACTTTGGTCGATAACAACAAGGAAATGATCTATGGTTCATTGAAGATAGATAGGGACTTCATTCAAAATTTTAAGTAAGATCAAATGGATTTCATCAAGAGGTCTCCCTTTAAAGGACTAGAAGAGAAATAAAGATATATTATCCAGGAAATATTTACAAAGGTTAATGCTAAGTGTTTGAGTGGAAAATAAGCAAACTAACTTCAAAGTAAAGTCTTTTAGTTGAGTAAAAATCAGAAAGAACATGAAGGAATGAATCAGTTGCTTGAAGACTATTCAAAGCAAATGAAAAAATATTGCAACGCTATCAAATAGTTCAGGTAAACTTTTTTCAATAAACTAAATAATGATTTTAATCCAGCTATCTTAAAAAAAGGAAACAAAGAAGTTGAGGTTAATTTTGATACAATTATTTTGAAGAAAGGAGATAAAGATGTTGAGAAACAAAAGTTGTTTTTGATGGAGGCTTTAAAAAAGCCAAAGAAGTTGTAACTACTCTACAGAGCATCATAAAATGGTTTTAGAGTATCTGCTTTTCATTAAAAATGTGATAACATCTAGCATACTCTTACTTTAGTGAGAACTGAGTTTGGTAAAACTATTGGAGGCTATACTAAATACAAGTGGAACCAAGTGAGTCATGGTGATTATGTAAGTGATGCAGGAAAGGAAGCTTTTCTGCTGTCTTTGGACTTAAAGTAAAAAATGATTTGTCACAATCAAAATTATATAATATACTGTAAAAATAACTATGGTCCAACATTTGGAGGTGGAAATGATCTCTAAATATCTGACCAATGCAATAATAATAACTATTCTAGAGCAAACTTAGGTCATTCCTATAATTCTGAAGATAAAAAATACATTAAAGGCAATAAGTAGACCTGTAAAGCATTTTCTGGAGCAACCTAAAATTATTATTTTAAAGTGGTTGAATACTAAGTATTCAGAGTGATTTGGTTGTGATTGTCATTCATTTGTTATTTGTAAATAATCAATAAATAAGTATCAAAGCAAATAAGCATAAATATGATCTATCATAACTATTAAAAAAAGTATTTTGATATCATAATCATGATGATGATGTACTGATAGTTGTATTTGTTAAGATTGTCTTCTACAAATAAATTATGTATTTCATACAATTAAACATTAATAAAGATTCTGTTGATTTGGGATAGTATTAAGAGAGATGGGTCAGATCAATAATATTTTAGAAATAAATAAACCAATTTTTACCAATATGGTTAAATGCATTAATTAACAAATCAAACTAAGACAACAAATCAACTAGTAATCAACAATTAAATTAAAAGTAACAAGAAGAAACATTAATAGATTAATACTAGTTATATCAATGGGAAAAAGAATTAGATTAATAAAATATTGAGAAAGAAAAAAGAAAAAAGGAAGAAAACCTAAAGGAAGTTCAAAGAGAAGAACAAATAAAAGCAAAATGTTACATTTTAAGTTAAAAGTATCGACTAACCAAGAGGTCTAATATCTCATGGAAGGAGTGTAAAGAGGACAAATAAATATGCAAAAATAGTTGAAACCATAAGATTTGAAGAGAAATAGATGATAGTCAACAAAAAAAAAGAAGAAAAGAGAAGAAGACCTGAGGAAAGGAACTATATTCAAGGTTATCATCAGAAAAGAAGCAATTATTATCATAGTGAAAAATAGTTTCGATCAAGATAAACATTTAATGCCAAAAATAAAGGAATATTGACAAAAAGATTTAGTAAATACAGAAGAAAAGAGATAGTGATCAGAAATTTAGACAGTTTAAAGATAGAGAGTAAAGACATTGATGGGAAGTGAAGTAAAATAATCGATTGATGTAAAAGAAGAGTTACTACAGTTATAGGATAAACCTTCAATAATGTTGAATAGCTATGTATTAACTGTTGTGTTACAACTATAAATGGTAGATCGATAGAATGATAAGTTGTTTTTCAAAGGATTTTGGATATCAGATTGTTAACAAAGGATTAATTCTTGTAGATGTAAAGATAAAAAGTAGAAACTATTAAAATTGTCGAAGTATTATCTCTGAGAAGGGTAACAAAAGATGAATCGACAAAAGCACTAAGAAATTATAATATTTAAGAAGAAATTGATCAGGTTAAGTAATTTTGATGTTGCTAGTTATCCTTTAAAGATCTTTCTTCTTTCATAAACTAGTTGTTATGAAGCATCAAAGTAAACATTTATGTCAATTAATGTTATTGGCTAAATTTATTTGGCTTTCGAGTCAACAGAAAGAAGAGATGCTTGTCAATTCAAAGTATTAGTTAGTTAATCAAAGAGAAAAGCACTTGAAAAACTTTATTAGACTTAGCACTTAAAGATCTTTTTGAAAAGAAGTTGGCAACTTCAATAATACCAACATATAAACTTTAGGAAGGAGATAACTTGCTGAAGGTTGATTTATCAAAGACCTAGATTGATATCTTTGCTTGCTTTATAAGAAAATAACTTTAATCATCAAATAGTATAGTTATCATTTAATAGATATGATTATAAATATAGGTTTATTTTAGAAGTACAACTGAAAAGAAAAAGTTCACTAACTACTTGAAGGTTCGAAGAGAATATTATTATTATCACAATCTATACTTTCATTATTATTTTATGATTGACTGTGAAAAAAAGAGAATCAAATTGTAAACCAATTAGTAAGCTTAGATGAAATGATTCCATAGCATCTTCTTTTTTATTCTTCAGCAAATAAATGATTATTTTTGCATATTTTTTATCATTCTATTGTCAATACTAAATATAAGAATAGAATCTTTTGATACATATGAGAAGTTAGAAAGTAAAGGAGATAATAAGATCAAGGATGTCTTATAGATAATATCAAAAAGTTGTAATACTCTCAATGAAAATCTCAGAATGTTTTCGACTTGTCCAATGTTATGAATAAGGAGGTGATAATTTGAATCAGATAATAGAGGCAACTATTAGTTAACTCTCATGAAATTATTTTCTACCATTATTAGTTTCAAAACTGATACTTCAAGTCATAGTTCTCGAGTGATAGAAAATATAACATTTTTGGATCTTTATCATGATTTATAAATTATAAGTTATCAAGAGCAAATACTGACTAATTTATGATAAGTATCAATATATTTAATTCTTATTAAAATGTCGAAAGAGACATAAGTAAATAACTTCTAAACAATTTCAACAATCTGATCGTTAAAAACCTAATAATTATCTTTGTCAAAAAGGAAACAAGATCTAAAAATTGTGCATCAACTCATAATGTAGCAGATCGATAGGTTACAATAACTCTGAATGTTAAACTTGTGGAATAAAGACTCATCCTTAATGTTACCATGTTGCTTTTGGTTAAATAACTAATCTTATCAACAAAAGAATCAAATGCTTTCAACATTTAACTCTGAATATCTTTGAGATCGAAGATACTTTTATCAGCAAAATTATCTAGAGTAGAAAATAGCTAAAAATATAAATTAAATGATTTGACATCTGAAGAACAAAATATTATTGAAGAAATTTACAAAAAGAACAACAGTTAGTTCTTGGATGGAAGAAGTGCCTAAAAGTTTTTTAACAATCTGAAGTTGTACAATAAGAATATCAGCACAAATAGTGGAGAAGTGTTGAATAGATATCGAATTGAAATGAGTTAACTAGTTGAGAAAAGTAATTGAGATTAAGTAAAAGTTTTATCAATAATTTAAAAGAGAAATCAGCCAAAAATAAAAGAAAAATGTTATTGAAAAGCAAGTAAATAGTAAAATGCCAAAGTTGGATTCTAAAATAACAAAAAACTTCAAGTAAAACTAAATCAATTTCTTGATGTGCTTAATTATCCAAAAAAAAATAGAATTGGTTTATAGAGGTTCAGAAAATGAGTTCAGAGCTAAGGCTTTCATTAGAAGTGCAAAAACATTGAACAAACTTTGACTTTGGTGAAAACTGAATTCGGAAAAACAATTGGCAGCTACTCCAAATACAAATGGAATTAAGTTGCTGATGGTCATAGGGTAAACGACGCAAAGAAGGAAGCCTTTATTTTTTCACTAGATATGAAGTAGAAGATGACATGTCAAAACTAAAATGGACAATAATTAATTGGATATAACACTAATTATGGTTCATGGTTCGGATATGATGACCTTCAGCTTGTT
This sequence comes from Bugula neritina, assembly GCA_964035545.1. NCBI lineage: Eukaryota > Metazoa > Bryozoa > Gymnolaemata > Cheilostomatida > Bugulidae > Bugula > Bugula neritina. Next base: position 42,912 of record CAXIUT010000036.1, read on the forward strand.
GATCAGTGCAATAATAACAGTAATTCCTTAGCTAATTTCTCTAACACATACAATTAAGAAGGTTCCAACAAGTATGCTAACAACCAACAGAGCTACAGCCTTTTCAGGAGCAACCAATGGCAAGAACTTTCGAGTAGTTGAATACTAGGTGTTTCGAGTGAGGTGAGTTGGTAGTAGAGACAAAGCAGTTGTGACTATCTCTTCTTTTCAAAGAAAGTGTTGCAAACATTGTTTGTTTCATATTTTGATTATATTTGTTCAAAAGACTTTAATAAATCTATTTTTATTTTAGTGTATTAAATATAAAAGGTTAACCATCTAAATATTACTATGCTAAACAAAACTATTTCATTTGAGCATCAGTGATAACTATAAAGCAAATCACAAAATATTTTAATAAACTAGATTACTATCAGGTTGTGATTCATAATTTTATCAAAATTCAAAGATACTATTATCAGCAATAAAATAGTATCATTGTTTCCAAAAGACATTATTAATTTTATATTTTTGTTTATAGATATATAACCTCCTCGATGTTTAATTAGTTGCTCCATTGAATCTTATTAATATTCCATAAGATAAGAGATTTAGCTGCTATATTGTTTACTCATGAACTCTCTTGTAAAACATTGATATTTTTTTATGGTTTGTTTATCTTATTTAGTAGAGTTAAAACTTAAATATAAATGCAGTTCTTGAAATATTATCTCATTATGTTGTCTATATATCTTTTCAATTTTATAATTTGATTTGATTTATTCATTCGACTTGATAAACTTCAAGATGTTAAAGGTTTCTATCAGATGAGAAATCAAAAAAATATTTCACTATGATTATTATAAATAACTGTCATACGATTTATAACCAAAAGTTAATATACTTTAAGGATTTTTTTACGATGTGACTACTCAATAAATTTGATTATTTTTAGTATGAACCTATTGTTAGTGAAGATTCAAATAAATAAAAAAGAAGTTAAAGATTTAGATTGGTTGACTATCCGAAATATTGTCCAAAATATTATCAATCTCTTTTGTTATTTTTCTATAATTTTTTTATTTTTAGACTCAATGTCAAAAAAGTATATGAGACTTATAGATACTATCTCAAGAAGATAGTTACAAATGACTAAATACATGAAGAAGAAGTTATAATTACCGAGTAGATGCAGACAAACTCAATAGATCTATCTTCAATATTTAGATCTAGACAGAAAATTATTATCAGATATAAATGATTAGATATAAAATCGATATAGATATTTATAATGTCATTGAATTGCTTACTAGATTATAATAATTGGTTTAATTTCTATTTAAGATGTTTTATTTGCTGAAGTATTTTCATTATCTGTTCAAAGACATCCTTAATAACTTTAAAAAAATAGCCTGAATACTGTCTACTAACTACAGTTGAATCGTAGCGAGAGGAGGTATTCTAAATATCTTCTTATAATCAAGAAGATTGCGACATAAAACAAACACTAGCCATTTAACAACTAGATTTATTGAATAGAAATAAATGTAAAAATATAAAAATGATTGTAAAGTAGTCAAAATAACTTGAAAGTTAGAAGTAAAAAATGAAAGCACATTCATATAAAATAAGTAATTAGATATTAAAAGCATAATTTAAAACAAGTTATGACTAAACTACTGGATATTAGCCATTAATTCTAGTTTATATTTAGATCCGCAGTTCATAATATGCTCAAGATCATCAGAACTAGAACATTGAAGTTATTATAAATTTAATTAAAAGGAAAATCAATTTTGTAATGGTAAAATAGAAAAACAAATAATATGAAGAATACTTATGTTCTATTGATTTGCTCATTTACTTTTCTTATTTTTATGTTTTAATAGTGAGAGGAAAGATTACTGATGGAAATATTATGGTTAATAAAATAGTTGAAAAGATATTATGCTGACTAGTAAATTAAATATACTCTTTATATTAATGAATATTAATGATTGATTTCTGGTTAAATATGAACTCTTCAACTTAGATATTATAAAAATCAAAATTCTAGCTAAAAATACTAACAGAATTCTAGTTTCTCAACTTTGCTTTATTTATCACCAAGTTTCTCACCACAATATCATGTTTAAACAGGTCAAATATCATTTTTAGATGAAAAAATATCAAGTAAGATGTATAATAAAATTGAAATGATCAACAGAATAAATTTTGATAAACAATAACTAGATTTATAACTTGACAGTCAATAACTAGGTTAATAACTAGATTGCTAATATTGTTGTTTATGATACTTTTGAGTTGTTTAACTTATTATCAATAAATAAAAGAAGAGATCAAATAAATCAAATAAATCATTTAATAATATAACTTCTTGACACGAGAACTAATAAAATTCAAAATTATTTCTTCGAGTTGACATTCGATTTGAATGATTTAACTTTGTAAACTTTCCTAGTATACTATAATTATTTTTAGCAAAAAATCGCATGATAACTAAAGGTCTTGTAAAAAACTAAATGCAGGCATTTATCTGGGTTGCCAATCGATTCAGAGCTATCAAGACTAAGACTTAAGTAGTTATTCGATAAAATGCACTCAAGAAAGAAATAAAATCACATTTACATCAAGATAGAATCATCACAGACATTGGACTTAAACATATTAGATAATCACTTTTCTGGTTTAGATGCTGGACAATAAGGATAGCGCTAGCAGATAGTCAAAATACTGAACCAACATAACAAGATGAATCCGATGGACATCAAGCCAACCACATCGAAAGGAATCAGCCTAAAAATTATATTTTATCTTCAACTAAAGCTGTTTTATCTGCAAGTTGTACTTGTTGCTCTTAATTGCCAGTAGCAAAACAACCATTACTGATTTATGCTTGGATTTCAGTTAACAATTTACTCCAAGTTCCAAACAATTTGAATCCTGAGGTGATGGATACAGCTAACTTACAAATCAACATGGATGTCTCCAACAATAACATCAACTAAATGAACAATCCCTACAACTGATCTGATAGTTTATTGTCTTTAAAGTTTTTGATAAAGAAAGAGGGAATAAGGATTATTATTAACACTAGAATATGTCTGTTATTTTGAACTAGAATATGTCTGTTATTTTGTTACTTATTTATTTACTATCATTTTGATAGTTTTTTCCTCTTTTGATTTGATGTATTTGATAATGACTACTTGACTTTCGATACTAAAGGCTTACCTTAATTGAAATTATCATCTACTGTGATAACACTTGCTTCTCTTTCTGATGATAAACTTGAATACCACTCTTTGCCTTTTGTTTTTATGAAAGGTCTTCCTCCTTTTTTGCTATTAACTATCTTTTATCTATCTTTACATTCCTTTTTTATCTCTTTCAACATATTTATTTGTGCTCTTTATCGCCCTTCCCTGAAATAGACCTTTTGGTTGATATCTTTAACTTAAAATTTGACATTGTAATTATATTTGCTCTGACTTCGGTCTTCTCCTACTTTCCTATTCTTCTTACTTTCTTTATTCCTCTATTAATTAGATTCTTTCTCCTTGTGATTAAACTTATATCAATCTCTTCTATTTTCTTAAGGCTTGTTGCTTGTTGCAAGTTGCTAGTTGCTTTATTGTTTTAATTTTGATATACTAACTGATGTATTTAGCAATATAGATAGTAGCTGATTTATTTTATTCCAATATTATTGATCTCATCCATCTAGCACTATCTTAAATCAACCTAATCTTCATCAATATTTTACGATTAGAAACGTACAGTTTATTTGTTGATATTCATCTTAATAACTACAACTATCAATATATCACTTAATTGATTTACGATATAATATCTTGAATAGCTTTTTATGATAGCTATTACTTGATAAACCATTTTAAAATTTATTTACTTTGATAATATTTATTGATAATTTACAAATAATAAATGAATGACAATCACTTCCAAATCACTCTGAATACTTAGTATTCAACCACTTTAAACTTATAATTTACAGTTGCTCCAGAAAATGCTTTCCAGGTCTACTTATTGCCTTAAATGTATTTTTTATCTTCAGAATTATAGAAACGACCTAAGTTTGCATAGGATTCGTTAATATTGCATTGGTCATTTATGTGGAGATCACTACCTCCAAATACTGGACCATAGTTATTGCTACAGTATATTATATGATATTGATCTTGACAAATCATTTTTTATTTTAAGTCCAAAGACAGTAGAAAAGCTTCCTTTCCTGCATCACTTACATCATTATTATTCACTTGGTTCCACTTGTATTTAGTATAGCCTCCAATAGTTTTACCAAACTCAGTTCTCACTAAAGTAAAAGTATGCTAGATGTTATCACATTTATTATGAAAAGCTTTTGCACTAAAACCATTTTCTGATGCTCTGTAGAGTAGTTACAACTTCTTTGGCTTTTTTAAAGCCTCCATCAAAAACAACTTTTGTTGCTCAACATCTTTATCTCCTTTCTTCAAGATTATTGTATCAAAATCATCATCAACTTCTTTATCTCCTTTTTTTAAGATGACTGAGTCCAAGTTATTATTTAGTTTATTAAATATAGTTTACCTGAATTCTTTGATGGCGTTGCAATATTTTTTCATTTGTTTTGAATAGTTTTCAAGCAACTGATTCATTCCTTCATGTTTTTTGTTGTTTTTACTCAACTAAAACACTTTACTTTGAAGTTAATTAGCTTATTTTCCACTCAAGCATTTAGAATTAACTTTTGTAAATATTTCCTGGATAATTTGTCTGTATTTCTCTTCTAGTCCTTTAAAAGGAGACCTCTTGATGAACTCCATTTGATCTTACTTAAAATTTTGAATGAAGTCCCTATCTATCTTCAATGAACCATAGATCATTTCCTTGTTGTTATCGACCATAGCATTTAGATTTTTAGTTAAACCAAACAAAGGAATCGCCTTATAGTTTAGAGAGTATTAAGAACATGACTTACACTAGTAGTTAGAGCAGATAAGAGCATTGGCACATGAAGAATCCAAACACATCTTATCAACTGTGTTACCTTAAGGACACTTAAGGTCAATAGGCATTCTGAGGTATGCCTGGCTTAGAGCTTGAAGCTCTTCGTCCCTGATTGGTTACATTTATTTTTTTATAAACCTTGCGATATTAAGTACGATTTAAGTATAAATATAATAATTCTTGCTATTTTATCTTACTATTTCTGACTAACTATGAAAGCTACAAATAAAAATAATACGACAGTAGTCAACTAGAAAGAAAAACCTCAAACTTCATGCATATAATTTACTCGAAATGTAGAACCCTTCATGATCTACTCAAGATGGAGAACCTTTCAATACTAAAAATGATCATACATGATAATATCTCAATCATTTATATCTAAATAGCACTAATACTATTATTTGGTTAGTCTACTATCTATCAGCTCTTTCTTCTTATCATGGACTTCTCAAAATAACGACCGAATTATTTTTTGAAATTATTGAACTACTTTATTTTCCTCGGGGTATTAATCAAATAACTATTGGTTTTTACTAAAAATATAGTAGTCTAAAACATTTGGTCTTAATTTCTTCAGAAATAATCCAAAATCAAAGTCTAACTTTTTTCTATGAAGGTCTTCAAAACTAAAAAATATCACATCCTTTAATCAACATACTCTATCAGTAAATCAAGACTAACATTACTAACCACATGACAATCGTAGTAGTTTTCGGTGTTGGACTTAGCCAGTTGCAGCCAATCAAGACAATTAATAACTGTATGCTGACCATGGGATAGATAAAATTATATTGGTATACAAACATAATTTATGATAATAATCTATCCAAGTTGACCATTTTAATAGATCTGACAGTAAATATCATCTGTTTTGTGACTAGTCTTCTCTTATAGAAAACTGATAATCCAAGTAACTCTCAAAAGAAATTAAAAATAATACTAAAATGGTAGCAAGATAACAAGTTATTTTAGATTGATTTTTTAGTTATGATCGAAGTAATATTCAATTAGAAATATATAACACTAAGCTTAAGATGCATTTATTATTCTAGTCTGATTAAATAGATATTTAGGGGATGTGAGTTTTTCCTCCATGATTTCTATATTATTTTTAAACATCGATTCCAACATTCTTAGATGTACGAGGTCAAACATTCAATGCGTAAGTATCTAACTCGCAAGGAGTAGTTTTAGGCTCAGCAAGCTTTTAGGATATTCGATCAAGACGGCTCTGGATCTATTTCTATTCGAGTACTTGATTATCTATGATAGTAATTCGACCAGATACTTAAGACACTCGGTCAGACTCTTCAGGAGTAGGAGTTGCAGTTGATTATCAGTCAGATCGATAAAGACGGGAATGGATTTATTGATTTTACTTAGTTTTTATAGTTGGTTGCTCCCAAGATAATAGCTAATCGTAGTGAGAGGGTGTACTTGTAGGCTTTTAAGGTGATTGATGATTCTGATGACGGATTGATTAACAAATAGGAGTTGCAGAGGGCCAATTATATAAGTAATGCGAAATTGAATGATAGAGAGATCGATCAGATACTTCATTATGTTGATACTCATTTTGATGGGAAGTTGAATTTTAGTAATGTGCTTAAGATGCTGTATCGAACTCCCAATCAATGATATCAATAGATTGTTATACTGTTTATTACTTTTATGTTTTGGAGGTAAATGAATAGAAGTTATGGAAATCGTAATGGTTTATATTTGATTAAATATCTCTAAATAGTTGATAATTTATATCGAATATTGTTATTCTTGATATGAAATAATATATCATAAAGTAATTCTCATATATATTTATAATAGTTTCTTATAAAACAAGTATGAATACAGATGATAGTATCACCATTAAACTCAAATAGTTATAAGTAAGGTTACAAAAGTGTTGTAATAAGTCTAATAACAGTCCTCATCTCCAAACAACTCATAAAAAAGGTACTTATACATCGGCTGGTTAACATCATATTGTGTAAAATACTGAAATTGGATAAATCATATAAGAAATCAATCACAAAATAAGTTAGAATAGCAAGTGCTAAAGTCAATTTGAAGAAATAAAGAGATAAATTGACAAGTTGTACAAGAAGATGTCATAAGTATATGAGGAATTGTCAAGGAAATAAAAGTTGATAGTCGAATATTCCTCAAAAATAGAACAACTCAATAAGAAAGTAGCCGAACTATAGAAGTCAAACAGATAAAAAGGAAGATAGCTTCAAAGATTACAACAATAAAAAGAAAGTAATGTCGGTTCAAAAAACAATCTTTCCCATAAATTATCATAAATTATAGCTAAACTTCAATAGTTGTAAGTCTACAGACGTGGAATGCCAGATTTGTTGAAGTTGTAGCTATCAAAACTATCAAAAAATTGGAAGGAATCGTTTACTAGCCTATCAAAAGTCATAAGCAATAAGTAAGCAACTCACAAAGAACAAATCCAAGCGTTTGAACTAAGACAGAAGAAGATGCAGGACTAGTTGCTTTATCTTTCAAATATGTAGATCAAATAGAAGATTACTTACTAGTAGCAATCAGATTATTTCTCATCGGCTATGACTCAGTATATCAACTACGGATCGATATTTGCTAGTTCTGAAATCATTGCGTAACTTGGTCATAAATAGTGGTTGTCAAAACATCTGAGGTTGTTGTTGGGAGGGGTGAAGATATCGACGAAATTGCTGTATCGATTCGATGCGTTGAATCCGACCAATTTCCATAAGTATATCGATGGCAGGTAGAATATATTTGTGTTGGTTAGATTGATAAATGGGTATGTTATTGGTGGGTATTGTCATACTCCGATATAAAAAAATCGTATGGACCGGCATAAGAAGGGCTTTCTCTTTTCTTTGACTCAGATGCATCAGTATTTACCTAAGTAGTAAACTAACCAGCCTTTGGTGACCTATGATGATTTCTTTTTGATTATGGGCAATTCTTAGTTGCGGATAAAGAGTCAGGAGAAGAAGGTGTATAGTAATTTCGGGGTAAATAGTGGAACATTTAATTCTAGAGGCGAGAAGACTATGTAGTTTTTGGGTACCAAGAATAGTTAAATTGAGTTATTGAGTTATTAGATCTTTTAGATATGTGTTAAATGATCTGCATTATATCTATTCTTATATTTTTGATTATTTAAGATCAAGTTATATGATTAGTTGGTTTACTATTTTATATCTGATATGCAATAATTAAGAAAATGATGGCTATGAGAGACATCTGATGGAGGAGGGAATGTTGGCTTGATGGGAATAGAAAGGTAGTGGATTGAACTCATGGATGGAAGGTTGTTTTTGAAAAATTAGGACTGAAAGAATACTGGTTGTGATATTTATTGTTGATAAATAGAAGTCAAACAGTGTTGTTTTCAACTGTAAAGTGAGAATAATCAAGTTAAGACAAGCGGTTTGCATATCCTTTGTTATAGTAGTAAAAATAAGCAAAAAACGATCAAGAAACTAACCTGATAAATCAGTAATTTTAGCAAACTGATAACTCCAATCATCTATAATACAACAAAAAACCATAAAAAACTGAAAGATCTACCCAACAGTAGAGATCCAACTAGAATCCTATCAATTTATTATTCAGCATGGACCTCTAGACAATCCCAATTGAATAAAAATATTAGCTATTCCCATTGATAAACAAATCACTATTCATGAGAAATAAGTGATATTGATGATAGATATATCATTTTTTGTAGTTTTATGTATGAAGTATTTAGTTTGTTCTCTAAAACCCCTTTTATATGACCATAAATTACACAATAAAATCTAGCCATTGATTATATTTACATTTTCTGATGCCTACTTGCTTTAGTTTCTTCAACAAACTCTTCAGAGCAGTTGATCTCTTCCCCAGTAGTAAATTTCTACGCTATAACAAAGACGTAGAATATACTACATCGACTGGTGGTATTATATCCATCGCTGTCATCATTGTCTTTGTAACTCTATTTGCTAGTATGGGACTAAGGACACTAAGAAAAGAAATCATCACTTCCCATTCATAAATCTAAAGCTAAATTACTCCATCACCTCTTAAATTTGCTACAAGTCCATAAGGTAAATTTTTATTTTCTGTTGTTATTTTCGGGTTCAATTTGAATTCCGTTCCAAGACTGTTTGATATTACCCTAGCTCAAGAGTCTAGAACAACTGGCTATATTCTACAAAATACGACTAATGTTCCTTTGGTTGCATGTACGAGGTAGCATTTATCTTTCAGTGATGAAGTATTATCAACATTTGAAAAGTTACAGTATGATCAGAGACTATGTCCTCCTTTGGGTTACGATTTCAACATTAGAGGTAAGCCAACATCTGATCTCTTCTAGCAGTTGAGAATATCAATCAAAAGATGTGATCCCAGTGCAGATCCGACTTGTATTGATGATGTTTCTTTTGCTGCGATTGAGCAAGGTGCAGGTTTCTTTCAGTTGGTCGTACCCTATGTGCATTCAATAGTCAATCCTGGAAGTGAGGATTATGTTGACTTCAGTCTAGAGGATAGAAATTTGATACCTTTTACTTCTAAATTAGGTATTGTTGCTGCAGCTGATATCCAATAAGACACCATCAAGACAGATATAAGTATACTACCTTTTGCTGAATAAAAATAAGAAAAAGTTATCAGGATTCCTCAACTATTCGATTCCTTTACATTCCACCCATCAACAGTTAATAATTCTTTCACTAGTGCTGGTCATCTAGCATAGATATTTTTGAGAAAATCACCTCATAAAGTGACCTTTTCACGTAGTTTTAACAAAGTAGATCTATATTTGTCATATGTTGGTGGACTAATTGGTACAATAATTGGTATTATATTTATATTGAGTTTTTATACAGAAAAAGCCTATGAAATCAGTCTAGCTAGAAAGGTATTATTGGATAATCAGAATAAGTAGATACAATCATCTACCTTCAATATTGGTTATTATTTCTTGATGGTGATAAAAAAAGGATTGGGCTATCTAAATTTCAAACCGTAGTGGTAAAAAACACAATACTTTATTGATTGCAGTGAATAGATGATGATGCAAATTGATGTGTCATATTTGGTGAGGAAGTTATTGTTCTTAGATACGGCGTTATGCAAAGTGATGGAGAAACATTAGATATAAGCACTGTGTATGAGAGATAAGCCAACGTTGTAGAAAGTGAGAAAGTCTCGGAAGATGCATTTTGCGCCTTAGATTATAAAATAGCAGAATAAAAATCAGGAAGAGGAGGTGGTTAATGAGCATTCTATATCTAAACAGGAAATAGTGTACCAGGAGATTGACAGTTAGTCGAAGCGGCATAAGAACTAGAAGTCAGAGTAGGATGTTAGTGCGTTGTCGTTTAGTTAGGATAGTAACAGTGATATGGATTATATAAAGGCGTCGGTGATAAGGATATCGAAGTAGAGTAAGGAGGAGGATAAACAGAGGAGTCAGCAGATTATGGAGGAGATACCGAAGAGAGTGTTGAAGCAGGTTGGTTTGCAGGATGAGAGTAATGAAAATAACGATTTTAATACGTTTGAGGTGGAGGATTTGTAGGAAGCAGAGGAAGAGCGGAAGAAATAGAGGATCAATCGGAAAGAGAGAAGGTAGAATTAGAGTATCAGGTAGAGTTTGAGAGAAAGTCCGAGGTTTAGAACGAAGAGAAGTAAGAAGTGATTTTCATTATGACAATATGTCCAAAATGACTAGAATGACTATTAAATATTTATGAACTAACCATCATAATATCATTATCATCATGACCTATTTAATATTTCCCATCTATTTACTTGACTTATATATATTGAGATGATCTAATACAAAATTCAACTGATCGAATATAAATATAACTTATCAAGATGCCACCTAAAAAGAAAGAGTAAGAGATAGATATATCGACACTGCCTGAATGTTTATCTCTCAACTTGACTTTTCTGTGCAAAGGTCGTAAATCAAGAGCAACTGCTATCAATGATCGGATCAGACAGTAGGCATAAAAATATTTATTCAAAGTAACTAGAGGAGAGGTACTAGATCATGCCAAATAAAAAAACATCTATGTTGATCCTAATACTTTGAACTAAAAACAAAAAAAAGATGCAAAATTTATGTAATCTATAAATACTGAATTATCTGCATCTGTGGTAGCAAAAGCAACTCAATCCTATATTGCTTCTTTGGTTATTAAATCGAGAATGGTATTTGATGTTATTATAGATAGTAAAAGAAAAACAATCCTGAGATGTTTGCTAATGAAAAAAGAAAATATGATATCTTGTATAATTTTTAAGAATTTCCAGAAACAAAAGTAATCTCTTTGATATTTTTAGGAATAATACTAAGAGTTGGCTAAAATAAATGAAGGCATGAAGTATTTGATTGTTATTGATCCTAAAATATCTTGGAATAATGCTCCTTAGTTACCCTAATAAGATAAAAATAATGAAGATGATGTTGAAGAAGAGGATGATTAGGTGAAAGAGTATCGTGTTTTACTTAAGAAATAATAGAAGACCTAATAAGACAGATAATACTAAAAAGCAATAGATAGCAAAATATAATAAATAAAGAGATATAGAAGTGAAGTATAATCAGGTTCATAATTTCGTAATAGTACAATATCAATTCTATAATCATAGATTGATCCTTATAATGAAGAAAGTAGTATAGCATAATTAGTAAAATCATTTTTTGATAGCATAATTTCACTTGAATCAGATTATAATGAGTATCAGGAATGGAAGAAGTCAAAGAAAGCTGATCCTATTCCAGACATATCATAATAAAAAATATAAAAGATAGAAACAAAAGGTAGTATTATATAGATGTTGGATAAAATAGCTAAAAATACTCTAGATTAAAAATAAAACAAAAATGATTAAGTTGATGATTAACAATATGCCTTACAATTGATCGATAACTTTTAGCCCAATAAATTTTGTAGCTAAAAATAGTAACACCATGGATAGTAGAAATAGAAGTAGATTAAATTTATTGGCGGTAATTAATAGAACGAGCCATCTGATTTAAAAAACTAACTTAGAAATAAATTGAAATATCCTGGGATTAATCGATATCAGATGCCAGATATTCCATTGAAGAGTGAAGGTATCAGGAGGCTATAGCAATCATATTACAATTTATTTATCTAGAAAGATATAAAATTAGAGTAATTATTCCGACGTCAAAAAATAACAAATTTCGAATAATATATAAAAGAATTTGACTAATAAAGAAACTATTCATTTGCCAACAGAATATACTAATAAAGACATAGTTAGTAATCGCTAAGAAGGTAGTTAAATAGAGCAACTGAAATTGGATAGCTAACATCTTACACAAAATATGATTAGAATACAGATCAGCTATATTTGATGATGTTGTATCGTAACAATCAGAGAAGGGTTGGTAAGAAAGTATGGGAGAATAGTTGGAAAGTAATACCTAATTATTAGAATTGGCTGAAATATTTTAAAAATAATTAGAATAATCTCAATAACAATTAGTACTATGATATTGACTATTAAAAAATAGGTAATATAGAATAATCTATAAGAAACCATACTGTTAAAAATTTATAAAATACTGTAATAATAAATCGCTAGTCAATTGTCGGCAACAATCGTCATAAAATGCTATATTCTATCAAGAATGATATGGTTATTGGAGTGAACTAGAATAGATTTTACGGATTTGATAAAAACATAAAGATTTACTATTAAAAAATCAATTAAAAATAATATGAGTTTATTATTATGCTGGAAAATGGCAATATCAGAATATCATCTTTGGGACATGTTTTATTATAATTCGATCAATAAAAAAGAATTATTACTCCTGAGGGATATACTATCATATATTAAAATAATAGTAGTTTGATTTTGCATCCCAATGGCGGCATCAGTTATTCCAGTTAGAAATATATTAATGAACGTGGGTATGGTCTAGATGACGGTAAATTAACAAGACAGCTAGCTCTATAGAAAAGAGCTGATAACGCAACGATACTAAAACGTGAAGATGGCACAACAATAATCAACAAATAAAATATTCCATCGAAATGGATTAAATTTTACTAAGGCACATAATACTAATTGAAATAATCTAAGATAAATATCTAAAAAAAAGAATTACCTTTCATCACCTGCAAAAACGGATAAATCTAATTAAAAGCTGAATGTTTCATGATAAAAATCAGTCCAAACGGATAAACCTATAAAACATAGATATAATTTACAGATGGTTCGTTGTTGTAAAGTGATAATCATGTCGTTTATGTCGGTTAGAAAAATATCCAATAAAAATTAAAAGTTGATATTCTTAGTGGATCTATTAGCAGTCGATGTTAGTAGTAATAAATATTAGTAGGATTTGATCGAAGTGAGTATAGATGCAATGGCAAGATATATGACACGAAATAAGAGTAATAAAATTATGGATAGTAATAAACAATACCCAAAGATTACATTGAACCTAGATTGTTTATTATCAATAATGATAATACAGGTATAGAATTATTAACTAAAAAAATGGTAGATAATTATCTTCAGAGAAATTCATCTGAAATTGATAACACGTACTAGCAATCTAGAGGAGAATCGGTGTAATATCATATCATGCGTAAGATGAATAAATAATAGCATAGACATATTGTCAATGATTTGATAGTTAAATTGGACGTATTTGATAACAGTTAATAAAAATAATAAAAATAGTAAAATAAATGTATATCTATTCGCACCTTGATAAAATATCCATAATTATCGTCAGATGATATAGCAGCGATCAATAAAATGAAGAATGATATCTAGGTGTATAAAAAAAATAATCAGAAAGAATAAAATTAATATGGGTATCGGCAGAAAGATTCAGATGTTTTGAAGAAGAAAATAGAGGGGAAATTAATGACTATTTATGCTAGAAAAAAATAGGAATAAAAAATAGATACATAGAAATTAAAAAATATAGGAAAATAGTATTTCTTAGATAGTTTGAATAGTATTCGCAAGTAGAGATAAGATGGAAGAAAATAGGCTCAAATTAGAAGTCAATATTTAAAGAAAAGAGGCACAATTATTCAGCATTATAAACCAATACATTTTAGTCCAAAAAAATTATCAAAAATATAAGACCCATAGTAACCGACTAACTTCCTCGATAACTATTTTTTAACAACTTAAGGGAAGACAGCTTTATTGTAGATGCCGGATTGGGTATTCCGTCCAAAATAAATAAAATAGCCAGTATAGCTAGACCCATAGATAAGAAACGAACTAAATAATACAAATTTTAACAAATAGTAATAAGTTTAATAAGAGCAAAGATAGAGATATGATACAGTTGAAGTAGATCTTGATCCTAGGGGTTAGAAATAAATATTTATCAAACCAAGTGTATTCACTCAGCGTTAAATTGATTAATAGCGTTCAGCATTTTAAGGGTAGAAGAAGGCATACAAATATCATTAAATAAAACGTAAAGATTTTAATGTTTACGGGCAAGAAAGAAAAAGCAAACCCAATGTTAACAGTTTGCATAGGACACAACCGATCAGTGAAATAAATCAAAAATATTTGGTCACTTAGGCTCCACTAGATAATAAAATAAAAATAGCATCGATGAAAAATAAATTAACTACTAATGCTAGCAATATGAATGAGATGAGAAAGTAAGGTCCACATTCTTTGCTAATAAAAACTTTAGACAAAGGCAATGATATAAATAGATTACTATAAAAAAGAACAATGATGGTCCAAGCAGATCTGAATGATAAACTACAAAGAGATATCTTGGTATATTATTTGCTATATAGATCAATCCGACATAAGTCAACTTTGGAGTCCTAGTATAGAAGAAGATGTATGAGCTGAAGATCGATATAAAGAATGAAGATGTAATATCGCAGAGGATAACCCTCAAAAGACCTAAAAATATGTTCATTAAAGTGAATTTATCATAAATGGGTCCAGTATAACTATATTTATTTAGATTGCTATGGGAATGAGTCGAAAGATAACAATTAGTATTAAAACTAGCAGTTAGTTATTGGGTAAGTTGAATGATGAGTTCGATATTGTGACTAAACATGAAATTTATCATATTCCTATTACAGCGAATATTATTTCTTAAAGTCAGGCTAAAAATTAAAGAATTATGATGAATCGTAGTGTAGTTGAAGTGTAGTAAAATCGGAAGAAGGAAAGTAACGTTGAGTTGCCCAAAATCAAATGATTATTCCAAATATCAGATCATGATTATTAAAGTTAAGTTGGGTTATTTTCTTATTGAGTTATTGAGTTAAGTTGGGTTATTGTTTTACTGTGTTGTGATGATACTATGTTAATACTATGAAAAATAAACTAAAATCATTGTTGTTTTTAATAGCTCTGAAATTGCCAACACGCAAAGAATGCCAAAATTATTTCCAGGATATTTACTATCAATAATATCACGAAGACGATGATCTCCACCAAGAGCACATAGTATTGCAAAAACAGATAGTAAATAGATAAGACAAGTGCTACTAATGTTGCCAATAGGAACCATGCCATTTTGGTTGAACTTTCAGTCTAAAATAAATAGTTGGTGTACTTGATTCGCTCCTAAACCATACTTGACTCTCAGTCGATTAAATACTATGAATATGATAAGGATGATTCCTTATTGGATCGACATCATGGGCGTGAATGGAAGGTTGTAAGTTTTGAATAGTACTAGGATGAAGGTAAATATCGAGAGGAGAAGAGTGTAGTAATGTTCGAAGTTTAAAATTATGTGTAGGGGAAATGATGACAGGGGTAAGGTGCTTCTCATTTTGAGTGATTTGAATTATTAAATATCTAATAATATTTGAAATATGTCCAAACAATATTGAACCATATCTAAGTATAATAATTGAGATCTGGTATTGATATAAAAGGAATCAATCAATTGGGATCAAGTCCATCTTCTAGTCTGAAATTCATAACAGACAAATTCATATTTTTTTTAAACCAATATTCTGGTGCCTTGAACACTTGCATCTTCTTGACTTTATAATCGTTCAAATTTTAACTCATTCCACTTGGTCGATCAACGCATTTAATATTCGGCTAGTTTTATCTCAAAATAAACAAAGGAGAATATACACATGGATTGTTCGATGATATCTGACCGCCCCAAGTCGACACCTCGATACGATAGTGATTCGCAACTAATGTACCAATAGCAGTTTGTTTTACTTTCGATGATATCTTTATCGTATGATTCACTTGACCCAGTCCCCCTTTCTTAACATTAACTGGTTATTTCCATTCGTAAAGAGGTTATCTGAAAGTTCTATGCTGTCCGGCATTCGATGACACAAATATATTTTGAACTACCTCGATCAGTAAATGATTGATATCTCCCGTACCCTCACTATTATCGATTCTAGCCAAAAGCGTTATATTCTACCCATCGTAGCTAACATTTCCTAAATAAATATGTCAAATACTATCGAATTTAGCATCCAATTTCACCGCGCCTTGCGAGCAACATCCGCAATTCTACGGCTCTTGCCTCGATGTACCTGTATGATAAGATGTGATACCTTGATATGATACTATTTCTTGTCTGAAGGGCTATCGTATGAATAGAGGGATATACTAGATCTATCTATTTTTTTGTTATTTGTAGTTGACGAAATAGGCAGCCAATTTGTATTCTATTTTGACATCGTGGTTGTCTGATTAGTATGATCCTGGTATATTTTATGAAAGTTCAACTGAAAAGGGGTAAGCATATCTGCCTGCTTACATAGTACCGCCATATTTTTATAATTGATGTTATACTGCATAGAAATTCTACGATCCTGTATGTTTTTGTCTATTTTTTGAACTGCCTTCAAACCACTGACACCACTCATCACCTTCATATTTTGAGAATTACCTTCTACTCGCAAATATAAAGCATCGAATTGGAAGTTAGTTTTGGCATCAATGAAGACAACTCCTTCCACATTGGCACCTGAATCATAGTATTGTTGTTATGTTTCGATATAAATGTTAAGATCAGAATTTCTTGAACTTGAATTTCCCATTAATAATAATAATTGCAGCGCATCAGTTATGGCATAAGAATTAACATAATATCAACTGCTAGTTATTGATCAGTTACTGATTAATATTTACAATAGTATTATACCGCCTAAGACCTGCTTTATATATTCTATAGGGGTTGGGGTTGGGGTTGGGGTTGGGGTTGGGGTTGGGGTTGGGGTTGGGGTTGGGGTTGGGCACCCTTCTCCAATATCTACATCTAAATCGTCATATTCTATAAAAATAAAGAAGTCATCTCGAGCATATGTAAAGAATTATGTCAATGTTAACCCATGAAAACATGTCAATACTTTAGAGATAATTCTAGCTATATCCAAAAGGTTTAGAGTTGCCTACTTTTATCTATCTGATGAAACGTTTATATACTCCTTAGAATGAATTAAGTAAATATTATTTCGTAAATGATTTGATAAAGTTTTTTCAAGCGATAGATATCAACGGGGATGGACATTTATAATGGTCATAATTTACTTAATATATCATATAGAATATAAGAAGAATAGATAAACCAAATTACAAGAATAAAGAATTCCAATAAAATGAGATAATATCTTCAGCATATTCTAAAATAAGTAACTAATATAAAATAACTAATATAATTGATACTAATACTACTAACTGTATTAAAAAGATCTTGTATATACCTAAATAGCAAAGATATTATTTATTAGAAGCAGGTTCTAATATATTAAGAGTATATTCTTCTAGTTTTATTTTATTAGATTATTTAGAATTGAAAGGATCAACTGTTAATTGTTCAATAATCGATTTTGGATTTGATAAATAGAGTATAATATTTTGTGGAATATTTGATAATAGTGCAAGATATTGTAATTTGAAATTAATAGGTAATGTTAAAACATGTAATTAATGTTAAATAAAAAAGTTATCAAATTATCATAAAGTATAATATTTACCTTTACATAAATATTGGGCTTTTTTATCAAAAAATGGATAAATAAAATTAAGTACAGCAATCTATCGTAGTCGTACTAATTTATAATATAATAATATAATACAATTAAAACAACATGAAACATTAATAACTGATATAGTATAAATATAATAACCATTACATCTAGCAACATCATCTATGGATGGTAATGTTAAATTTTATTCAAGTTATTTAAAGAAAAGTCAAACACTTGAACATATAAATGAACAGACTCATTCAGCTATAAATAATAAACAAAAGAAAGGGATATTAGGTATAGATTATACTAGATAATTTGGTAGTTATTTATTAAGTTATGGATTTAATTCAGCTATTTATATTTATTCTTTATAGATATCATTAATAAAAGGTTATACAGGTAAATATAAAGAACATAATGGTAATTTATTAGGTGCTAAATTTTTGAGATCATTTCCTTATGTATTATCATTTGATGATAAACTTAATATGAGAATATGGGATTTTAGATATTTCAATACAATACAAATAATAAATTGTTAAAAACATTTTATAAATCCTTCTTGTTTATAAATAATACCATAGTTATCATAATGTTTAATATGTTAAAAAAAAATAACTCAATTTCGTGCTCCTTCATTATAAAAGAAATCAAAATAAATAAATTAATTTCATTTTTTATATGATTTTAAAGTATGTTCATCAAATAATACTATATTTCTATTTACATCTAATGATGTTAGAGTATATAATATGATAACAGGTACATTATAAAAAATATTTACTAAATTAAATTAAAATACTCATAATATTCATTTAACTGCTTGTTAATTTGGTTATAAAAGTAGGAAGTTTTTTATTGGAGATGCTGCTGGATATGTTAGGTAATATTGTAGTTAAACTGGTTAGTTTTTACAATAAATATAACCAGGATAAAATAATTATTATTAAAATAAAGCTATAATTAAAATAATATTTTTGAAATAACATTCTTTATTAATAATATGTTCATTAGATGGTAGAATATTAATATATTAAAGAGATTCTTAAAGTGAATTTCAACTAATAAGAGATATAAGATAAACTCATTATTAATTAACTACAGCATAAGCATCAGCTAGATATTGTGTATTAGCTACTGGTGGAGAAGATGGTATAATAAATATATGGAATTTATAGAAGTTATCATTTGATGGTTGTATTGTATTAAGTAGTAAAATAATAAATATATCTTTTAGTCCTATACATCCTATCATGATAATAACATAATAAAAAGGTATAATTAATTTATTTTATATCAGACCTTATGATAACTTAAATATGAGAAATAAATGTTTTCTTAAAATAAGTAATATTTAGAATAATAATTTATTAAATATTAAGTCAATTAGATTTTAATTAGTAATAAAAGAATATATAAAAGATAAAGAAATAATAAATAAATAAGATGATTATTATTTGATATGTATAATAGGTAATTAAGATGGTAAAATAAAAATAATAAATTTGACTTAATTATTATCTAAATATAAAATATAACAAAATCATCAAATATTTTCAATAAAAAAAGCATTAAAATGTTAAACAAATTCATTTAAAATAGTAATAAATAATTAACGTAAAAAAATATTATAAAAAGGTTATTCAAATAAAAATATATAAAATATAATATTATAATAATTTAAATTAAAAAAATAATTTGAAGCACATAAATAATAAATATAACATATAAATTATTTTAAATAACATTCTATTTTAATATCTACATCATCAGAATAAAAAAAAATTAAAATATGGAATCTCTAAGGTTAATTAAATGGTTGTATTGATTTTTATACATTTAAAAAAATTAGTTGGAAAGTAGGAGAAATAAATTTTTATAAAACTTTACAAGCTATTAATACTACTATATATTCTATGAAATTAATATAAAATAAAGAATTATAATTTGGAGAATAATAATTTATACGTGTTAATTTATTATTAAATTAATATATGGATGTTATCTAAAAATAAGATTATCTTAATTGGATTGGAGTCTTACGTAGAACTAGAAGTCGTCCAAGAATAAGAAAACCTATAAGTTTAATACAAGAATAAGATTTATTTGATGTTAGAGATTAAGTATAGAAATTAAAAGATGTTAATCAAAAAGGATGTAATAATTAGGATTAAAATATAATTTAGTTTAATCAAATTTATAATAAATTAGTTAGTAAAATTAAAAATAGAATTGATAAAACTTAATTACCATCAATTAATAAAAAATCATCAATTAATTAAAAATAATAAAAATATAAATAAAAATAAATCAATAATTTAGGTTAGTTTATGGTTGTTTTAAAAAAAACACTTAAAGGTAATCAAGAATAATAAAAAAAATATTAAAAATAATTTAGTATCATCATGAATAAAGGTAAATAAAAAAAAAAAACATTGTAAAATGTTATATCAAAGTTTAGGACAAGTTAAAAAAAATATATAAGTCATGGAAAAAAAAAGTCAAATCAAAATCAAAAAACTTATATCATGAACATTTGATTGATTATCTCATTATTTTATGAATGTGTAGTCAGGTTTAGTTTTTTTAGTTGTTTTTAGTCATGTTTTATCATGTTTTAATCATGTTTTATCATGTTTTAGTCATGTTTTATCATGTTTTAGTCATGTTTTATCATGTTTTAGTCATGTTTTATCATGTTTTATCAAATATTTATTCATAACAATCATAACAATCATAACAATCATAACAATCATAACAATCACATTCTTTTTATTATATATAACAAAAATATTAATAACTAAATAATTTTCTAGAATCACTGTTTATATTTTTCTGACAACATTGCACAACATCTAGAGAAACAATTTCCTTAATCTTCTTCTTATTATTCTTAACTTTATTCATCTTAATTAATTGAACGATCAGTATTCGATAATAATGATTGTTTTTTACTATTTTTAGCTCTTTAATATGACGTACTATTTGAACATACATTTTTTAGTTGATCACCTAATAAACTAAAGATAAATATACTAAATATAATTGAGAATAAACTTGATACTATTGAATTAGCTAGAACAAGTTGATCAAGTAATCTATAATCAATCTAAATAAGTGTAGTAGGTCTGATTGATTCAAATGCTTTAGTTTCTAGACATAAAGCAATGAATAATATTTCAATAGTTGATACAATGAGTAAAATAAGAAAGGTCATGAATTTACCAATATTATATGCACTAACACAATTATTTATCCAAGGACAATGATGATCATACCGATAGATACATACACCACATATAAAGCAATGAAATTAATTACCTGCAATAGTTTATCTACATTCTGTACAGACAGGTAACTATACATCTACTAGATCTTTTGGTTGTTTTTTTGGATGTTTTTTTGTTAAAAATATAAAAAGAATCAATTGAACAATATACAATACTCCTACTAATGTATAGAAGTAGTAAGGTGATTCAAATAATATTACTTATGCTAAAATATTACTAGGTAGATATAATAGATGGAATAGAATAAGGAAGATGATACAATATTTGATGGTAGGTTTTTATACTGTATAGATAATTTTAGTATTACATGTTATTTTTATTTTTTACCAGTTAGTAAATTAATCATTTAGAATTTTAACTAGATCGATTTTATTTTGATTACGAGCTATATCAATAGGCATTAAATCTTAATGATTACTTATATGTCTATTAACACCTTTAACTAACATCCTTTTTATTATTTATTTATGTCCTCCAAGAACAGCCATAGCTAATGGAGTATTTCCATCATTATTAGGTCCATTAATATCAACTTCTATATTTTATAAACTTAAAAAATATGAAACAATACCATAACAACCAGTATATGCAGCTTTATGTAAAGGAGTATTACCTGCTTGATTACGACTATTAATATCAAATAATATTTTACCTTATCTATGTTCTATTAAATACACTAAAGTTTTCAGATGATTATTTTAGATAGCCATAAATAATAAAGTTTATTGTTCATTAGTAATAGTAAACATATTAGCTCCATATTTTTATAAGAAATTAATCATTTAGATATTACCATGTAATCCTGCAAAATGTAAAGCAGTATATCCATCATTATTTTGTATATTAATCCATGCTTTAAGTTGATTTTAAAAAGATGGATCATTTCTATTATGTTTCAAATTCTATTTAGCAAAAGCTTAGAAATGTAGGATGTAGATTTTTAGTTTTGAAAGTTAGTTTTTAAATGCAGCAAAATGAAGTAAAGATGATCCATTTTTTTATTGCATTATTGATAAGTTTAACTATGCACGATTCTCAAGATAATTACGAAGTTATTCATTACTCCTTAAATTCATTATCGAATTTATTGGACGACTTTATTGCTATGGCCTAGAACGCTGTTTTGACATTTTTATCTCTGATTTATTTTAATTTTAATAGAATATTTATCAGATCTTGTAATGATATGTTGTAATTAATCATATGTTGTAATGAATCATATTTAATAGAATATTTATCGTATTGAACTCTATCATATCTATCATAATTTATATCATATTTATATTGAATCATAAACTAACTCAAGAATTAAATAAATTATCAACCCCTTCTTCTTCTCGTAACCAAAAAATCAAAATCAACTTCACTACAAGATATCAAAATTAAATAATGTAATAATAGATCTAAAAATAATCAAACTAAACATTAACTTTAAAGGCAAGCATAGCATTCCAATAATCAACAACTTCATTTTTATTCAACCAAAATCACATAATACTTCACTATCCAACTAATATCTTCATTCTGAATCTTCTAACAAAACAAACATAAACAATTCAACTATAATCTGATTCAACTATTACACTCCTACCACCTTATCTCTTCATAGTCATGCATTAAAGATACTTATATGGTTACAAAATGAGTCAAGGAGGGTTAGATGATGTCGTTAGTATTCGTATTTCTAAAATGTAACCAAGATGTATATGTCGATTCAATAAAGGATATTTTATTGGAGGATTTAATCGTAGTAGATTACCAGGAAATAAAAGAACTTAAAGAAGGTAAATCTATTTCTTTTAAAATTTGAAATCATAATAAAAAAATAAACCTAAAGAAATCATTACAATCAATAATAGTCTTTAACCTATATCAATATTACAAATGCAAAATCCATATCTTTTAGTTTATTGTAAACCTACTATTTATTTAATATCGATTATTTCACGTTAAATTCTTTTGATTTTTGAGAAATAAGCTTAAAATATACTTCTTCTTGAAGGAAGATTTGCATTATCAAGTATTAATGGTATTGGAATATCAAATAAACAAATTTTATTTAGTTTTGATATTTAGAAGAGTCCTCTTTTTGGAGTCTAATTTATCTAGTGTAAATAAAAATGTTAAAAAGTATGTATGGAAAAAACAGGAAGAATATTTACTAGTTTTAATCATATGATTTTCTAATATAATCCTTTTCATAGAAATACTAAAGAGTTGATAAAATATCAAGAAGATGATAAAGTTGTTGATATGCTTTGTTCGAATAATAATAACTTAATGATATTGAGGATAACGACAGGTAGAAAATGTTATCTAGATGTATATGTGATTAACTGATATTGATATATGATTGATTAGTTGTATTTGATATAAAGCTTAATCAACTAACTATTTAACTATTTGATTAACTTATATTTTTTGGGCTATATTTTCTGACTGATTGACTGACTGATTGATTAAGTTGAAGATATAATTTTATTGAGATATGTCATTTTATCGTTCAGACTAAACATCTTTCTTCAAGTTAGTTATACCTAGGGAAAATGCATGGGATATAATGAATGAATTAGGTAACTTTTCTTCTGATTTTAGGTCAACAGAAATTGATACATATTGTTCCATCATTAACACCTGCATTATCAAGACCATTTTATCAACATATAAGAAGATGTGAAGATTCTTTAAATCGATTAAATGGATTATAAAAATTATTAGAAGAGAAAAGAATCTTTAAAAGAAGAATAGAATTTCCTTAACAAGCATATCATGAATTGTTTAGATTATGGTAATAACAAGCAAATAAAAATGGTGGACATCCTTCTAATATATTAAATGATATTATTGGTTAAATTGATCAAGCATGGAGTTATTATTAAGATCTAGTTAAAAGAATAGATTAATTATCAAAAAAAAATCAAAAATATAGAGATAATTTAGCTTTATTAAAAGCTGGAGAATAACATTTTGGTCGTGATTTTTTTACTATTAAAGATAGAGTTCAAGATCAGAATTATTCTTTATTATCAGGTTCAAAAATAAATTATAAATGTGGTGTAATAAATATAAATGATTCTTTAAGATTTAAACGTACTATTTTTAGAATAACAAAAGGAAATTCTATTGTAACTACAATTCCTTTTGATAAAATATATACTAATCCTTTATAAGAATAAAAAACAAGAATGGCTTTCTTTGTATTATATCCTGGTAATATATAAGATAATTATCTTGAAAAAAAATTAACTAAATTAATATAAAATTTAAGTTAATGTAGTTTTTAATTACCAAGTAATAATCAATAATATATACGTATTAAAAGTAATATAGAAAGTTAAATGGTTTAAAGTTAAAATTTATTATTAATGACATAAAATTAATTAAAAGAATTTCTTTAAAAATTAGTTGATCCAATGAATAATAGTTAATATTATAGACGTCATGAATATTTGAAATTATATCTTTTGAAATAGAAATAATTATATAATAATTTAAATGAAATGTAAATTTATAATAACTTTATGCAAGGTAATATTTATATAAGAAAATAAGATATAAGTTTATTACAAAAGATAATGAATGAATTATAAGAAAAAATTAAACAACCTGTAGGACATATACTACCTGCTTATTCAGATAATTATCCAACTCATTTTACTACTAATGCTTATACATGTTCAGCTCAAGAAATAGTATAAACTTATGGAATACCTAATTATCAAGAAGCTAATCCAGGATTCTTTACTGTTATTACATTTCCTTTCTTATTTGGTGTTATGTTTGGTGATATGGGACATGGATTAATCTTATTTAGTTTTGGATGCTTGATGATTTTTGGTATTAAATAAAATACAACTAATCCTGTTTATAAAATGCTTAGACCTCATAGATATATGATAACTTTAATGGGTTTCTTTTCTAGTTATTGTGGATTAATCTATAATGATTATTTATCTATACCAATTGATTTCTTTGGTTCATGTTTTGATCCTACTGATATCTAACCAAAACAACCTATACCTGGTGATCCTAATTGTATCTATCCAATAGGTTTAGATCCAGTTTGGGCAATAGCATAAAATAATCTTAATTTTCTTAATGCTATGAAAATGAAAATAGCTGTTATAATAGCTGTAACACATATGACTTTAGGTATTTTTATTAAAGGATCAAATACTATTTTTTATGGTAGAATTATTGACTTCTTATTTTAATTTGTACCACAACTTATTTTCATGGTTTTATTATTTGGTTATATGGATTTTTTAATTATTTATAAATGGTTAATACCTTGGGGTTATAATTCACCAGAAGCACCATCAATTATTACTACCATGATTAATATGCCTTTAAAATTAGGAGCTACTGTAATTTATATTATTATTATAGACTCCTTGTTGTTCAGGTGGACAACCTATGTGGGGATAATATGGTAATACATCTCAAGATAAAATTCAATTAATCTTTTTAATAATAGCTGTTATTTGTATTCCATTAATTTTATTTCCAAAACCATTATTTTAAATTCTATGTAAAAGTCATAAACCTAAAGAATAAATATCTTAAAATAATACAAATCGTTTATTATAAAGTGATTAAAATATTGAACAACCATAATCATGTTAGTTTGTTAATAATATAGCTAAAATAATAATAAAAAAAGAAGAAGAACATGATGCTAGTTAAATCTTTGTACATCAATTAATTTAAACTATTTAATATGTCTTAGGTTGTATTTCTAATACTGCTTCTTATTTAAGATTATGGGCTTTATCATTAGCACATTCACAATTAGCATAAGTTTTCTTTAATAAAATTGTTTAATCTGGTTTTATTTCAGGTTATTCTGGAATACCAATAGTATTTTTGTTGATATTTATAGATGTTAATTGGTTTTATCTTTTTAGCTGGAATCACTTTTGGAGTATTATTATGTATGGATGTTATGGAATGTTTCTTACATACCTTAAGATTACATTGGGTTGAATTCAATAATAAGTTCTATAAAGGAGCTGGATTCCTATTTGTCTTCTATAACTTCAAAAAAAAATTAAGTACAGATATCAATCTTGATAACTGATTGATCCATAAATATATCAATATCATCGATTGCATTGCTTGTATTGTATGGATTGAATATTAATGATTGAATATGAATATTAATGATGAAATATATTTGTTGGAAGTCCATCATAAGATGTTTCTCTGATAATATTCTAGAAAAGTAATCATCATAAGTCTTCTCAAAAAATCTAGATAATCGTTAAGTAAGTATAGGTCTATAGAAAAATCATTATCATAGATCTTGAATATGAAAAGATTTGTTGGAAGTCCATCATAAGTTGTTTCTCTGATAATATTCTAGAAAAATCATCATCATAGGTCTTCTCAAAAAGTCTAGATATAGTTAAGTAAGTATAGGTCTATTGATTGAACATTGATATGAATAGATTTTTATGAAGTCCATCATAAGTTGCTCCTCAAAAAGTCTAGAACAATAATTATAGCTATAAATAAAAGAATAATCAAAAAGTTAAATATCAAATTCGAGCGTTATCTGTAATTTAAGTATCAAAACTAGTTGGCATAGAAGTCCTTCCTTTATAAATACTAGAAGTTTTACTCATTTTTATTTTCTTAGCTTTAATTTATTCTTTTTCTTGTCCTTTAATCATTTTGAAAGTAGTGTATTCTAATTTATCTTCTTCTTATTCTTCTAATTAAATATTACATGAATCAAGTTGTTCTAATTGTTTACTAAGATGTTTTTTGATTGAATTTCTAGTGATGATATGTTTTTGAGATATCATTTAAGGATTAGTAGGTAAAGTTTAGAAATCATGACATGTTCCAACTTTTCTTAAAGATTATTGATGTCTTTCTTGAAGAAGTTATACTTAAGATTTAAGTAAATTCAGTTTTATATTATCTACATCTTTATGTCTTGAAGATGTTGATCTTTAAATGTTCTTTAATGTTTTATCATTAGCTAAGATAGATGTTAGAGGATGAGCAAGGTTTTTTCTTTTCAGGATTAAAGATTAATGAATATGACTGTTGTTCATGTTTTAATTTATATTATAGATAATGAAATCATACTGAATTCAACTATATAGATATTGAAAACATAAAAAACATCATTATTAAAATAATATATCATCATATTATAATTATCACAAATCATGAAGATAAACAGATCATATGTTTTTGTTTTATCTCTTCAATACCAACAAATTATAAAGCCATTCTATTTGTAGTAAATTTGCTAAGAATAAAAAATAGATATTATAGATAAAACTAAAGAATGCAAAAAGAAGATTCCAAAGATATGGTAAACTTTTAGGTGGTTATCTCATAAAAACTAATACATGTAATACTATTAATACCACAACAAACAACAAACGTATGATTAGATTATCATAAAACTTTCTATGCCAAATTAAAGTAATTTAATTAATTTTTTATTTTTTATTTATTTGATTCTGAAGTAATATATAACTACCACCAATTAATATATATAAAGTCATGATAGCAAAATAACTAAAGATTTGTTGATCTTCTTTTAATAGGAAGAACATTGCACCACATCCAGTAATAATTAATTAATAAATAAACCATCCTCCAATAATTTATCTAGTTATAGGCATTATTAATAAAGGTAAAAGAATAGATTTTTAATGAACATGATATGAAAACATAAAAAATGTTAATGATATTGTAGTAAAACTTATTACTATACTTTTTTTATTTGGATTTATTAAAAGAGATATCATAGATGGTATACTAAAAATAATAGATAAAATAAAACATAAAAGAACTAAAGTTGTTTGATTAAAATTTATTTACCAATTCATTATAATATCTGATATACACCAAAAATTAGGTACTTTTAATTGATATAATCCTCTATGTATAGGAAAGATAGCTGCTAGAACTGTTTTTATACTATTCATAGATTATAACCATGGTAACCATATGATTAAAGATATTATTATAACTATTAAACCATATTTAATAATTTCTATCAGAATTTTAGGTTGATTAAATTTATATTTATTATATGTTAGACCAATTAATGCACAAAGAAAAGCTAAAGAATAATAGATTGCCATTTGTTTAGAATGTATAGCAATAGTATATAATAAACAAGTAAGATAATATTATTATTTAATTAAACAATAATATGACATAAGTATTAAACCTAGTATAAGATTATTATATTGGAAATGTCCATGATCTATTAATATTATATCAGGTTTAATTAAGTAGATTAAACAGAATATTGATGATATTTTTGATTGATAATGACGTGATATTAAATAGATTGATGGAAATAGAAAAAGAAGATCGATTATTAAAGTAGTAAATCTCATATAGATTTTTAATGATTATGATTAATATCCATGTTGAATTTTCATTGAATTAGGTTCAAAAGATTGATATAATTTACCAAAAATATAACTAAGATATGCTGCTATCGGTGGATAATCTATCCTCCACCATGGTTATTCTTAATATTCTTAATACCATTAATTAATTGGTCGATTCAGTGTTATACTCATCCAATTTCTATGAGCTTAGAAATCACCAAGTAAAGGATAATCATTTTCACCTGAATATGATCCTAAACCAACACAGATACGTAATATTATAGCTATCATAATTATTAAAGGTAATGTTCTTGAAGAATTAAAACATTTAAGTAATAAATATTATTCTACTTATTTTTTTATTTCTTATTTTTATTTTATTCTTATAGCTATTAATTCTATCAACTCAAATATTTTTATTTTTGGTGTCCATTCTTAAATCAACTAAGATACAGGTCTTTTCTTATTAACTTAATCACTTAATGAATAATATGGTTCATTAAAAGGATATTCAGTAGGTATGAAGATATGTAATCTTTGATGATCATGTAACATATTGTTAAAAACTACTTCATTTCGATTGATTATATTAAAGGAGTGATTGATTGATTGTAAGTATTAAAATTATTTATCTAATCTTACAGCTTTTATACTTTCATTACTTCTATTTTAAATGTTCTCCATGTTGTTCATGATGACGTGTAATTATGTTAATTTATAAAATATAAAATATTGAATATTGAAGATAAGTTTAGATTTATGTTTGATCAATCATTCTTCTTGTTTAGAATCTCATTCTTCTTGTTTAGAATCTCATCTTTCTTGTTCAGACTACCCTTCTTGTTATGACTACCCTTCTTGTTATGACTACCATTCTTCTCACCATCTTTTTTATCAGGAATAGAACTACCATATAACAATCTACCCATACTTCGAAGTAATATATCAATAGGTTCAAATGGTATAAATACATATGGTACTTTAGATGTATATTATTTCCATAAATGTTTATATTTTTCTTGACATTTAGTATCATCACGATATGCTCTATGTGTTAATAATATTAAAAGATAAAGAGCATAGAAATAACCTCCAAGTTGATAACCACAAGGTAGACAATAGCTAATAGCCATGATAAGATCACCTGTATAATTCATATGTCTTCCTAATCCCCAGAAACCTGATACAAGTAATTTATTTCCAATAGTTTTAGGTTTTTAATTCCAAATTTATAAAGTTGGATTAGTTTTGAATTGATTTTTTTGAGAATTACTTGTTCTAAAGATATAATATCCTATCAAATATAATAAAACTATTGGTATTACATTTATTATTGAAGAATAATCATCATAATCTACTAGATAATGACATTGAATACTAAATACAAATGGAATAAAAACATAATCTCCAAAGACTAACATATATCCAAATTATTAACTGATGATATCCCAAGTTGTTAACATTTTAGATTAATTCCAAAAATAATCTAAGATATATATACCTGTTGTTAGTTGATAAGCTAACATTCTATATGTTATGTTTCCATGCTTTTATAATTGAAGTGATAGAAAAGATAAATTTAGAACTAACCAAAATAACATAGCTACTCTATAGGCTATAAATTTAATATCAAATGAACCTAAACGTGGATTTAATTATTTTCCTATCCAAAAATCTAAAACAAAAGATCCATGTGTATAATTATCAACTTCTTCTCCTAAATAAGATATACCTAATTTTCCTTTTAAATATAATAAAATACTTACTATTAATGCAAAGATATTAACTGTTGACCATAAAGGCCAAAATTATTTGACTAAATTATTTACCTAAAATATTGTTATTGGTTATAACTTATCAAATACACCACCAAAAACTAATACTATTGTAATAGTTAATAATGTTAATCTAAATCCATTGATAGAATAGTTTAATTGTAATCCTCTTTTTGGTTATGGATGTCCTTTTATTATAGTACTTGGTACTATTATTGAAGCAAGACAGATATAGAGGTAATAGATGATGTATGAAGTAACTGCTGATAGGGTAGGTGATGCGAAGAATGTTGAACTAAGGTAAGTTAGTATGTTGTTGATCATTAATTTATGATAAAATATTATGTAAATCAGAATTATTACTCATAAAAGTTAAGTTTAATTTAAATAATAGATTTCATGTAAAGAGAAAAGATAGTCAATCAAAGAAAAGTTGTTGTATTTTAAGAAAGCTTTATCGTTGTCAGAATAGTCGTAGGTTGGATATTATTTGAATCCATTATATGTTGATTAAAAGATGTGATATTTTTTAGTTTTGAGACCTTCATAGAAAAAAGTTAGGCTTTGATTTAGGATTATTTTTGAAGAAATTTAGACCAAATAAGATAGACTACTATATTTTTAGCAAAAATCAATAGTTATTTGATAAATACCCCGAGGAAAATAAAGTAGTTCAATAATTTCAAAAGATAGTTCGTTTGTTTTTTAAGAAGTCCATGATAAGAAGAAAGAGCTGACAGATAGTAGACTAACCAAATAATAATATTAGTGCTATTTAGATATAAATGATTGAGATAGATTATCATGTATCATCATTTTTGATATTGAAAGGTTATCCATCTTGAGTAGATCATGAAGGGTTCTACATTTCGAGTAAATTATATGCATGAAGTTTGAGGTTTTTCTTTCTAGTTGACTACTGTCGTATTATTTTTATTTGTAGTTTTGATAGTTAGTCAGAAACGATAAGATAAATTAACAAGTACTATTATCTTTGTTCTTAAATCGTACTTGTTATTACAAGGTTAAAATAAAAATAAATGTAAGAAATTAGAGACGAAGAACTTCAAGCCCTCAATCAGGCATACCTCAAGATGCCTGACAACCTTAAGTGCGCTTAAGGTAATAAAATTGAGAAGATCTGCCAGGATTCTTCATGTGCCAATGCTCTAATCTGCTCTAACTACTAGTGTAAGTCATGTTCTTAATACTCTCTAAACTATCATACGATTCCTTTATTTGGTTTAACTAAAAATCTAAATGCTTTGGTTGATAACAATAAATAACTTATATAGAGTTCACTGAAGATAGATAGGGACTTCATTCTAAATTTTAAGAAAGATCAAGAGGAGTTTATAAAGAGGTCTCCTTTTAAAGGACTAGAAGAAAAACATAAGAAAACTATTTAGGAAATCTTTACAAAAGTTAATGCTAAATGTTTGAATGGAAAATAAGCTAATTAGCTACAAAGTAAAGTGTTTTAGTTGAGTAAAAACAACAAAAAACACGAAGAAATGAATCAGTTACTTAAAGACTATTCAAAACAAATGAAAAAATACTGCAATGCCATCAAAGAATTCAGGTAAACCTTACTTAGTCAAATATGTATTGATTTCGATTCAGTTATCTTAAAAAAAGGAGATAAAGATGTTGAACAACAAAAGTTGTTTTTGATGGAGGCTTTAAAAAAGCCAAAGAAGTTGTAACTACTCTACAGAGGATCAGAAAATGGTTTTAGTGGAAAAGCTTTCCATAACAAATGTAATAACATCTAGCATACTTTTACTTTAGTGAGAACTCAGTTTGGTAAAACCATTGGAGGGTATTCCAAATACAAGTGGAACCAAGTAGAATATGGTCATGTAAGTGATGCAGGAAAGGAAGCTTTTCTGCTGTCGTTGGACTTAAAGTAAAAAATGATTTGTCACAATCAAGATCATATAATATAATGTAACAATAACTATGGTCCAATATTTGGAGTAAATGATCTCTGCATATCTGACCAATGCAATAATAATAACGAATCCTATGCAAACTTAGGTGATTCCTATAATTCTGAAGATAAAAAATACATTTGTGGCAATATGTAGACCTGGAAAGCATTTTCTGGAGCAACCTAAAATTAATATTTTAAAGTGGTTGAATACTAAGTGTTCAAAGTGATTTATGAGTAAAAATAAAAATACGAATAAAAATAAGCATCTAAATAAGCATCTAAATAAAATAAAAAATAAGCATCAAAATAGAAATAAAAATCAGATTGTCCAATCTGTCAAATCTATTGATCTTCTCATCCATTATTCTTATCATTTCTTTAAGATTTATCAATCATAATATAAAAGAATCATCGGGTAGTCAAGGGGTTGGGGTTGGGGTTGGGGTTGGGGTTGGGGTTGGGGTTGGGGTTGGGGTTGGGGTTGGGGTTGGGGTTGGGGTTGGGGTTGGGGTTGGGTTG
>CAXIUT010000037.1:0-63767 GCA_964035545.1 Bugula neritina
CCCAACCCCAACCCCAACCCCAACCCCAACCCCAACCCCAACCCCAACCCCAACCCCAACCCCAACCCCAACCCCAACCCCATTATTAAAATATGATATATTTTTAAATAAACTCATATAAAACTAGACAGATTAATATATTAGATAACATATTATTATTTATTTATGAAATGTCGAATAACTTCCAAAATATTTATTCTTTGAGACTAGAATTTACTTTTTTTAGCTGATTTGGCTAAAAAAAATCAAATTTAAAATTCTAGGCAATCAATAAAGAGCGACCATCTTAGCTATTTCGAGGTTAGTATAATCGTGAAGATAGGAAAGGTCAATAATAAATCAAAAAGATATTTAATTTATTGTCATAGTTAAGAGAAAGATCATTGAAATAGAAGGAAGATCATATGTCTACTCAAATAGCAGTTGTAGATATGTCTTAAAAAGATAATGAGGAAAAAAGATATGAGATACGTATTCAGTTTAAAATAAATGATGTCAAATCGATTTAGGTGATTAGTTTGTCTGTTGATGAAAGCTATTTGATAAAAAAACAATTATTTTATGCTAAAAAAGAGAGATAGTATGATAGATAATTGATTAATCATTTGGATGAGAAACTTGAGTTATATGATAAAAAGATAGAAAATCAAGGTGATAAAATAAGTAGAGAAACTTAGCTTATGAAGTTAGCTTTAAAATAGAATTATGGAGATTTGATATAAGCAGTTACTACTCAGATAAAGCATGTGTTTAAGAAATAGGAAGATAAATATAAAGGTGATCATTAGATTAAGAAAACAAAATAGATTAGTAAACTTAGAAAAAAGCTTAGAAAAGAAAAGAAAGAAAAAAGAAGAGCTAAAAAGCAAAGGAGAAAATAGAGAAGAAGAAAAAGAAAACAAATATAATAGTTGTAAAAGATAATTAAAGCTCAAAATAGTGAAGTAACTATGTAACAAGTTTTAGAACTAAAAAAGAAAAAATAAGCAATATAAATAAAAGATAGTTCTGATTCATCATCACTACGTTAAAAAAATAAACATTTAAATCAATCTTCTGACTCAGATTCTGAGCCAATTAGATAAAGACAATAAATTAAAGACAAAAAGAATAAACATAAAAAACATCATCATAGAGATCATCATTCTTCTTCTGAAGATATAAATAAGAATTAAGTTAGAGCGACAAATATAAACTATATGTCTAAATTGAGGAATAATAGAATGGTATAAATTGTAGATAGTCCTTAGCATATTGACGTAGATAGTGTAGATGAGGGAGATTTAGATGTATTTCGTTCAAAACTTTAAGAAAAACATCGAAAACTTTAAAAACAAAGACAATCACAAAAATTAAATATACTTAATAGATAGCAAAGAGAACAAGCTTAAGAAAAATAAAATATAAAAGAAAAGAAAAAAAGTAGAAAAAGAAAAGAAAAATAAGTAGAGCATTAGTAAGGAGAATAAGAATATCTTCGTAGAATAGAGAAACATCGGTTAACAGGGACGATATAGCCATCTAAATTAGATAGAATTGAACGACTTCATAGAATCATTAAGAATCCAATAGTTCATAAAGACGATTAATTCAACCCATAATACAATGGCTAGCCTAAATATAAACCTTATGTCCAATTAAATGAAAATAAATCAATGCGTCCAAACCAAATTTTTACTGGTCGTCTTGATTAGCCTCAATCTACAACTAAAAAGATTCCTATATTTTTTAGAACAGATTACCCTTCTTATAAAAGTTTTTAGATCAATAGTAATGTAATAAGGAAAATAGGGGGAGTAGAATACCAACAATTAGTTTTTGATTATCCTATTCCTACTTCAGGAAAGCACCTGTTGACTATGCGAGTGATGGAGAGCCAGGATTCTTATATTTGGTTTGGACTGATTGATCTTCGTGAGAAGGATCGTGAGCAGAGTTATAACAAGAAGAATTGTATATCATTTAGTTTGCAATCTGGACATGTGGTGATAAATGGTAAATTTGGTGGTAAGCCAATAGAGCGGGTGAAGATGGGTTTGGCTGTGAGGATGATGATTGATATGGATAGAAATGTGGTTGAGTGGAATGTTAGTGATAATCGAAGTCGTACTGCTAAGCCCAACCCCAACCCCAACCCCAACCCCAACCCCAACCCCAACCCCAACCCCAACCCCAACCCCAACCCCAACCCCAACCCCAACCCCAACCCCTTTATTTTAAA
Source organism: Bugula neritina (assembly GCA_964035545.1). Taxonomy (NCBI): domain Eukaryota; kingdom Metazoa; phylum Bryozoa; class Gymnolaemata; order Cheilostomatida; family Bugulidae; genus Bugula; species Bugula neritina. The sequence goes on from CAXIUT010000037.1 coordinate 2,222, forward strand.
AACAAATATGAATCTTAATTGTTTATGTTTTATTTTAAGAAATTATTAGTTGTCTGTGATATAAAATAACTTATATTAAATAATTTTATTAGCATGAAGCTACGTACTCAGAGAATTCATCAAATGGGTTCATCAAATCGAGATAAGGAAGTTATTCCTTTTAACTCAACAAGTGTATTCGAAACAAGTTATATCAAATCGAAATCTAGCTACTACAAGACCACTCAGTCACTTCCTCAGGCCAACATGGAATAGTAAAAAACATAAAAACCTTTCAAAGGACATAATGTTCAACTAAACACTTTGCGTTGGAATACTAGAGGGAAGAAGAAAGGAAGAGATGCTAAATGGATATTAGAACAGCCAGTCCCACAGTTAGATCAAACTTGTCATCTTAATGAGGAAGTCACAGATATTGTTCAGGAGTTTAAAGGAAAAAAGGTCAATATGTATAAGTTGAATCAGCTTAAGCATACTTTTGTGAAGAATAATAAGGCAAGAAAGTAATTAAAAGGATATTTTAACAGATTCGCAAAGGAAAATAAAATAGGAGTAGAAGAGTTGAAGTAAGTGGTGAATGAATATGGATATGATATAACTGAAGATTAGGCAAAAATGATATTTAGATTAACTGGAGCTAAAAATTAAATTGACTTAAAACAGTTTGTAGAGCTAATGTCAAGAGATAATATCTACTTTTCAACTTTAAAGATAGATGGAGAGTTCGGTAAACCTACAAAACATTTTGAAGAAAGAATTCATATTGTGATTACTAATAAATTTCCTAAACTGATGGAGGCTTTTAAGATATATAGAAGTCGAGATTAGCCTATTGATAAAGAAAAGTTTAACTATGTAATGAATAAATTAGATATCAATGATTTAGTTATTTCTAAAGTTGAAAGGGAACAATTATTTGAAAAGTTTAAAAATAAAAATGGACATTTCAATGCTTAAGCTCTTTTTGGTGCGATAATAGAACAACAAAATATTGAAAGACCTGTTTTTCCTCCTAAATTATCAAACTTTGAGTCTAATCTTAAAACTCAAGAATAGATACAGGCCAAAAAAGATAAAAAATCCACTAATTTTGATTTAAAAAGAGCAAGCAATCTTCAGTTTTAAAGTCAGTTTTATAAAGCTCAAAAAATACTGAAATAATTAAAAAATCTTGGTCCATAAGCAAAATAATTAGTATCTAAAAAAGGTGGTTCTTTAACAAGATAACAATTGTTGAAAGAAACAGAAACTCTTTTGAATTCTAATGGAATTAACTTCACTAAGTAGTAATACGATTGTTATTCTTCTTATTTTGATTATAACACTTCATCAAAAATAACAGATAAATAATTCAAGAAATATTTAGCTTAAAGTTAATCTAATGCCGAAGCACGTTTTGATCGAAGATTAAGAGTACCTGCTCCTGGTGATAATCAAAATTAACAACCAGAATACGATGAAGGCACTGCTCTTGATAGTATTAAAAGAATTAGAAATAAACAGTTTTAGCCTGAAACAAAGAAAGTATTCAAGTAGTTTGATAAAGATAAAGATGGATATCTTTCTCGAAGTTAAATCAAAAATAAGGTTAAAGATATGGCAGTTTTAGAAGGATGGTAGGTATAAAATTTATTAAACTATTTTGATTCAGATGGAAAGGGTTATTTAGATTATTCAGAATTTGCCAAGAAATTTGATAATACTAAAGCTCAGACTGATCTTAACTACTATCGATAATAACCTCTATCTAAACTAAAAAGTCACTCTGATTGGCTACACACCAAGAAAATTTCTATTAAATAAGCAAATAGTTCAAGTATTTTTTTAATTATTTAGTGTTCAAAGTGCCTAATAAATATTCTGCATGGCCAGAACGTCTTAGACACACCGATATGTCTTTGATTCAAGCTCCTTCAAAAGCAGGACAATTTATCTCTGAATTTTAGAGGTTCAACTCTTCATAAAAGCATAATATAGGGCAATAGTATAAGCAGGAGAAGACGAAAATATATGAGAATAAACTTAAGAGACTGACTAATTGGAATGATAGCCTTCAGCAAAAAATAAGGCAAAAAGATGAAGCTCATGATAAACGTTGTCAGGCCAATGATTATTCTTTGAGGATGGCAAAAGAGGTGTATGAGGAGAGATGTCATAATCCTATTTGATGATGTTTTATTTGATAGATAATATAATTATTCAATGTTGAAGAGAAGAAAAAGAATACAAAAATATATCAATGCTCTTAAACTTAAAAAGAAAGGATTATCTATGGAAGATATTGACAAACTCAAAATCTAACCAGATAGCGATCAAATCATCCTCCCTAAACAGTAAATGCAACCATAGATACCAGGCACATCTATCCCCAAACTAACTTTCACTCCATTTGATACAAATCAGATTGACTAGAATAAACCCCTATGGGAAGACCAAGATGATTAGATAAATCTTTCAAAACAAAATAAATTCAAGAAATTGCAAATTGATAGTAATACTACATAGCATCAATATGAATAAAGACTTAGACAATTTTATTACAGTAAATATTCTAGAAATAATTGGGCAGTTTAAGGAGAAGGTGAATATTAAGAGGATTTGAATGATATGCTTAATCATGAAGAAGTTTATCTTTCTAGTCTTAAGAAAAGGTAGATTTTAAAGGTTGATTTTACTGCTAAAACTAGTGAACATCATGGTTCAATTATTACTGGACTAGATTGGAGAGGAAACGTGATAGCAAGTTGTGGATATGACCAAAAAGTTAAACTTTGGTCTTTAAATCAAAATGAATTCAATCCTGAATTGAAATTGAAGATGGAAAAGGATGTTTATGTCGAAGGCTATGCATTAAGCAATTGTTTATTTAGGAAAGAATCAATCGTATTAGGTACTTTAAGACAAAATTATATAACTATTGACTGCTAAAAATGGAAAATGAACAAGTTAGGTTCTTCTTTTCTCAATATTCATCCTTCATTTCAGTATATTCGTCAAAATTCATAAAAGAGTTAACTTTTAATATTTTCAGACAATAAAATAAGTATTTTAGACAAAAATAACACTTTTGCTGGTAATCTTATAGCCAATCAACAACTATAAGATGTTCAATTTACAAATAATAGGGTTTTAGGTATTTCAAAAGATTGTCTTTTTGAATGGGATACACGAACCTGGAGATTAGTCAATAGACATCTTCTTTATAGAAACTTTACCAAACTTTGCATCAACCAAGACAATGTAGCGATAGGCAATAAACTTGGAATTGTCGATCTTTCTACTGTCAACTAAAAATATAACTCTTATGCGTAGGTAGCAGCTCTGGTAACTCATGTAACTGAGTTAAAAGGCAACAAAGAGGGAAATTTGATGGTTAAATGTTCTAAATGGAAAAGAAATGCTGTGAGATTGATAGATGTGCATAAAGGTAGAGTGATTGCTGGATGGCCTACAGTAAACACAAAGATAGGAATGCCTACTGTGGCAGGATTTTCAACTGGAAATCAATTGTGTATTGGTAATACTAATGGGTACTTAAATTTCTTTGGGATATCTAGCTCAGAATGATTAATTATATGCTTGATTATAAATAAATAATAATGATTCATATAATATGTTTCTGATAAGAAAGATTAGCTTTTGGAAAGGTATTGATAAAGAAGCTCGAGTAGTATTCTTTGGATCAGGTAAAGTTGCTCTTCCTTCTCTTAAATATTTACATCAAAACTTTAATAATTTGTCAGTAGTTACTCAACATGCTCAAAAACAAAAAAAAGTTGCTAATTAGGTCTAACTCTTTTGTAGATAAAATTCTCTTAACTGGTCTTCTCCTATAACTAATAGAACTGATAAAGATGTACGAAAGTAAGAATGGACATAATTTTTAAAAACATTAGGACCAGTAGATTTTGGTATAATTTGTTCATATGGGTATTTGCTTCCCTCAAGAACAATCAAACGTTTCTCAAATGGAATGATCGTTATTCATCCATCTTTATTACCTAAATATAGAGGTGGGGCGCCTATTTTCCATGCTATTGCTAATGGAGACTAAAAATCAGGAATTAGTTATATCTAAGTAAGCCATAATTCATTTGATAAAGGAAGTATTTTACATCAAGTTTAATGTGAGATCAGTCAAACTTCAATGTATAAATAAATATAACAACAATTAGCTTAAGAAGCAGCAAAGAATCTTTCATTTGTTTTAAACAATATTAATGAATTAAGACCGGGAAAATCTCAATAAAATTAGGAAAACAATATTCCAAAAGAATTAACTCAAGCTCCATTAGTAACATCAAATAATTTTGATATCAAAAGACCAGCTTAAGTAGTTTACAACTGGAGCAGAGCTATCGAAACTCCTTTAGTACATTTTCTTGCCAAAGATAAGGAATTAATATTGAAATTTATTCCATAATATCTCTAAGGATAGGGTGAAATTGGTTCATTTAAGGTGGTGAGTAAACGTCTTTATCTTCGTTGTTCAGATAAGTTTATTCGAGTCAAAAGTTGGTATGAACCAACTCGTTCATAACAACGACCAGGTATATTCATAGCATAATTTATAAAAAGTGGGAAATATCCTATTGAATTAGTGAAAGTAAAATGATATTGATATTCTATTATTATTCATACACAATCACGTAGTTAGAGCATATCTTGTAGAAGGTCATCATCGAAATCAGGAAATATTTTAAGTGCAATCTGAAGATACATTTATTTTAGTTAAAGTATCTTTCTGGAAACTATATCTATTTCAGTAACAGATTGATTTTCGTAAGTTGATTGAAATAGAATCATTCCATCATAGTCGTGTTATTTTGTTTTATTGAGATAGTTTGAAATTTATTGATCAACAACTTATATTTTTTCTTAGCTATTATGCATGAATATCAATGGAGGCTTTGCTTATTTTTCTGAATGACTTTAGATTTTAAAAATAGTATACTAATTTAAAAAGAAAACTTCTGAAAGCTATCTTTACGAACATGGTATTTTAAATTTAGCTTCTCTCATTGTTTTATTTTCATAATTTATAACAAAAAGTGCACTTTGTTAAAGTTTAATATGTTTTTATCTGATGTTATTACTGGGTATTCCAATCATTAAAATTTATTTTCTTTTGATTTCCCATAAAGCATCACTTCTAATAAATAAATACTAATTATAGATATCTTGAGGAATTTATATTTTTAACTTTTTTATCTGACTCGAAGCTTCACTACCTATCATTTTGATTTAGTGTAAATATATCTCAATATATTTATAGTATTTCCTGGAATGCCAAGCTACCATGGAATGATTATTAACTTTACTAACAAGATTTTAAGGATGGTATTGATTGGGTTCTGTTTTATACCTGAGAATTGGTTTTAAATCTGATTAGATATTTTTTCCAAAATAAGTTAGAGTCAGCTATGTTTTATCAAAATTTTAGTATTCTTTAAAGCATATCATCTATGAATCTCCAAATCGATAAATATCTAAATAATCAAAGTTATTCATCAAAAAAACATATCCTACATTATTTTTTGTATTATTTTTGATGTTAATAATATTTATCATGCTCTATTCAACTAAAGGAACAAGTATGAGATACTCTTGTAACATTAAAAACATATTTATAGTTGATTTAAAGATATATCTATTAATTATTTTACCTTAATGATTTACATGGATGATAGTCTCATTCTCACTTTCATCTTAAAGAGCAAGCATCATATAAGTATTGTTGTAACTTGGAGATAGTTGTAATATTTTAAAGATTTACTTTGTAAAGGTCAACCTTGTGTTTTATTTCAGAATCATAAAATTTATAATATACTTAAACTTAGATATATTTATAATTTTAATATTGTAAGCTCTTTAACGTTTCATGATTTAAAATGTATAAACTTCATCAAGAGTTTTCTTACTAAGAAGCATCCAATGCCTTAGTTGTTTCTCCTTTCTTTTTGGCTTTGAATTCCTAAACCATCTGCTTCTTCTCAGCTTGAGATCTTTCTAGTTTTTTCCTCTGCTCTTCTTTTCTTCTTTTTTATTATGATTTTTCTCTTTATTTTTTCTCTTTTTCTTCTTATTATTTTTGCCTCTTTAATTCCTATATTTTTCTTTTAGTTTAATCATTTTATCTTTTTTTCCTCTCTGCTTCAGCTTTATCTTTCTCCATTTTTGATTGCTTACTGGCCTTTTGAGCTTATTAGTCTTCTTTCTTTTTTTAATTATATTCTTCAAGTTTTTGTTTGAGTTATTTTTATCTTCTTTACTTTCTCTATTTGATTTTTCTTTTTTATTCTTCCTTCTGATCTCTTTCTTCTTGAAGTTTTCTATTTTTTTCTTATTTAGACTCTTTATAGGTTTACATTGATGTTTTCAATTGTCTTGTAGCATTTAATCTCTTCATTTCAGCAGCTTCTTTAAGTTTTCTCATTTATTCCTCTTTTTATTTTTTACTTTTTAAAGCTGGATTCATATGTTTTAATCCTATCTCTTCATGATTTAATTCAATAGCATGCATAATATCTGAAACTACAAGAGCAGCTTCTTTAGCTATAGGTCTTTCTTTCATTGGAAATTTAGATACCTCCTTTTTCAGATGAATGGGCAGATGTTTTGTTTATATTTATCCTTTATTCCAATCTAAGGCATAAACAGTTGGTCTAGCCCGATTGATTTTAACTTCACTTACAAAGGGTTCAATTATATGAAATTTTAAAGCCTAGAATAAAATTTCATCAATTACTTCATAAACATCTTTATAAGTGGGACTCATAGCCTCCAAAAATATTTTATGATCAAAAACTACTCTGTTTTATGTGATCTTTTTATACCCTTACGGTAAAATATAATCAGGATTTTATTGTAAACGTTTATTAAGTAATTTAACAGCTTCTTCTTATCCTACAAACATAGCATCAGGTTATTCAAAAAGCTGAACATTAACTCTATTCTCAGAAGCATAGAGTTTAAAAGTAGAAAATATTTAATCTAACATCTCACCGACAGGTTTTCCTCGGAAGTCTTTGGGTGGTCGTGTGTACATTACGAAAGCCATTTGTACAAAAAACTATTTAAATCCTTAGAAGTCAAGTAGTTAAGGATCATCTCTTGAAACATTTCTTTTGTAATTAACTCTACGGCACAAAGTTACAATTTATCTTGGTGTTATGAGAGAATCCAATCCATGATCTTTGAGCATCTTGAAAATCAAACTTGAATGCAATAAATAAGCCTTATTACTAATTTAATCAAAATATTTTGTATGAAATCCATGTTTTTGACTACTATAATTATGGAAATAAACTTTTAAAGCTTTCTAATACTTTTTTATTGCTTGTTAAACACCTTGCCCATCTCTTTCTTCTTCAGCTTCATTACTGTAAAAATTCAAATATAACTGATTACTTTAGGCATATACTTACTTTGAGTTGAATTCAAAAAGATAGTGAATATCTCCTTCATTAACTCCTTTAAATTTAAGTCCTCTTTACATTGCTACCTTTTTCTCCATAATCTTTTTTTGTTTGGCTTTCTGCTCTTATGCCTGTAAAAGTTGATACCTTTTAGATTATTCAGCCATTGCTTTAAGTTGATGATGTTTAGCATATTTTTATACACCCATATAAGCATCTTGTTTTACTTGAGCAAGTGAAAGACTCATTGGGTGTAAAGGATCTGCATTTGAATTTCTTTTTTAAGTGCTTTTTATAAAATTACTTCCTTATTCTGTTGTATCTCTTTATAAATCAGAAGAACGAATCGCAGAAGGAGAGTTTATTACTTTTGGAGATTTTAGTGAGACATTTTTTATTCTTGATTTATTATTTTTTATTGGTTCAGGCTATAATTATTTTTAATATTTTGCCAGTAGTTTAGTTGGATCTCCTAGAAGAGCAACAATTTTCTCTAATCCTTTGGAATGATCTTTTCCAAAAGCTTAAAGTTGTAAGCAACTGAAACAAAGAAGAGGTTATATTCCTTCATTAATATCTTTATTGCCTAACTCAATGACTCTTTTTAAGAAAAATTCTATCTCTAGCATTTTTAATTTCGAGGTCGCATCATCTCCATCTAGTTTAGATTTATGACTGAGAGGTTTCCTCTTTTCTGTACTTTTCTTAGCACTTGCAAAATATAAAGCCAGGCATACTTTAACTAATTTTCCTGTCATATCTATCAGTATTTCTTCTTATTTAAAGTTTTCTATAATTTGTATCAATAAAATGGCAAGTTATCTTCCTAATCCGGTTTATTCGACAAAAGATCGACTGACTAAATTATAAATAGCAACTGCAACTCTAGCTTCTACATCACTTGCCAATGTTTTTATAAATAATAATATTTCTAATTGTTCTACTTTTGGTTCTGATCTTTGGGACAAAGCTTCAACTATAGGAGCTGGTGGAATAGAAGGTAAATCAGTTAGTAAATTAATAAAACCATACATTAGTACATCATACTCATTTTATCCAGCATTTGCTAGTCTTGCAGTTAGTAATTTGAATAGAATAGGAGCCAGAGGATACTTTTATTGACCTGTTACTTCTAGCAATCCAAAGAAAAGATGTACAAGTTCAATATTAGCTGCTTCCTTTGAAAGAATAATATCTTTGGCTGACATCATAAGTGCTTATCCGCAATATGAATCAAAAGTATTAAAATCTGTTGTTGCGATCTCCAGACAACAAGTTAAACTACTCAATGCTGAATCAGGATCTTTAATCACACTAGTCATTTGTTATATTATTTTACTAAATACTTAAGATTAAATAAATTAATTTTTCCTTCCTTTTCGATTGTAGATTTTCCATAATGAAATGAATAAAGTAGCTAGGTCATTTTTAGATGTATTTTAATACATTTAATTTACAATAGAAAGGTTAAAATCACTAATTTCCAAGATAAATTAGACCACTTTATCTGAAAGTTGCTTATGTCGACGAATAATCAACATCAAAGTAGCGACCAAATGTTCTTCCAATAATCTGACTCTTATTTCTTACTCATATGTTTCAAGAAATGAAAAAGTTAAGTTTAAAGTGGTATCAGCTACTGATTAGGATTTTGATATAAGAGCTGGTTTGATAGATTTTAAGAAAAATACTTAATTTTATTTATTTTTTGCAAAATTTACTATTTTGGATAATTGTCTGGTGAATTCTACCATCAATGATTCAACAGGTTTAAAATCACCTTTTAGACCTTTAGCAAGGATATGTGCCAAGTATTTACTATCATTTGACAAAAGAGATAAAGCTTCTTTTGGAGATAATACAAAATGTCGAATAATTGACAGTAAAAATAGCTCAAGTAGAGACTAAGCATCTTTGATTTCTTTTCTAGGATCAATATCTTTGAGGTTGATTTATGCTAAATATCAATAAAAATACTTTCTTTGGTAGACCTTTGATGTATTTCTCTCAATTTACTTATGATTTTGAAGACCAACTCATGGTTTCCATTTATAATTTTACTTTTTTCATCTTGAGTTAACTTAATGCTTAATCGTTTAAGATATTATCTATATGATTTGTTTATTACATGATGATATTCCAATTAGATACTCTAGTGATGGCTGAGTTTCCATCTTGCAGTTATATTTTAGCATCTCTGTCAATTGCCTTAAGAAGATTAGTCACTGTGCGTCCATTTTCGAGATCTTGACTTGTAAAGTTTTGAGCTACACCCATTGAAGTCAGCCATTCAGATATTTCTGGGTCACGATTCATTTTGATAAGTTTCTATTTCAATATAAATAATGAAGATAAACGATCATAGTAGAAATATAAAAAATATTAAAGTGAAAATCAAATAGAAATAGAGGATTTATTATATTTAAACTATCAATATCCTTGAAAAAAACTTATTTAAAATACCCATATTATTTATAGATCATAAAAACTTTAAATTTGATATTAAGCATGGCTTAGATCACCCTTACCAAATAGTAAAAATAGTTCAACAAGCAGCTTAATCAACATCTTGAAAGATATCTTTCGCTCAGAGATTGGTCTTAACTTGCAGCTTGGCTAAATAAACTTAAACATCAGTTTGCATAGAAAAAATGTATCGTTCAAGATAAAAATATTCTACAAACTTTATTGAAACGTCTGGCCACAAGTCTTAATGGAGCATTGCCAGTTGCTCTTCATGAGGCTACTCTTGAATTATACGAAATGCTTTTTCAGCAGTCGATCATTTCAGGTACATATCGTCAGAATTAGCTTAATAACTTCCCACCACTTGCATTGGAATTTTTTCATTTTTCACACAAGCTAATGGAAAAAATAAAATAAGGATAGTATAATTATTTGCAAAATATCTACCAAAATTTGGGACTGATATTCAAGTACTAGCTACAGGATTGATAATCACAATCTTGCCTTCTCTTAATGAAATGCATTAAACTTTAGTTAGATAGGTCAACAATTTACTTGATCTATTGGCTAAACCTGAATATATTGGCTTAGAAACACTGAACTAAACTATTTGGGTAGCTATTCTAAGATCACCTTCATGTCGTGTGGCTGGACTAAAATATATTTCTGCAAAATTAGGTCGAGGTTTTTAAGAAGAAGAAAAAGATGAATAAGATAATTTTTGGAATGAGCCTTCAAGTATGAAAAAAATGGAATAGGTTTAATAATAAAGAAGTCCTGGCACAAAGATTAAAGAAAGTGATTTTAAGGAATTACTCAGATAATATTGTCCAAGAATATAAACTTTAGTAATAAATGCCTTGACTCTGTGTATTGAAGACAGTAATATTCTAGCAATTAAATCTGGTCTTGATTTCTTATATAAATATTTACCTCTTCGTAGTGATGTTCTTGAAGATCAAGGAAAGACAAGAATGACAAAATGCGTTGTTTGGTTACTTGGAAGAAGAGATACTTCTGTTACTAGAAAAATCAATCTTTGGCTTTTTGGAAAGCCAGATGATTAAAATAAATATAATATTCAAGAAAAAACAACTTTATTTTGTCATAGATGCACTTATTGGATTTCTTCAAGGAGATAATCAAATAGAACCCATTAAAATAGCTTTTAACTTACTTACTTAACATGAATAAATACCTAAAATGGTTCTCAGGGAGCTAACTCCTCATCTTCTTTAGTTTTGTAGAAAACAATAAAATAATCCTTAATCAATTAAAATTATGCATAGATTAATATAAAGATTACAATCTCATCTGTATTTTGTTTCTTAGTCTATTTCTTAAGGAGTATTTAAAGCAATTTAACATCATGATTACCCTACAGCTCAAAAATTACTTAATCTATCTGTTTTCTTTCTCAATAAGATTCTTAAACCATAATAACAAAAATCTCATATAAGACCATTTCTCAACATGCTTCTTGAATCCTCAGTAAGATCTAAATGGGAAAATAATTAGTTTTCAAGAGTAGCTCTCAAACAAAGTTTATAAATGATTGAAAAATATAAATAACAGCTTAAATAATCTCCTCTCACTTCTCAAGAATAAACCTTATTAGAAGGACATGCTAAACTATATGCATAACTTATCTAAAAGGCAAAATAAAAGGAACTCTAGGGAAAATTACTTGAAGAGTAAATATATTTAGTTAGCAGATTGCTCGTTAAATCTGAATAAATTTTTAAGGTTTTCAGTTAGAACTGGGTAACAACTTTACTTGACAATTTAGCCTTAACAAGTCCTCAACATTTTCTTTCACCTATATAGATAATAGGATAGGCATTAGAAAGATAAGGAAATTTAAAGAAATCTATCATTTATCGAGCAGAAGATTCTTCGAAAAATAATTGTATTCGCGTTAGTCTTAGCAAGATCTGGGGTATTCTTTCTCTTGGTCATTTGCAAAGTAAAGTTATTCCTCTCTTGATAAGAATGGTTAAATATTTTTCCTTCTTTCTTTTAGCAATTACTTGATTCAGAATTTGCTCAGAGCGGTTAACTTGCAATTATTAAGTTTCGTCTTTTTTGGTAGGTTAGTCCTAAATATCCCTATATTATGAGTACAGATCAAGTTTAATAATCAAACAAATATGGACTATTTCGAATGCTAGAATTTCTTGACTCAGGCAATCCTCTTGTAAAATATCATTCTCACTTATGGATTACATAAGCTTATCAATCTTATCATCGGGTTCTCAATCCTATTCTTTAAATATGCTTAAACCTAAAAATTGTTGGTATAAAACTCCTCAAGGTCAATATATATATGCTATTTAACCCTAAACGAAACGGATTATTGAATCTTTGAGATATATCAAATCTCTGGTAAGACTTGTTTCCTTAACAGTTCAATAAATATGCCTTTAAGCCATTAACGACCAAAATATTACCTTATTATCGCATTTTCAGAGGATAAGATCCTTCTGTTAATGAACATGAGGAAGTCCCTTACATTGCTCCTCTTCTATAATTAATAGTTCGTTTCACATAAAGTAAATTCGTTGGTGGAGACAACAAAGGAGTTGATCTTGCAGCTTGTGAACTGCTATAAACAATTACTCAAGTTACTAATACATATGAATTAAGTGGTTATTTATTGAAAAATCACTTTCGAAGTATTTAAGATCTTTACATTTTGCAACAGTGAATGAATAGCATTTACTTCAAATACAATTGCTGAGTTTATTGAGGTTAATTTTGGTCGGATCTAATGTAAAAAGGCTCAGTGATGGAAGTATTCTGACAGACATAATAGTTCATTAATCGTTTTCTTCTACTATTCTTGAAGGAGTTGGTTCTTCATTTCCTTATATTAAACAGAGATTTGTTTTGGTTTTTGAATGAATGTATTCCTTTGATATTAGAACGTCATTCTAATTGTAGTGAGGTAGTTAGTCGAGTCTTTAATACTTATACCAATAAAATAGCTTATGCTAACTCAAAGAAAGTTGAAGCTTCAAGTTTAAAAGATTTGCAAATATCACAAAAAAATGCATAAATATTGATTCTTTTCGAAGGAGTAAAAGAACTTTTATCCCAATTTATGAACTTACATCTTCAACCTTTTGATAAGTAAAAGACACAACATGATACTGACTCAGGTCTTTTTAGCTTTTATAGTTATAAAGCTTTTATTCATTTAAAAATCTAAAGAAAACCTGGCTCAACTAAAAACAGAAAGATCATTGAAGAACAATTTATTTCTGAACTTCCTCAACTACTTGCTATCATAGCTGCCTGTTGGACATCCTCCTAGTTGCACAGTCAATATGGATTAACTAAATTAGGTCTTCCACTCTTCAATTATGAAAGCTTTCTAACTTTTAATAGAAATTTAGGATTAGCTCAAAGTAAACTATAAACTGAATAAACTATCTAAAGTTACTTAGTCAATCTTTTTAGAGTTCTTTTGAATACATATCGTAACTAAACTATGAGAGCTCTAGTAAAATGTTGGAGAGATTCTGTTAAAGATCCTTAAACAAGAATTAAACTGTTATAATTGCTCATCTTTAGTGCACTTCCTATTTAACATTTCTATGCTATGTTGGGATAAGCAATGGCACCGGAAAGAAGTAATAAAAAAGAAGACCTGGAACACTTTAATTTGAACATAGTTCAGAGCAAGATGTCTTACAACTATGTCTTGCTTTCTCTCAGAATAGTTTCCAAAATGCTGGACTTTTCCAACCTCATAATCTTCTTAATATTTGGCTTGCTTTCCTGAGATTTATTAAGCTATTTTAAAACACAAGAAGTGTTTTGACTCTTTTCACATTGGTAGAGTTGATAGATGTATTTCTTTTAAAGAATAATCCTAAAGAAATCATTAAAGATGAAAAAATTAAAAAAGAATGGCCGTTTATTGGTCTAATATTTACATAACTAATCTCAGTGTGCAGTGGAAAACTAAAAATAGATATTGCATCAGTCAAAAATCTTAAATTCAATGATATTTTACCTTTGCCTTCTTCAGCTTATCATGTCCTCAATACTAGTTTGAAGTAATAAAATCAGATGCCTTTAGCATTTCTGAGTTGGTAATAAATCCATCCTTCTAAGGGTAGTGAATACATGCGCTTGATCGGATTACTGATAGCTCGTAGAGTAAGTTTTAATTTTCTTTTGAATCAATATTCTGATAGTTAAATAAACCTCATAAAAAAAGCAAGAGAAGTCATAGTGGCTATTCTTCCTTTAGTTGAAGATAAAGAACAAAAAGATTTGATGGTATAAGGTGCAACTTAAGTTATTTTATGTTTACTTTAGAAGAAACCTATTTTTGTTAAATAACTTAAAAATTAGATTCTTCATATTTTTAATAAAGAAGATTTCTTTATTTGTTCTAGTAAAACTCTACAGAACTGGGCTAAAATTATTGATCTCTTGATTGATAATAATAAGGATCATGATATTTTCCAATAATATCTTGAAAAAGTATCATTGGCTAATTCTATTTTTAGTAGCTATACTTTTTAGACAAAAAAGAAGATCAAATCTTTTTGAAAGAATCTGTTTTATTCTTTACTCTGGTAAAAAAGATAAGTATACTTAAAAAGCTCAATTACTTATTGATAAAATTATAGAGGTGACTAAAAATACAGAAGTACCGCAACCAGTGTTAATTCTTATTTTTTTCTGTATTAGAATTCTTATTCTGAGAACTTCAGCTGAAAAGTTAACAAAACTACTGGCTAACATTTGGCAAAATATTATATTCCTTCTTACAAAAACTTTCAACACTTCTGCAAAACAGAATCAACTAAACCAACATTGGCTGCTCTTAAACTCATTGAAATGATATCATTGATGCAAATAGCCTAATTCATCCACATCAATGGATGTTTTTCTATGATTTTGTGGGAGTTAAATTCACTAGTGATCCTGCCTAAAATGGAAAAGAACTTAAACTGAGTATCTATCCTAAAATATATCAATTTTTTGCCTTTGGGAGTTAGAATGGTTCGAGAAGAAGTTCCTAATCTCTAAGAGAAGAGGCATTTGATTATCAAAGAGGATAAAATTGACGATATTGAGCTACTAAGACTAAAGCTTTATTGTTGAGTTCGTATCTGGTGGCAAGCAATGGATGTAAAATGCATTTCGATATGAGGTAGGTGTAGGAACTAATTGATAACGACTTTCTCAACTTGGATGAGTTCATATTCAAGGTTTGATTTCTAGAGTTATCATTGTATGTATTATATCTATTGAACCAAATATTATTAAAATAGATGCTGATTGCAATAGTGCATACAACTAATTTCGGTAAAATAGTTATCCATAAATATCCATACTAAAAAATACAACTAGAGCAAGAAGGTCTTTAAAAGTTGCAATCAACTGAAATACTTTAACTTATGTCTTTAAACTTTTGACTATTGTACATTCATATTTATAAAGTTGCAATTTATCGTAAACGTAATTTGATTTCAACTTCTTCAGGTCCTCTTCCTGAAAAGGCGATAGTTGAGATGTTTACTGCTAATTAGAAAAGTTCTTCTGTGGTTTTGGGTATTGATGATGATTGCGTTTTGGTGACTCGATCATCTTTTCTTTCAAACAGAAAAACTAACAATCAATCTGAATACTAATCTTTTAGTGATAATGTGATTATGTATGATATTTATGACAATGTAAAATCACAGGTTTTATCGATTACTTTAATTTGGAAGCAATAGTCATTTGAAAACGTAGAAGATACTAAAAATAGGTTATCTTTTTTATTGGGAGTTTTGGAAAGAAAAGAACAGAATGAACAATTTTTGACAAAAGAGATTAATAGAATTATGGAATAAAGACAAAAACTTAAAAAGAAAATTAAAGATCTATTAAATGTTAATACAAAATAGAATAGTAATAACTATGAGTAAATAAGAATCAAAATACTTGCTCGTTAGATTTAAAATACAGCTAAAACTGTTCGTGATCAAATCTCTCTTTTCCTTTTGCTCAAAAAGTATCACGAATGTTGGATAAAGGGATAAATTTTCTAACTCAAATAATATGAAAATTACTGGGAAGGGACCATTGGATCTCATACTGATCTATCAGAACCAACTCCTGAACTAATAGAAAGTCTGTAACACAAAACATTAGTCATAATTCCACCTAAATTAGCAGAACTACCTCAAGTTTTGTACTCAGAACGAGTAAAACATTTATATGAAAGAGGATTTTCATTTAATAATTACTCAATTAAACAGCTTTTGTAGAAAAATAAATAGATGGTGGCATCTTAATTATATCATACTGCTAATTTTTTATTAAAAAATAATTTAGCAGTCGATATCTATCCAATTGTGCACCCGTCATTTTATAATTTGTTCTGTTTGAGGGATCTTCCTTCTAGATCATTGATTTAAAAGTTTAATAATCGCATCTTTCCTGGTAAAAGTCTACTAGATATTCTTAATGACTATTCTAAATACAAAGTTGCTACGGAATAGGAATAAACTTTAAAATATCTGCTTTTGAAGGGAATAGTTCGATAGGTTGCTATTTATATCTATCGTCGCCCTTCAGGTGATCAAGATCGAGAATAATATGATTCCAATGAGAAGTTGGTGTATGAATATATTGATAAGTACAGCATGACCAATAAGGATCTTAATTATTTGCTTGCAGTTGAGCCTTTGTGTTATCGTTCTGGATCACTGTTAAGTAATATAATCAAATTCATCAAAAACCACTCAAAAGAGTGGGGATTTTACTTTGTTGAGTCGATATGATCTTTTTAACTTTTAATTTTTGATTTGTAAAGATATAAAAGGGTATTGAAGTAATTCTATAATACATATGCCCAAAGTATTTGTTTAGTACTTATAAGGTGAAAACCTTTATGTTTGCATGCGTTGCCAAACACATCTCAGCTCTTTAGGTGAACTTGTCTCCAAAGCTTTCCGTGGTCAACATGGTACTGCCTACCTATTCAATTCTGTGTATTTCTGTTTTTATTCAGAATTAATGTTAGATCTGGTCCTCCTTCACGTAAAAGTTTGACTACTGGTATTCACACAGTCTGTGATATATTTTGCGTTGTTTGTAACATTCCTGAACCAGTTGGCTGGAGATATGTTAGTGGATATTGATATAGATAGCTGCAGAGTAACAGGATCAGAAGTACAAAGAGGGAAGATTTATTTTGTAAGCAGCATTAATTGATAAAGCACAATGGAATTCAGATTGATTTTCATATCCAAAACCTTTAATAATGCTATTTAATGAATCAACACAAGAAACCATCTACTATTGTATAACAAAATAAACCATAATTACAATTAGCATTACTATCACCTGAGATATAGGACAAAGAAGTAGCTGAAAGATAAATCTCAATCAAAAATGGATCATTATATGAGTATAAAGTTGTAGGAGATCAGTCACATGAACACAATAGTATCCATAACAAGAAATATACAGTTTGGACTTTTGTGCCTTTGGTGATGATAGGATAATTCAGGCATTTCTTTAATTTATTCTATCTAATTACTGCTATTTCGCAATTTATACCTGTTTTTAAAGTTGGACTTCTCTTTACCTATCTTGCTCCTTTACTAGTTGTTCTTCTACTTACTTTGTTGAAAGAAGGATATGAAGATTATCATAGATACAAAACAGACAAAGAAATTAACTCGCTTCTTTTCAAGTAAAACTACAATTATCAAGTAAAATTTAATTAAACAAAAAAATATCAACCAAATCTGAATAACTGAAAGTAGGAGATATCATTGAAGTCAATCCTGGAGATAACATACCTGCTGATTGCATTTTTATCTCCTCTTTGTACTTTATAATTAATCTAGAGACCAGCAATCAACAATGTTTATCAAAACAGATCAATTGGATGGGTAAACAGATTGGAAATTGAGGAAAGTAGCAATTATGGGATAATTTCCTTAGGAATTCAGAGTGTAATTGAATCATCCTTAAGCTGGTATTTATTAATTTGTTGGAAGTTTAGATATATCTGGTGTAAAAATGAGTCTTAGTTTATAAAATACTTTGTGGAGAGGAGCGAAAGTAGCTGTTGGTCATGCTTTATTGCTTGTAATATACACTGGTAGAGATACTAAACTTTCACTAAATTCTAAATAATCTAGAAATAAATTCGGAATACTCGATGAGTAGTTAAATTTATTCAGTAAAGTTCTTTTTTTAATTTTACTTATTCTTTCTATATTGCTTGTATTACTTAGAGGTCAATATGTTTCTTTTATCAATTGCATTATTTTTCTTATAAAATATTTTTTATTACTATGCTCTATAATACCAATTAGTATGCGTGTTAATCTTGATTTTGCAAAACTTCTTTATAAGTATCAAATTGATAATGATTAATAGCTTTAGGGGTGTCAGTGTAGAAATAGTAATATTCCTGAATAGTTGGGTCGTGTTCATTATGTGCTAACTGATAAGACTGGAACTCTTACTTGTAATTAGATGTTGTTTAAAAAGTTAATGATTGGATAAGCTTTATCTTTTGATAGTTAGGAAATTGATAGAATTCGAAAAATACTTTAAAAATAAGAGTATAATAACTATGATTAACTAACTCGATATAAACTTGTGAATTCTTTGTTTGCTTTAGCGATATGCAACAATGTGATTACTGCCATTGAGAATGAATAAAGGATATTGCAGGGAAGTTCTCCAGATGAGTTAGCTTTGGTTAAATTTGTTTAATAAGTCGGATTTACTTTGAAAGAGAGAAACGACGAATATTTAATCATTAATAACATTTAAAATTAATAAAATTATTAGATACTAGATATATTTCCTTTCACATCTTAGTCCAAATGCATGGGAATAATAGTTAAAACTAATGATCAAATAATATATTATCTAAAAGGAGCAGATTCTGTTATGCATGATAAAATTCCTCCTCTTGATGCTCACTACATGTCTGAAACTTGTCTGGATCTTGCTAGAGAAGGATTAAGAACATTAGTTGTTACTAGAAAAATCCTTTCTTAATAAGGTATTTTCCTTTGTTATTTAGTTTATTCTCGATGGAAAAGATAGTATGTTAATGCTTGCACAAGTCTCAAAAACAGGTAACAAAAAATATCATAATGCCGTTTGTCTTTAGATCAAGGCATGTAGTTTATATGTGTGACTGGAATTGAAGATAAATTGCAAGAAGGAGTGGTTGAAACAGTGGCTTCTCTTAGATCTATTGGTATCAAGGTGTGGATGTTGACTGGGGATAAAATATAGACTGCTATCTGTGTGGGAAGGGCAATTAAATTGATACAAGGTAGAGATTAGCTTTTATTTGTTATTGAGGGTGTGAGTAGTTAAAAAATGTTTTGTTAGAAAATGGATTAACTATATAAGTAACTACAAATTTAAAAATATTCTTTGTCTGATAGTATTAAATGTGTATTGGTTATTGATGGAAAATCTTTATATTATGCTTTAAACAGCTTTAAAAATTAATTTTTTAATTTAGTAGTTAGATTACCTGCAATAATCTGTTCTAGAGTCTCTCCTACTCAAAAGGCTGAAATAGCACTTTTGGTTCGTGAATTTGGATAAGGCAGGGTTTTGGGCATTGGTGATGGAGGCAACGATGTTGCTCTTATTCAAAGCGCACATGTAGGTGTTGGTATTTATGGACTTTAAGGAATCCAGGCTGCTTTAGCTAGCGATTTTTCAATATCGAAATTTAACGATTTGAATGGACTGATGTACTGGCATGGAAGACTATCATATCGTCGAAGTTGCATGCTTTCTCAATTTATCATTCATAGAGGTGCTATAATTACAATAATGCAGACAATATTTTGTATTTAATATTATTTTGTAACTTTGCCTATCTACAATAGTTTCTTACTTCTAGGTTATTCGACTATCTTTACAATGCTACCTGTCTTTTCTCTTGTCCTTGATGAAGATTTGACCAGACAAATGGCCTTAGATTATCCTATTTTATACAAACGCTCGCAAAATGGTTAAGAACTGTCTGTTGCTACTTTCATATATTGGATATTTATTTCTGTGTATCAGGTACATCATTTATCATTTAGGGTAGTATTATTATGTTAGTTATCGAGATGTTAGTTAAAAATTAAAGCTTTTATATGATAAGCACGATATCTTTTACTTGTCTTGTTATCATTTAATTTTTAAATATCTTTACAGAGTTACATAGAATTAAGTTTGCTCAAATAATAAGTATTTTTACATCTTTAGGTTTATATTTGTTACTTATTTTCTTATTTAAAAATGTTCTAAATGGAATCTAACTCTTCTAAGTAAAATATATTATTCCTACTTTTGCTATAGTGTTTATAGCTTGGGGACCTCCCTTCTTGATCGAAGTATTTAAAAGAATTATAAATCCAACTGAAGAACAAAAACTTATGAGAAATAGTTAAATTCTTTCAAAATAATCTTCTGAAAAGGAAACAATCGAAACTTGAATTATTTTATATAGTCAGTTAATATAAAATAAGAATGATTCATTAATATCATTTAAATTGTTTTTTCTTGCCAATTGATCTATCTAGTTCTCTGACATATTAAACTCCTTTAAGAAATCCTGAACTTTTTACTGTAGCTAATTTATTAAATTTAATTGGACTTTTGCTTCTAGCAGTAGCTAATCCTTTGTTAGAGCTAGTATATAAAGAATCTTTTATTTATTTGCTCTTGCTTTTATCTCGAATACTTTTCATATTTTTTTTCTTTGATCCACTATGATAAGAAGTATCTTTTTTTTACTTCGATAAAAGTTTAGCCAATCCAACTGAAGTATAAATATTATCTTCTTTATTAGTTTTCTTTCTAAAAAAGTTATCTTTTTCTTTGCTTTTACTTCTTTTGTTTTGAGAATGTTCACTATTTCTAGATTTTCCCTTTCCCTTAGTACTTCTGTTTGATTGCTGACTAATATCTTTTACCATTCGACTTTTAATTGGTTTTTTTGATAATCTAGCTTCCTGATAGTACTCGTATATACCTTCATCATGATATCTTAAATAGAAAAACATGTCAAACAGTTTGTCATATCTTCTTTCCATTCTTAACTATTCCCAGTTGAATTATTTTTAGGTAAATTAACTATGAATATAATTCATGTAAAGGTTAAGACGGGTGGGCATTAATTATTGTTTACTTTGTATTTTTTACCAATTAATATTTTTTAACCATTTTGATTTTCTTATTTAATGATAGTTACATAATCTTTGAGAAGGATTTTCTCGAATTAATGCTTAAACTAACTATCTGAAAGCTGGTGAATTGCCTTAATATGAAGGTTCTTAGTCTCTGAAGAAAGGAGGAACTCCTCTAACCATTTCATAAATGATAGCTCCCATAGTATAAAAGTCAGCAGGATAGCTATAGCCTTCATCTTATTTAGTTTAGTATGCCATATACTATGGACTACCACAATGAGAATAAGCAAGATCTTATTTTTCAATATTAATTCGACATAATCCGAAATCACCAAGTCTGAGATGACCATCAAAATCTACCATGATATTTTAAGGCTGTATAGCGATATAAATACCTTCAAATCTCGATATAAAACCTTATTTTTATGAAGTTATTCCATTGCAAGCATAACTTCTGCAAAGCATAGTTTAGACTCTTCCTAAGTGAGTCTTTTCTGAGTCAGATGATAGAAAAACTCTCCTCCTGGATAGAACTCAAGAAGTAAGTTGAGATGGGCTTCGCTTTAGAAAGCTGCTTATAGCTGAGTAGCGAAAGGAATATGTGGAATTATTTCACATAGGATTTTTTTTTCTCTTAATACACTTTCTAAAGTTTTGAATTATTTGAAGTATTCTTTCTTAATTTGTTTTAAAGCAAATAATTTGGCACTAGCTAAGTGTCTAACCAAAAATACAGCAGCTGAGATTCCTTAACCTAGACATGCCAAAAATTTAAAGTCAGCGAGAGTAGGTCCAGTTTATTAACTTACAAATTACTGAAGAATCAGATCGAAGCATTGATTGTTTTTAATTCCAGCTAGCTTGTATTAAGGTCTTTGTAGAGCATAATCTAAAGTAAAGAATCCTTCTCTTGAGGCCAATCCGATGATAAGCTAAAACTTTCTTGCTAACTTTTATCTAACTTAATAGATGAGATCACCAACAGAATCATTAGTTTTCATGGTGATGCGAAGTAGGTGTTAGTCTTGATAGTAGATGTGGAGGACAATTGGCAGTGGTTGTCTTCTGACTGTTTATTCTGATTAGTTCCGAACTTTATACATTTAATTTCTATTCTTGCTAACCAACAAATATTATATATTTCTGAATCAAATTTTAAAAAAACCAGCTAATTAAAAATATTTATAAAACATAAGATTCAAATCAATATACAGCAAGTGGATGATGAATTTTGATTTTATTATGAGTACTGATTTCCTTGTTCTTCTACAACTCTTATGCTTGTATTTTAATCTATTTTTTTATTGAGTATTCTTGGTTAACATCTTTTTTGTAAGTTACTGTTTTGTTTTTGATGTCTTTAATTATGATTATGAATTGAAGAAGATGATTATTATACGATTGGAGCTATCACTTTTGAATTATATTTATTTTTGTCTTTTGAAAAATATGGCTAATTAACGATACGGATACTTGTATGTTAATCTGGTCTTAAAATATGAATATTAGGTTAATTTTATTAATTTTTATAATTATTTAAATTCTTTTTATTTTGAATCTTATAATCATTGTATTTTTTATCTTTTATTATGATTTACTACTTTTTGATATCAGAATATTTTATTTATTTTTCAGATGGATAATTAATTTTATTTGCTATGTTATCAATTTTTTTATTATTTTGTAAATTGTGATATCCTTGTTATTTAACAACACGGATACTTGTATGTTAATCTGGTCTTAAAACTTATATTTTTGGTTAATTTAATTCTTTTCTATTAGAATTATGATTATTTTTTTATTTCTACTTTTGAATGTGATATTTAGGTTCTTAAAATTTCTTTTATTTTTCTTATTTTTTATGAATATCAAGA
The DNA here is from genome assembly GCA_964035545.1 of Bugula neritina. Taxonomy (NCBI): domain Eukaryota; kingdom Metazoa; phylum Bryozoa; class Gymnolaemata; order Cheilostomatida; family Bugulidae; genus Bugula; species Bugula neritina. The sequence goes on from CAXIUT010000037.1 coordinate 25,163, forward strand.
GGTTTTAGTTCTTTTCGATTATTATTGAAATATTTTTATTTTTAGATAACATCTCTTTTTCTAGATTGAATGATGTTATCATCTTTATGAATTTGATATTTAGGTTCTTCAATTTTTATTTATTTAGGTTATTATTTTGGAATGAGAGAGGCCATATCTAGCATATCGAGGACATAGTTATTAGTTCTAGCTTTTGATTTGTCATATTATTATCGACAGAAAGGACATTTGTGATTGATGCCATCAAGTTGTTAAAGACATTTGGAACATAGAGAATGATGGTTTATACAAATTAGTTTGGGAATATGATTGATTTTATCGTATCTTATGCAACATATTTTGCAAGAGAGTTTATCTTTTATTTAACTTAGATTCATTAATAATTTTATATAGTTAATAATCATAAATAAATATTGCAAGTTTTTAGATTAATTATTATATTTAACAATCAAATATAAAAGTTTTTTTTTGAGATATTTTTTGATAATTTTATTGAATTTAATCAAAAAGCTATCACATTATATCACAGCATCCTTAAGTTACTTAATTATGTTGCATATATCGATTTATTTTCGACATATTAATAATTTTTTTTCTATTTGCTAGTTGTTTAATCAACTTGATCGAAATTAAACTATTTATATTGTTTCTTTTTCATTTTATCTTCATCGACAAAAGGTACTATGTCTAATAGATCAATCAAGTAATTATTATTGGTCACTTTTTATTTATTAACTATTTATCTGCAGAAAGGACATTTTAGCTATGTATTTTTATATTGATTTAGACATTCTGAGCAAATGGAATGATGATAGGTACATATTAGTTGAGGAATATTGTTCTATCATAAGGTAAGTAGCATATTTTGCATGAAGTTTTTTAGTCTAATTGCCTTTGATTCATTGAAAAATATATTTTATTTGTTCTTATTATTAAATTCTAATAGTAAATTGATAAGATAAATGAGAAAATGAGAAAAAGACAAAAATTTAATTAATTTTTAATTTTTAATATAATAATTAAATAATCAGATTAGTTCAATATTAGATAATTTATTAATCTTTGATTCTTTTTATTGATTGAAATGATTGAAAACTATGTTTTTTAATTCATATTTAATAAAAATAATATATTTATGAGCTAATTTATTTAATGTACTATGACTAAGATAAATTTATTTTATTGATTTCTCTAAATTTATTTTTGAATATTTAGTATAAAATATATTTATTGACTTTAAATATATCTTAATCAAATATTTAGTGAAAATAAAATACAATCATAGTAAATATTTTATCACATTATGTGACAAGAACAACAACAATCTTGTTTTTTGTCTTTTATTTTTTTATTTTTTACTTATTCAACCGTCTTTTATACTTTATTGACTTATTTGTATTTATCTCCATTGTTATTTTATTTTAATTATGTTCTTGAAAATTAAGGATTAATATTCTTATCTCTATCTTTTAATTCTTTAACCTAATTATCGTTCTTATTAATCTAAATTGAATTAATCTTTACAAATTTCTCATTTAATTTATTTTTATTTGATTTTTAGTTATTTTCTGGTTAAGAAGATTTTTAATATTTCTTTTATTCCTGTTTTTATCTCTATTAAGGATGTTATTTTTTCTAAGATTTTGATTATTTATTGTGTATTTACTATTATGATTTAGACTATTAGATAAAAACAGTAGCATTAGATCTATTTATTAGTTTTTATTTCCAATTCGAAGGATCATTTATTATTCTAGTTAAATTTAAAGGATTATTCTTTTTGTTATTTAATTCTAGATCTTTTTCTTACTTACTTTCAATCTTTTTGCTTGATATTTTAGTTTAATCCAATAAAGGTATAATTTATAGCAAACTAAGCATATCTTTGTTATCTGTAGTTTTGTTTTTATTAATTTATTATCTACAAAAGGGACATGTTAGTTGTTAAACTAAACAGACAGAACAAATCGAGTGATGATAAGAGCAAATTAATTTGGGTATATGTGCTACAGAGTCATATTGAATGCAACATATTGGGCAGGATGTTTTTTATTTTAACTTGCTTCTTTCCATGAAGATTACTATATAATAAGTATTAATTTAAGCGATACTTAAATAATAAATGAATAATAAGAAAAGAATAATGAATTCTGATATTGTTAAATATAAATTAAAAAAGAAAATCTGTTCTCAGTGATTTTATTCAAAAGATTTTTTATTTTTTAAAAAATAGGTTATTGATAATTTCAGGATATAAAAAAGATATCATTTATTTTTATTTCAAAGGGGTAGTTTTGAATAAGTCAAGTATTTTGCTAATTTAGGAGATAAAATAATAGATATAGTTTTTAAGATAGATTGCCGTTATTTTCCTCATCAGAATTCTTCAATTATATAAATAGTTTATGGTCTTCCATCAACTGCCCATAATTATTAAATGTCAGAACTCGACCTCAAATAACCTATCTTTGACGATGATCTCGTTATAAGTGAAAAAGTATCCCTTCAACCCAGTCGTCAGTCCTTTGGATTTGACTCTAATTCCTCTATCAAAAAATAATCAAACCAAACAAACCCTATTCGTGCTAGTAATTTTCGTTTTAGTGAAAACAACTTCACCAAAGATTCATCTCCAGTAAAAGTCAATACATCTATCCTTCGGTCTCTTGATAAACCTAATAATCTGAGTCTTTAAACGAGGGCTAATGAAGAAACTAAAAATAGCTCTTCTTTTCTGGAAGAAATTAATGAATCAGAAATGTTTTAATGTCAACACAAACTATTTATGAATTAAACATGCAAGATATGTAATGGTATTGGGTATGTTAAGGGAGGTAGCAATTTGATTAAATTCTTTGAATTTGTAATCGGATTTAAATTCAGAAAGAATTAATCTTATAAAGATAAAAAACTCACTAATAAAACATACAATCAAGTTAATAACTTTTGTAAAGATTTCTATAGTAATGTTGATAAAGAGTCCAACATTCGAGGGACTACTGTTAATTGTACTTATAAAATGGCAGGTAGGCACAGTTAGACTCCTATGGGCATTGCTTCATCTGCAAATATAACCTCTAAGCATTCTAAAGTGAGATTGAGTTAGTTGGATCGATACGAATATAAGAGTAGTAAAATGAGTTGTAAGAAAGATCTGTTAGAAGAAGCTAATAGTCTAATAACGGTTCATGAAGATTATAATTGTGACTTATGTAAAGTATTTCCTATTATTGGTCCTCGCTATCACTGTAATGAATGTCATGATTATGATCTTTGTGAGGAATGTCATCGAGAGTATTCTCATGTGCATTTGATGACAAGAGTTGATAAGTGTGGAAAGGGAAAGCAGCTGTAAAATATTTTAATTTGCTTGTCTAAGCCTATTAATCAGGAGAAGAGTAGTTCTGGAGGAGGAAGAATATCACTAAGACCTCCACCTAATATCATGATGGATAATCAAGAACACAAAACAACTAAAAGCGCCATTCGGTGATTTTATATTAAGTTTTTTAACTTCTTTTTTTGATTAGTATTAAGCAAAGATAATCAAATTTCTAACAAATTAGACTTAATTCTGAAGTTAAAAAGGCCCTATAAGATGTCGTTTTAAATATAATAAAGTTTAATATATTGATTCTATACTTGACTGATTTATCTAAATTATATAATTTGCCTTCTAACTTCTACTATGTTTGACTCCAGCAAAGAAGTCAATGTTTTTGTCTTCATCAAATACAATGGTACTCAGATCATCGAATAATCTTCTAACTTCTATAAAAGCCTTCTTAGTAATATTTTGTTTACTTAGATTTTGTTAACAAATTCGGCTCAATATATTGTTCAAATACAGGAAAAAGTAAGGTTTCTTTCCAGAAGAGAGAACTTTTTGACTATTACGATAATTAGTTCAAAGAAATCAAGTATATTAAAAAGGTTTTCATCACTCCTGACGACAGAATACTGGGAGATTTCAATGATCCAAACATTGAAATACTGTAAAAAAAACAAATATTTGATAAATTGAATAAAATCTTTGAACAGCTAGCTAAAGTAACCGAAACTATGCTTGAAAAAAGAGTTCAAATAGAATGATAGGTTTAAACTTATTTATAGTTAAATTATTAAATATGATTTCAATCAAGGTGATATTTCTATATTCTTTTATTTGACTGGAGAGTAGAGAGCCTGATCATTGATCTATGTTTTTAATTTACCCATCATATCAAAAAACTTCTACATTTTTTATTTAATTTTAGGAAGAACAGATTCAGATGAAGATCCTGTCCTCAATATCTACCTGTATTTGCCTGTATCAACAGGATTGCTTTGAGGGAGTTAATTTTTCTATGTATTTGTATTTATATGAAAAGAACTACCAAAATGAGGAGTTTCAATAGGCATATGATTATTTTGTTCATTAGTTGATTCTTTTGGTTTTTTAACAAGATTCATGCTATGAGGATCAAATTTCGATACTATTTTCATCACTTCGCTAATAGTTGTTCTGATATCGTCTTAGAGTTTATTTAATTAAGCTATTACTTTTTATTTAAACCTGAGATATTCTGTCTTTATATCATGCATGAAATCCATTCCATATTTATTATTATCATTATTTTTATGAAGTTTTAAAGGACTCATATTTAGACTTTCCATTGATATTTCACTGGTATTTCTTAGAATCTTTTTATTGAGATGTTTGTCATTCATAATGGCATTGGAACTAGATCTAGGACTCTGAAGAGCAGGTCTCATTGTTATTTTTTACTTGCTTATTGATTTTTATTTTTAAGATCCTTTCTGAAATTAATCTTGTTAAGAATTCATAGTTTTGCATTTGACTAAGATTCTTGATCCTCCAAGATTATTTTAAACATATTTAGCTGGCGAAAACTTTTGTGGCAGATCTTTATAGTCTGCCATGATTCTAGAATCACCACTTGATTTGATTATGGATTGTTTCCATCCACGAGTTCCTCCTTGACTTGATAATCGACTGCTTTCCATCATAAAATATCTAACCAAATAATAACATATCTAATATCATCTTTTAAATATTCTATTGATAAATTCGATATTATTGAATAAATATAGTAGATAATTAATATTTATTATTTAAATCAAAAAAAGAATAAGAGATGAAGTTAGTTTCTTCAATATTTAAATAAGATCCTATTCACAAATAGTTAAAAAAGATTGGACTTTTGACTGACAGTCTTCAGGTTGAATCGATACAGCCTTCTTTGAAGTTATTTGAATCGAAGATTAAATAGAAATAGTAGTAATAGCATTTTTTAAAAGTTATCATGAAACAGCTTTAATAAAAAAATAGCAATTGTCGTAAAATAAAACTTATGATCGCTTTGATAGAAATATCTAAAATATCAAAATACGATATATGTGATATTATCCTCAATAAAAAGTTAAAACTTTTTTCAAAAGCATCAAAACACAAACATAATTAACTTTAGCCCAAACCTTAAAAATTGTAAGATTTTATTCTAGAAGAACTTCTTATCCCTGAATATAATTACTTAATGAAATTGGCTACGAATGAAGAATTGTATAATACTTGTAAACAAGGTCAGGTTCCTTATGATTAGATATTCAGAAGAGGAACTAAAATTAGATTTATTTGGATTTTCAAACTTTACAACATTATCAACATATTGATACCTATCATCAAGTCATTGATTAAGGCATTGAAGTATAATCCAGATTATAAATTCTTTACTTAAAATATCTTTTATCTAGGTAATGACCTTATATGCATGAATAACTTTGTTATAAAAGCACTTTAATAAGCTTCAACGGATAATTTTATGTTGATGCCTTACTTTGATATGCTTCAGTTCTATGAGTCTCTTAAGTAACAAATACAAGTCGGTAAAAATGTAGCAGAAGTTTATCTATAGGCTCTGGCAGTTACAAAGGGACTTCAATAACCAACTAGATTGTCTTTGAAGCCAGAATAGATTGATTAGATAGAGATTCAGGCTTTGAGAGTTAAATTAATAAGTAATTCTTTGAAGAATCCAAAGAAAGATCATAAGATACTTGAAACATAATATAATTAGAAAATATAACAAAAAGAAAGGAGGACTTTGATGACTGAGCCTAATATGGAAAATTAAAAGCTGTAATTTAAGTCTAAATGGAAACATCTGGATTGATAATGTTTATTTTATTTAATAAAAATCATGATTTATCTAAATATTTATCTAAATATTATTTTTTAAGCATATCTTCCAATCTTATTTCAGTCAGATTTATCCTTCTAGATTTAAGATTTAAAATATCTTCTCTTCGTTTCCTTGCTTATTTTTAATTTTATGAAAAATGTTATTCTTAACCAAGAACAACGAATTAATTCTATTCTCTATTATCAGGTAATATTTATGATTAATGTTATTACTCAACATTGATATCTTTTTGTAATTTATTTCTTCTTTTTTAGTTCATTTATCTTTTTTCTTTTCTTTTCTTTTATATATATATAAATGCATCCCTTTCTTTAGGTTCATATTATTAAATTTCATTATCTGATTGGTTTTTTCTACAAATATTTTTTAATTCTTAAATATTTTATGTTTTGAAGGTTGATAGCTTAGTGGAAATTTAAGATATTTAAGATTTGAAGAACTAACAAAAATTTAAGATTGTGTTCTTGTTATAGCAGTATATATCAGTCTTAACTATTCACATTATTTTCTTATTCTTTATTATTTAGAATATTGTTTTCTAATTTTATCTTATTCATTAAATGGTAAAGTGAATCTGGTCCATTAGCTTAAATCAAAATCAAGTTGCTAGTATTGAAAACTTAACCCACACAGAAAAACTTTCTAATATTGAAGTCCTTTTGAGTTATGTATTGTTTGAATTATAATTCCCTTCTATTTCTTTATTTCCTAGTCTAATTTCTTTTGTTTATTTTATTAACTGTCCATTTAATTGCTATGAATATAACTATTTTTCTTTTCTTAATTTATTAATTTTTGAGTAATTGCATTGATTTTATTTATTTTTCTCTGTTCTCTATCAACTACTTTTTATTCTTACTAGAGAGCATCAATAAATGGAGAAACTGAAAAATATTTCAAATTTATTTTTTGCCAACGACAAGAATTAGAAAAGACACTAAACATTTTTTAAACTGTCTCTCTAACTGAATCAGAATGAGATTAATGAAGTATTTATTCTATTTTTTTAAAGTCAATAGTAAATTATTTCCATTTTTATTCATTTATTGGCCTTTAGTTTTATTAAATTTAATCAATAGTTCTTAAGACTATTTTTTTATTTGATAGAAGATTATAAGTAAACTATCGAATATGTCTTTTATTGGCAATATCTCTAAGATTTAGAAGCAATGGTTTATCAGTTTATGTGTTAAAATGTTTATTTTTACATTTGATTTTGAAATATTTAAACCATGCTAGAAAATACAAAGCTTATGTTGATAATAAAGCTTTTTGATTCTAAAAGTAATAAGGAATTTACTCACATCCTTCTTCTTTGACTTTTCTTTAAAACTAATATTTCAAATTTTAATAAAAACTACAATATTTTGTTTATCTTATTAAAATAGTGATATCTTCTGGTTTAATTTTCTATTTGAATACATATTTATAAATTTTATCAACTACCCAATAAACTTAACTTTCTTGATGACGAAACTATTTTACAATTACTGGATATTCTTTTTTATCAAGATTTGGTCCAGGTTTATAATCTTTGTAGAAATCTTTTCTAGATTATTTGTAGTAAGGATTAGAGATAATCAACTATTGAGCCACATCAAGCACTGATTTACTAAATCTATCTGTTTTTTTAAGATAAGAATATTAGTATTAATGGGATATCTGTTGATAAATGATTTAATAGTTTAATACCTGACTCCTCTCCATTCATAGATGTTTTGATCAAAATCTCCTACCAAAATTAACTTAATTTTTTTATTTATTTTCATTAATTCTTCAAGAAATTTTATTTGAGCAGGATTCGTATCTTGAAACTCATCAACAATTATCAACTCTAAAATTTATAAGTCTAAATATGAAGGTATATATTTGTTTTTTATCTATTTTGTTGCTTTTATGATTGAATAATCATATGTAGTACAATATTTATAATTATATTGAGTTTCTAGCCATTTAAAATAATTTTAGATGACCTAGTAAATAACAGTTCCTGTAAGTTTATATTTATTTTATAATCTTTTTTTTATTTAATCTTATTATAACCCTTCAGCTAACATTTCATGACAGATTGTGTAAACTTGTCGAATAAACTTAGTTCTCTTAATACTATATTTACCCTCATGTCTATCAATAAGAGATTCAATTTGTTTTAATTAAGTATCTTCCTCAATTACTGAAAACCTCCCAATTATTGAAAAAGCTAGTGAATGGTAACTTCTGGTTTTTTTTTCAATAAATTATTTTTTTGCATCTGAACAATCAACTTCATATATTTTTTTTATCAAATCGAACTTAGTTCTCCTATTATAGGTTAAAACTAATATATTTCTGAAAATAGGAATATCTTGATGGAAAAAAACCTTCTTTAAAAGATTCATTATGAATCTAGTTTTTCCTGTCCCTGGAGCACCTGTTACACAATTTATTTTTGGGGGATTAAACTTCTATTTATCTAAGTATTTATCTATTATATCTTCTCCCTCACCCAACCCAACCCCAACCCCAACCCCAACCCCAACCCCAACCCCAACCCCAACCCCTATAAATATCAATCTAATATTTAGACATTAACACAGATACTTGATATATTCAATTTAAAGTAATAAAAATACAATCATTTTTTACTAGAACCTTTAGATCTTAATCCTCTTTAAATTACTTCTTTCATTCCATCTGTGTAACCACTTTTTACAACGGTTTTATTTGATTGAAGTTTTTATTAAGTTTTCTTTTATGATTCTTGTTTATATTTAAACATTATCTCTTCATATTTCTCATTTTGACGAGTCATGTAACTTTTCATCTTCTCCTTTATGAGTAATTACGTATGATTCATCAAATTATTTACATATTTTTATTCTTAAACTTTTAAATTTTTTAATAAGTTGTTTATGATCTCATCATCTGAGGAAAGTATCGATAAATCCCCCAAATCATTCATTATTTTCTATTTTTTTGGAATTTATAGCTCTATTATACTTTGTTATGTCTTTATTTTTCGATTTTTATCAATATTTTTATCAATTTTAGTATCATTCTTTCTTGATAGTTTCATTGATTTATCATTAATAGTTGAATTTTTTATTGAACTTTTTTGTAAATCTTTTCTTTTTTGAGTATTATTTTATTGTTTGATTAAAAGATCTAATACTTTAGATAAATTTTATGTAGTATTTTGATATTAAGCCTAAAAATCAACAGGTTCACTATGTTTAGCACTAAAGGTTTTTTATATTTTCGACTTATTTTGTTAGATTTTTGAATTACTATCAAATAAAATGCTAATTTTACTTTTCCCCATGAAGCCTTTGTCACTTGGTTCTTTTTTTTTAGGAGAAAGAACAGATATATTATGTATTGGATCTTATCCAAGAGTTTACATATTTTTCAAATTACTTTAGTAAGTATTCATATCATTAACTGTTTTTTCATAATACTCTTCTAAAGCTTTTTTTCTTTTATATTCTGCCTCTAAATAGTTATTCAAAGTTTCTACTCTGTTCGAATATTATTTTTTATGCATAATAAATAATAAAAATAGATCTATTTGAAAGAAATAATCTTCTTTCTGAAGTAATTCCATTTTGATTTCTGAAAATGGAAAATATTTAAGAATTTGATAATTATTAAAATCAAATACTATTGTTGAAATATTAAAGAGTACTATAAAAGCAAAATGATTCCATCTATGGAATATACAATATTTTTCTATGATGAACTCTCTTTTGGTTATCTGCTTGATACTTTGCTTAAGCATGTCTGAAGTTATCCCAAATAACTTAATTATGGGTAGTCATAATGCATTGTTCTACTCTAAAAAGAATGACATCACAGGCAATCATAACTTTCTTGGAAAATCAAACTTCAATAGTATATTTGGTCTTCAAAACCAACTTTAAAGTTCAAACTATAATACAGTTCTAGGCATGGGAAATAAGCTTAAAAGTTCAAACAAAAACATGATCGGTGGTATTGGAAATGCCCTGGCTAATTCAAACTTCAATTCTATTATTGGGACTGGAAATCAACTTCTTAACTCAAATGAAAACCAGATAACAGGTAAGTATAATATCTTAAGCGGAGGAGGAAAAAATTCTATCATTGACTCAAATGGAAACTTTGTATCAGGAAGAGGGAACCTTATCTTTAACTGATTCTTCATTAAAACTTATTATTATGATGAATTACTATCAAAAGCCGTAAACTCTCTTGGCACAACGCATATATAACTTTGTATAGTGATTTACTTTCTTTGATATAGTTATTAGCTTATGAAATGTGTCTTTTCCTGTTCCCTGGCAGTAACGTAGAGGATTAAGTTCTGGCTAGTAAATACGAGATGCTATCATTGTTATATCCATTAAAAGAAGAATTTTTTAAAGGGGAGGTTATTTTACATTAAAGCTTGAAGTTCCTTTGAAAGTAACTATTTTATGGGAGGGTTTATTTTATCCCTTCATTTTAGATTATCCCAATTCTATTGATACGTTGACTGCTTCAAAAGTCAGAACATTTGACTGAAACATCAGGAAATCAGAAGTGTCAACATTGACGACAAGAGAAGGCATCATTAATCTTACACAAATAGAGTTTCTTTATGAAGAATATTCAATATAGTATTCCATCTCTGATAGAGGACGACGAAAATCTGCTGGTTTACGTTATTCGCTCATTACATCATCTTCTCCTTACAAGTGAGAGAGAAATTAATCAAAAAGCATTTTTTATTTTTATTTAATATGGAAGTTAAATTTTACTCTGCAATTCTGATCTTTTTAATTTTTAGAATGAGATACCTAAGTAAAATGTTCATTAATTGTTTTAAAGAAATTCATTAAATTACTATCTATTTATCTTTCTTTTCCTTTGAGAGCTTAATTATCATTTTTTAAAGATCTTTTCTTTTCTTGTATGTATTCTGACAGTAAAGCCTAATCTTTATTTTTGAATTGTTTGAATTTTTACATTCTATCAGGGTTGCTTTTGATAAAATCTAAGATAGAACAATTTTTTATTCTGTAGAGCATTGAGTATTCATAGAAGAGGTTGGTTTGTTAGAGGGCAAGAAAACAAGGAGCTTATTTCTATCCAAAAAATGAACTGTTAGTGATAGCTTTATATTGCTGCCAGAATAGCTCAAAGGCTGTTTAGTATTCAAAGTCAGGAGTATTTTATGGACTTTTTTTGAAGTTTTAAAAGTACTTACTTAACACTCCTTCAACATGTTAGAGTAAAGTGCTGAACATATTAATATTCATTCCATCTAATTAATCTTGAGGTTCTTAAGGAAGATAGAATATGACGATAGTAAACTTCTTTTACCCTCCTCTCATCAATTGTTCTTCGACCCTGATATCTTAAATTTAAATAAGAGGGTATTTCTCGAAGTTTCTACAGCCATACAATAAATATCCCAGCTAGAGAGCTAGTTGAAGAAATCCTTAGAAATTGAGACGAATTCTACTCTCAGAATCATATGATAACATGTATGAATCTAGAGTTTTGAGTGCATTCTTTTGATTTTTGGATTGTTCGGTTGTGAGATTTCTTACGAATGTTAAAAATTAGCAATTGCTTTAGATGAGTTGAACTGTTTGAAGTTGTTTGGTATTGTCTTGTGATTAGATCTACATTTAAAAATATAATAAAAATATAAAAACCTCCGAAACCGAGAATTGAACTCGGGTCTCCTGCGTGACAGGCAGGGATAATAGCCACTATACTATTTCGGATCAGCTAACCTTTACCTCTTAATCTTCAATAATAATACACTTCATCTCGATTCAAATAGCTTAAATCATGACTGTCTTAATATTAAATATTAAAGTTCATATTTATTTTATTTTGATTAATGATCAAAATATAACAACCTACTCATCGAAATTAAACACCCAAAAAATATGAAACAACAAATGGTTGCTCTCATTCTCCATCTGCATTAGTTTTCTTGGGTATTTTCTTGATGGGAGTCGTTCTTGTCTTACAAGGAAACATAATTAACTAAATTACTGAAATCAGTCATCCAATATTAACTATTCTTATGGCTTTCTACTTTCTCTTTCTGCTATTTATCATTTACAACTACATCCTTTTATTCGTTAGTGATCCAGTAGATCCTAGAGTCATCTATATTATTGAGTAAACATAAAAAGATAAAGAATTGCTTACCTGGTGTGCTGTATGTAAAGTGAACGTGCATGTATATAGTTATCATTGTAAAAAATGTAAAAGATGTGTTGAGGAGTTTGATCATCACTGTAAATATGTTAATAATTGTATTGGTAAGCAAAATTATCATATTTTCTTTAGATTTATACTAGCACTCCAGCTATTTCTTTTGTTTGCTTTTGGGCAAGGTCTTTGGGTATTTCTTAAAATTGATAATAAATATTAGTGGGTAGCACTTTCACTTGCTATATTTTCAATCATTTTATTAATTCCTTTAATATATCTTATGGGTTTTCAAATTTATATCAGTTTTTACAAGTATGGAACTACCCTTTAGTATTTGAGACAGTAACAATTCTAAAAGATTCCAAATAATTTGACCTAGAAAACTAAATCTAATCAATATATCAATAAATTATATGAACCAAGAAATTCAAGTTCCAATCTAACAACATAAGAACAACTTCATTCTGAAACAGCGCTCAAAAGGAACTACCTCTTCTGATAATTATTTTATTCATTATTTATTACTATTAAATCAAATAAGATAACATCATTTTTTAAATAAATTACTAAAATAGTTATTATCTTTCTCTTTAGAAGACTCATTTTCCTTTTTCTTTTGATTTTGAACATATCTTTGACCTTTTTATCCCTTGTGATAATCTCTTTAAGGAGTAGATTTGTGCTAAGTTATCTATCTATCTGATCTTAGAATCTAAAATTCTCTTCCATAAAGTGTCCCTTTTCTCATATCAAGAGCTTATTGATAGTCTTTAAACTTTTCAAATTAGACATAGGCAAATCCTTTAGATCTATTATTATCGGATAAAGGAATAGACAATTTAGAAATATTTTTTCCTTCAAAAAACTTACGAATATCTTTTTCTTAAACTTTGAAAGCTAAACTTTTAAGGAAAATAACCGGTATAAACTTTTTTGTTTTGATTCTATTACTATCACATTGCCTGACCAATATTTTTTTATTATCAATCATTGCAGACATTTGTTGAACCTCTTTAAGTGCTTTTTATTTTTAACTAAAAGAAGAAAATTAAACATAAGCAAAATTTTTATCTTTCTCTAATTTAAGTCTAATATCAATAATAAATTCTTAAAAATTCCTAAATACTTATCTAATTTTATTTTACGTTGTAGTTGTTGGTAAAGCACACAAAAATAAAGTATTATTTTAATTATATTCTGATGGTGGTTTGCTAATAGATAGTTTGTATTAACTTTTATTATTATTAATTTATTTTTATGCAGCTTATTTATCAGTATATTCAATATAACAAAATTTATTTTGCTATCCATTCTTGGTAACTAAACTAACTCTTGATACTGATTCTGGATTTTATAGAATATGAAGGACATCAGACTATTTCCAGCTATTTGGTATTCCATTGATATAGATTGTATGTTATCCATCGACATGTAACCGTTTTTTCATTGATTAATATATTTTATCTTAAACTTCGTCTCTAAGTTAACTCCTATCTCGTTTGTATTTATTTTAATTTATTTATTTTAATGATAACTCTTAGTTTTTACTTTAACTTTCCATTTTATTATTATCTATGTTATTGTTCTTTTGTAAAGATTGTTAATTTATGATGATTTCTTGTTTTTCTTTATTCTTTTATATTTATTATCGATAAAATTGAGTCTGATCTGAAATAGTTCCATATTTCTCAATAAACTATGAATATAATTTTCTACTATGTTCATCAGATTTATGATGATGATATCTTTTCAAAATATTTTTGGCTTACTTTAATGATCCTAGATTCATTAAACTTTTAGCATATGATTAAAAATATGAAGTATTGCTTGATTAATTAATAAGATTTTAATATAATGAGCAGACACTAGTTTTATCTTTAGTTATTTTTTATTATACTTAAATCCAAAGTTTATAATATTAGTTATAAATATTATTTCTTTATTCAGGTGATACTCCTATTCTTTGTTTGCTCACTAAAGAAGTTACTTCTTATCTAAAGAAAACCACATTATTCGACCAACTATTTAAATAATCTTATTATAGAGGTTAATTCAGAAGTTGTTTCGATATTCTTCTGATCAAGTAATGCAGATATTTTAGTTATATTTTCCTATTATTTCCTGAAAGTCTTATTGCTATTTTATACTTTTTTATCACGATTTATTCATCATTTTCGTAGATAGTTTATATTTTTAATAAGTAAGGTTCAAACATTTGTTTGTAGTTTAGAACTATTCTCCTCAAAAACCATATTTTTTATTTTTAGGTTGGTAATTGTTCAAGATAATGTAAATAATTTTGTTAGTTGATTTGACTTTAATTCAATGATTATAAATGAAATAATGTTAAATAGAGATTTAAAGAACTACATATTCCTTCATCAAACTAAACTGATTTCTTCTACCATAGTTTTCTAGTTTATTAATATAGTTTTTTATTTTATTCTAATTTATCTTGAGATTTTTACCAAAATTTATATTAATCCCAAATTAAATCATAATTATTATTTGCTAATCTCATTTATCTTTCAAAATTATACCTAATTTTAGAAATATTGTTATTTTTATCATATATTTTTCTCAAATTCTTAAATACTACAGATATCTTTTAATCAAAACTTAACATTACGATCATTTTTTAGAACATACTCAAACAAAAAGTTTCAGTTAACTTCTTTTAATAGTACAATTCAACGATTTTATTTGAAATTAGTCTAGCAACTTCATAGTAAGCTCCATCATCTAAAGCTAACATCACTAATTATAAGTCTTATTTAGTCACATTTTCTTTAGAAAATCTTTTTTAAGTTTAGGTAATCCAGAATCCTTCAAGGAGGACAAAATTTTAGTGAATTTAGTTTTTAAGGATTTAATTATAGGTTTCGAATTGATTGTTTTGTTAGTGGAGAGATAAAAGTTTAAGCCAGTTTCCGATTTTATAGTTTCTTCTTGCAATATTTTATTGTTTAACAATGATATTTCTTTAAACAAAGACCTATTAGATTTCTTATTCAATCATTTGACTTATTTTTACTTTGATATAACTCTTATAAATAATATCGATCTATCAATTTCAATATCAAATCATTAAATCTATTTTTTATTTAATTGAACAGATGAAATTGAATATTTTGTTATTTATTGATCATAACTGACAGCAAAATAGATAAATGTTTAAAGCTGATAGTTTTTCTATCATATTTAAATATATTTCTTCATTATCAGAACAAAAATGGCATAGATAGAAATTAAAGTCAACAAAAATACTGAATAAGCTGACATAGATGATGAGAAAATTATCTTTGATCCTGTCCAGGAAATGGAACTTATCTACTAAGAAATTCATGTTAATGCTAAAACCTCCAGTTAGATTGAGATTGATGGAAAAATTAAAACAGTTGATGGAGTTAAAGAAATTCTTAAGCCTTGTACTGGGAGATTTGCTCCTAACACCTTCACAGCTATCCTTGGCCCTTCTGGTTGTGGAAAAACTACCATGCTTAATTTGATATCTGGTCGTCAGATGTCTAACAATCTTGAGTTAATTGGAAGTCTCTCATTGAATGGAAAATAAATTGACAGTGTCCTATAGTATAAAAACTATATTGGCTATGTGATGCAAGAAGATCATATGTTGCCAACTTTTACTCCTTATGAAGCATTTAAATTTGTGACAGACTTGCGACTACCTGATCTGTCTGAGAAAGAGAAAGAAAAAAGAGTTTAAAGTATAATTAGAAATTTGGGACTCCAGAAGTGCAAAGATACTTGGGTGGGAGATACTCGAATTCGAGGTGTCTCTGGAGGAGAAAGAAAAAGAACATCAATTGGTCTTGAACTCTTGATCAATCCTTCAATGATCTTTTTAGATGAACCAACCACTGGTTTAGATTCAACTACTTCTCTGAACTTAATTCGTTTTTTGAACAAGTTAGCCAAGCAAGGAAGAACCGTTATTTCAACTATTCATCAGCCATCTTCCTAGATTTTCATGGAGTTCAACCATATCATGTTGATGGTTGAGGGACATATAATATATGATGGTGAGGCAAGTAAATCTATGGCATATTTCAAACAAATAGGATACCCTGTGCCTATTCACACCAATCCAACCGACCACTATATGAAGTTGATGAACAAATAGGGATTGATGTTGACTAAAATTGAGAAAAGAATTGATTTTACAGAGGATGAGATCAAGAGAGAGTTCGAACAAGTTGTTATTAATCTAGTTGATCAATATGAACAGCATCATGAGCAAATGAAGAGTAGTCAACCTTTGTTAAAATAGTAGTTTCGAGTTAGTTAGAAAATTGATGCAGGTTGGTGTACTCAGTTCTGGCATCTATTTGTCAGAAATGGATTGAACTAGTTCAGACAACCTTTGGGATTCATCTTGAAAGTAGTCCAAGCTATCTTCTTTGGAATTCTATGCATTATTCTTTACTAC
Source organism: Bugula neritina (assembly GCA_964035545.1). Lineage (NCBI taxonomy): Eukaryota > Metazoa > Bryozoa > Gymnolaemata > Cheilostomatida > Bugulidae > Bugula > Bugula neritina. Next base: position 41,990 of record CAXIUT010000037.1, read on the forward strand.
TAAGAGGGTACAAATCAAACTGAAATCATCCAAAATAATCAGGGAGTTATATTTTTCTTTGTCATGAACACAGGCTTTAGTTATGTCTTTGCCAGTGTCAACCTCTTTAATTTCGAGAGACCGGTCTTCATTCGATAACGTCTCAGTAATACCTACTCAACATCAGCTTATTATATGGGAAGAACAGTGGCAATCATACCTATTGAAATATTCACTTGCTTCCTCTTCTTGGCTGTTGGATATTTCCCAGTTAATTTAGACAACTCAGCAGGCGTATTTTTCAAATCTCTTCTTTCACTTGAATTAACTACTTATATGAGTTCATCTTTCGGTCTCTTCTTATCAGCTCTTTTCTCTGATGCATCAGTTGTGATGGCTTTAGTTCCAGTGCTTATTATTCCCTTTTTGTTGGTTGGTGGTTTCTTTGTACCTCTTGAAACTGTTCCAAAAATCTATTACCCCTTTCAGTATACATCTATGTTCAGATATGGGTATGAAGCTATGATTTACTCTCAGTATGAAAATAATCCACTTGTTGTAGATGGACAATCATTTCTTTTAATAGGTTCAACTGACCCTAATGTGCCGTCAACTTATAACTTCTAGGTAATTATTATTTTAGTTAGACTTCTTTTGCGGTTGTTTTGATTTTGATGGCAGCTATTGGAACTCTAATCCGATTCTTTTCATTTGTAGCCATGTATTTCATCAGTAATCCTTCTATTCTTCGTATGAAAAGATAGGAAGAGGCATAAACTACAAAATTACAAAAGTTCAACAGCATTGGACAGCCTGCAAAGTTAGAAGCTCCAAATCTGACTCGAAGACAATCATCAAAGCGGGTGACTGTGTAGCCTAGGAGAGAAAAACAAGAAACTCGATGATTCACGCCATAAATCATTTTATAATTGAATAATTTATCCTAAAAGGTTATGAAAGGATTAATATGGTTTGATAAAAGGAATCAATTGGGATATGGATGTGTTTCAGTCATGCCTTCTTTTTATCTGATTCTCTCAGTTCTCCAGTCCATATAGAGGATAATCATTCCAATTCCAATGACATATTGATATGGAGTTTGTTTGTTCCAGGGTTTATACTCATCTGGCCAGGCTACATTACTATCATAAGAAAATTAGGCTTAATCTCCTTCTTTGAAATCTTTTTTCCAGATCTTTTGTTAAGATTGAAGAGGATAATTTTTAAAGTATCTTCTCCAGTTGTTGTTATTATTGTAAGAGTATCGGATAGTTCGTAGTGAAGACGACAATCTCAACATATTTAATTATTATTTATTAATCTATAACTAATCTTTGAATTATTGCTGATTTAATGGTTTAGATTATCATTATTTCATATCAAATCTTAGATGTTACTTCTGTTGTTTGACGATACATGACTTCTGTAGCTTTTGTAGTGACTGGTTGATTTCCATTCCAAATAAAATTAATAAACTTCTTTTACATTTTTTGTTTAGATCAACTCACTAATAAACTCGAATTGTTTCCCAAATTTAAGTACTGATTATTCAAAAATAGCGATTTCTCTGGGTGCCCATTTTTCATAGACAGAGGCAGGTGTTACAGGATTGATCAAAATATCAAGATCCCTTTTTTTATATAAATGATTCACTGCATCTAGGTATACTTCTATTGGTTTTTTTCTTTTTTATGGATTTGTTTTATAAACTTCATTTTGAGGTTGTACTACTGGAAGAATAGGTTTCTTTCTTGTTCGAATATTTTGAAGAAGAGAAACGTAAGGGTGATCGTCACTTTAGCGACTGCAGTTCAGTATGTTTTTGTATATTTTTTAGAAGTCTGGAGAATTGGAAGTTGATTTTTATCTTTTTTGTTTTTTTTGCGGTTCTGACATATCAAATTATATCCATCAGCAAATATTGCGATCAATTTACAAATAAAAAAAGAAAATGATTTTAAAAAGTGAACAATATCATGATTTTCATCCTTTTTTAGTAGATCCTCTGAGGTGTTTTGATCCATCTGGTTGAATAGTAAATCCGAAGGCAAAAGAGCAATAAACTATAAAAATAGGAGTCATGAAGAGAAAGGTATAGAAGAGAATCAAATTCTTTTTCCCTATACATTTAGAAACCCAGGGACAGTGATGATCGTATCCCTCAATGCATACATCACAGTATGTGCAGTGAAAACTTCTACAAGGAACATGAAAGCGACATCTTCGACAAAATCTTTATCAATAATTAAGTACGTAGTGCGACCATTTATTACTTTTTTTTCTTATTTCATTGGCTTAACAATTCCTGGATCGCTGATGGCGACTAATAAGTAGCTGAGACATTCTCCAATACAAACAATTTTAGTTAGTATTTTTGCCCATTACTTATTTACGTTGTTATCTATGTAGGTGATCATAAGATAGCTGATTATGAGGAAAAACAAGAAGGTGGGTAAAAAACAAAGATCTAAATTTGATGATTTCTTACAATCTGGTCCTACTAAGAGGGTGATATAGTTATTTTTTACTAATACTATATTTTTACCATAATTAGGTTCTGTTTATTCTACTTGTATAATTGCCACTAAACGATTTTATTCCTAATCGATTTCAATTTCATTGCTACTACTGCTTTGTTAGACTTATTTTGATTCTGTTTGTTCGATATTTGTCGCTTATGTGATAATTTAGATATCTTCTGGTTCTTCCTTTTTATCTTCAATATTTTACTCTTCTGGTATTTAATATTGATTGCTCATGGTATGTTGATATAAATTAAATCAATATTATGCTATCTCTTAAACAATATATCTATCTATATTTATTGCAATAAAATCTTACTTAATGTATCGTCCTCAAGGTTCTTCCCCTCAACAATACAACAGTCCCAGCGGCTACCAGCAACCTCCCACTCAATATCAAACTCCTCCCAGAGGTCAACAGTATGAATTACAGTAAAGAAATCAATACAACAAGTTTCAGCAACCTCTGATTAGCAATCAATAAGATGATATCATCATGCCAAATAGTCTTAGAAGTTGTACGGATATCGTAGTTCTTGTCTTGTTTATTCTTTTCATCGGAGCTTTTACTGGTCTATTGATATACGGATTGGTGAAAGGAGACGCAAGAGCTGTTATAGCTTTCTACAATGCAGGATTAGTCAGATGCGATCAACAATCAACCTTCAAAAGTAATTTAAAATTAACTAAGTCGGATATCTTCAAACACTTGGAGTACTTCGAAATGCTATATGTGTCTAGAATTGTCCAGATAGCAGTCAGATAAATAGTGCTTTTCCGTGTCTTACAGATGGTGTCAACTGTATAGCTAGTTCCTTTACTCCAACTTATGCATCGATAGCTGTTGGTTCATACTGTGTTCCTACTAGTATAGGAACTGTAAGTGTTGAATCTCTTTTGGATTTTGACTCATTTGAAGAATGGGCATATGATGTTGAAAATGGCTGGGCAATATTAGTGATAGCAGCTTTTGGCACCATGATATTAGCTCTCCTGTTTTTTGTTGTAGTTAGATTTTGTGCTGGACCTATTATTTGGCTAGCCATCATCTTAAGTATTCTAGGTATGCTTGCTGTTGGCATCTTATTTATTTTGCAGGCTAAAGGAGTAACAGTATCTGAATTTACATCAAATACTTTATCAAAAATAGATTTCGATACACTAATCATTATTGGTAGTTGCCTGATTGGTGGCTCAGTGCTTTTTACCTTGCTAGTCTGTTGCCTCAGAAGTCGTATTGCTATGGGTGCTAAAGCTGTTGAACTTGGTTCTCTTTTCTTGCTTGAAAATTGTTGTTTAGTTATCCTTCCAATAACACAAATAATCTTTATCGTTCTGGCTATAGGAGGACTTCTAATAGGAGCTATTTCTCTTTATTCAATAGGTGATTTTGTATTTGAGAATAATGCTGCAGTTCCTAGCATTACTGTTGATGCTGGATAAATAACAGCAATAGTGTTCTTCTTATTTGCTAGTTTATGGATATTATTCTTTTTGCATGGTTGTAATCACTTCATGCTCAGTTCAGCTGCTTCTATTTGGTATTTTAACAACCTTAATGGATCAGCTGGTTCTCCATGCGGTGATTCTCTGACAAGATTAGTCCGTTATCATCCAGGAAGTGTTGCCTTTGCAGGACTTATAAATGGACTCTTCTTTGTACTAAAATTGTTGGCAAATATTTTCTCTTTTGACTCAAATGATGAAGATAGCGGCTTAGTTTCTTGCTGCCTTAAGTTCCTGAACTGTGTATTCTGCATTTTCCGTTGGTATTTTTAAAATAACATAGTTTCCTCCGTTTTCTTAACAATGGTACATATGTGCAAATGGCTGTTAACGCCCAAGGATATTGTTCAAGTGCAATGCAAGCCTATGATGTAGTGGGACAAAATGCTCTAAAAGTGGCAGTAGCTGATAACATCAGTATATTCTTTACTATCCTTGGAGTAATTGGAATTACAGCTATTGCAGCAGTTTCAGTATACTTTACTGTCCTCTACTTACCATACTATCAAGATAGGATATCATCTCCTTTTGTGTTGACATTCCTTTCAGCAGTAATTGCTTTCCTGGTTGCAAGTGTTTACCTCTCGATGATTGATGTTTCAGCTTCAAGTGTGCTTCAATGTTATTTGATTGATGCTGAGAAGGGAAGAGGAAGTGTGAGATATGCTAGTGAAAAAATAAGATACATAATGACGACGGAATGATTATAAAAATCCATCAATCTTTGTTTAATTTGGATAACTTATGTTAGTTAAATAGTTTGGGATAAGGTTGTATTATCAATAGTATATGATGGCAGATAATTTAAAATATAATTGCCAATGTAACTTCCAAAAAACAACAATGATGACTAAAATTCAATTTATGATGATCATCTCTTGCCTCAACAGCCTTTATCTCCTTAAAATTATCCTTTCCCAGCTGGTAGGACTCATCTTAAATAAACTATTGATCCTAATTAACAAATATCTCCACTTGATGAGGGACAGTCTTTTGATGCGAACGAAACAAGGTTTTATTAGGAGTTTAAGAAAATATACACTGTTGCTCATCATCTCTAACTTGAGAAGAAAAGACAAATAGCGCTGAGATAGTCTCTCATAAAAAGAATGAAAATTTTGGAAGTAGTTTTTTAGTTATTAAGGATAAAACAAAGGAGAGTATTGAGAGGAGAGGTGTATTGAAAGATCCTAATAATTCTGAATAAAATAAAATTAAAAGAGCAAGAAGGACAGCTGAAGAAATATAGAAGAAGTATAAATGTGAAGTGATATATTGTGAAAGATTGTATGGATCAGAGGGGTCACTACAACAGCATATCAAACTAAAACATCCAGAACTCTACCATAAATCACAGAGTGATTCATCCTACTTGAGACAAGAAGACAGTTCAATTTGATTTTACTGAGTTATATTTATTCATTAAATAGAGTTTATGCTCTTTTTAGAAGTCATAAAGATCAAATTTTCACATATTTTAACTTTAAAATAGTTACAAACAAAGATAATACATCTTTTTTAAAAGAATTATTAAAGCAAAGGGAGTTTATAAGATAATATTCTATTATCAATAATATAAATTGTTAATTAGATTAAAATTTGATTTAAAGTAATTGTATTTTGATATTTGATAAGATTATTTATTTTTTAATTCATAGACTGACTGTAAAGAGTATAAATTTGTAAAGATTAATAATAAATAGTTGCTAGCTATGTAACCTGAGCCTAAGTCTAAAAGACATGTTCAGTGGGACTAATAAAAGCTGAAAGAAACAGAAAAATATCGAGGAGCTTTCTAGAAGATAGACTAACCTAAGACACCTTATAGGAAATCTAGTCATGAGGTATAAATTAGATATTTTAGAGTGATGAATAAATGTAGTCCTAATCTAAGAGCAAAGAGTAGATATAAATTGAATAATCTCTCAAAAAAGCAAAAATAAACAGTCATAATAGTACTCATAAAAAGGTTAATATTGCTGAGTTGAATGCTAAATTGAAATAAGAAGTACAAAAATATCAAATCGGTTAGAAAAATCAGATGGAAGATGAAGACGAATAAGAAGCTAGAAAAAAGCGTGAATAGTTTAAGAAAAAAAGAGCTGCACATTATAATTAATTTAAAATGATTCAAAAGAATAAAGGAAATCAGTGGGAAGACTCTGATTGATCAATTCTAATATGCCATTATTATTTATAATAGATATTTATTCACAAATGGCAGGCATTCTTCGAGATAAGGATAATCCTGTTGTCTTTTTCGATATTCATGCCAACAAACAAAAAGCTGGTCGAGTCACCTTTGAGCTCTTCAAAGATATATGTCCTAAAACTGCTTAAAATTTCAGACAGTTCTGTACTGGATAATACCTTTGGAAAGGTAAACCAGCAGGATACAAAGATACATGTCTGCATAAGATAGTTGAAGATAAGTTTATTGAAGGCGGAGACTTCATTACTGATGGAATTAATAGTAAACCTAAAATATCTATTTATGGAGAAGGAGTTCTTTTCTAAGATGAGTCTTATGAACTTAAACATAGTGAGGCTGGGTTATTATCGATGGCAAATCAAGGATCTAAACAGGGTAATGGAAATATTTTTAGAATAATGGCGGGTTCTTGTCCGTAATTTGATGGAAAAAGCAGTGTATTCGGACAAACAATAGATGAACAATCAGTGAAGATCATAAAGACTCTTTCAACATTAGGAGTGGGTGCATAATACCGCCCTAAATATCCAGTTGTAATCAAATAATGTGGCTAGATGTGATAATATATCATTTTGAATGTATTTTTAGAGCCATTTATTTAAAATAATTTTAGAAGATAGCTTTCATTTGATAATAAATAGAGATGATTCGACTTGAAGATGTACATTTCTGCATGCTAACAGATGATTTAAAACTCGATGGCAACAAAGTGTTTCGATTTCCGACTCAATATCTGACTGAGATAAATGAAAGATAAATCCAGACTACCGATGGAGTGATTACTTTGTATTAAAAGTATCAGGGAAAACCTCTGAATCATAATGACAGGATAATGGTGCTGGGAATACAGATAGACAAGGGAAGATATCAAGGAAAAATCACTAAAATTAGTACTATTGCTTATCATAAATATAAATAGTATTGCTAAATTTTAAAGAATCCAACGAAAAAAATCCAGAAATAAGCTTAAAAAGATTATGAATGCTTTTGATAATTTATGGTATTATTGATATGAATGCAAATAGATAAAAATAAACGAAAACGGTTCAGAACTCTTGTTACTCAATCATAGTAATAGAGTAAATTGTCGCAGCTGGTAACTATTAGCTCTCAGTATGAGAAAAATATTCAATAAAGAGATAGTAGAGGCAGATCGAAAGACAATATTTAAAGAGAAGATTACTTGGAGTCAAATATATTTCCTCAGAACAGACATTTAAAGTACAGGACGATCAATTCAGTGACGGAATAAAAAGACTAGTAGATGAAAAAGTCTAGACATGAATTTTCTGATACTAGATTCAAAAAGAATAAATAACTGTTCAATCACTAAGCTAGGAAAAATTTAAAGTTCAATCAACTTTCACAAATTATCAAAGAATTCAAAGCTAAAACAGAAAAAATAATAGAAATGGATAGATAAGAATTTGAAGTAAACTATAAATAAAAACTTCGAAACAGAGAATAAAGTTAGCAAGAAGAATAATTTAAAAGACTTACTAGTACAGCTAAAACGACTTCAATAAACCTTTTATCAATATATTTAAAACGGCATTTAAAAATGATTAAAAGAAATATATTTTTTGAGTTATTGGAGTTTACAAAAGATGAAGATGAAGATTATTTGTCTTCTGTTATAATGCCTATTGGTCCTCCCAGTGGAACTAATACAACTAGTAATAATCGTAGAACTATGCTGGACATTAATAAATTCTTACAGAGTAAATGATAGTTCATAATACTTTTATATATGTCAAACAATTAGGAATAGAATTAAGAAAAAATACCTTTCTAAGGGGTATAGATGAGGAAAGCCAGTGAGGGTGCCATGGAAATGGCTGATTTGCTGAAGGAAAGTGAGAAATAATAACTAAATGTATCGAGATAGGAAGAGCCTTATGATGAATAAGAGTATATGGATTTAAGTTCTGGAGTTTATGAGGTGTCTAGAAAAGATGAAGAAGGTTAATTGGAGGAGGAAGACAAACCAAAAGAATATTTGAGTCAATAAATCACTATTAAAAATGAATAGGTGGATAAATAAAGTGTTTAAAAGGAGGAAAAAGATGAATAAAAATCGAAAGAAGAGGAGAATTTATATGAAGCAATTTAATCTGATAGATAAGACTAATCTTAAAAAATAAAAGAGTCTAAATAATAAATAGTTTAGGATGATATCAAATATGAGTCACCATACCCATAGATGAATGAATAGTCAATGAAACAATCGATATCATACAAAGAAGAGTCGATATAAAAATAAATAAAAAAGTAGATATCAACTAAATAATAAAAATAGATAGTTTTATAAAATGCATTTCCATAAAAAGTATAAAGTTCTTAATAAAAATCTTCATCTTCAAGATAATAATCTCCTCATAAAATAGTAAAGTCATAAGAGATGATAAAGTAAACATAAGAAGAAAGACAACCATAAGTATTAAAATAAATAGAACAAGATGAACCGCTTATAGTTCTTGACGAACCCCCACAACCTAAAGAACCTCAGTATTCTAATTTTTATAGAGCATCAAGACTCTAAGAAATACCGATGGAAGAATCTCATATGAAATCTAGAATGGTTAGTAATATAGCTAATCGACCTGTTTTAAGTATAATTGGATATGAGAAGGAATATTTCTTTAAAATATAGACCCAAGTTTATCAGATATAGTACAAAAAATAGAAAAAATCATACATATTTTGTCGTAAATTTTCAGATTTTTCTACTCTTAACAAACTAATTAAACTTAAATACCCTGGCTACATCCTCTATCCCTTTCCTTAGAACAATTTATAACTATTCAAAAAACTACAATTATCAGTGGGAAACTAAGTCTAAAAAATAGTTGTAATATAAAAGCGACTTTTACAACTATAAAAATATATCAATTTTTTACTCAATCATAAATAACTGTCTAACTGTTAGATTTTTCAGTTATTTATTTTAGAATCAGCTGATATATTCAATAAACAACTGATAGTTATGGATCAGAATATCGAACAACAGGAATAGAAGTATACTTCATCAGGTTTGACAAAAAATTATAATAATATTAAAAATATGGTTAAGTCAGGAATAAGTTTTTTCACTAATTATCTCTCTTCAGCTAAATAGCCTTCACATAATGTTGAGTATCAAAAAAAAAGTTAAAAATTATTGAATAGTTTTTTCTAGATTGGAGTCAAATTACATCGTTGCAAGGCTATTTGTAGTAATTTCATGACTAAAATATAAAAATTAGTTGAAGTATACAAATACAAAGAAGGAGTTAAGCCTATCCATAGCAATATTGATAGTGTTCTTAACTTTAGTACTAAAATGACTGCTTCTAGAAATTATTACTAATAGCATTCTAACTGGCTACAAGACTTGTTGTTGCCAAGAATTGTATATTATTCTCAAATATTTCAACAAACTGAATCTCTTATTGAATATAGAACTACCATTCTTGAAAGAACAGCTATGCTGAGTAGTGAAGAAACTGATCTTGGTGAACTCTTACTTAAAAGAGTGGAGGAGTTCGATATTCGTTTTCTGAAGGATTGGTAGACAACAGAGTTAACATTTTAGGAGGAGTATCAAGAAATGACAGAGGAATTCGGAAGTCGTTGGAAAAGCCATTGTGCTTTGATGTCAAAAATATGGAAGTGATTGATACTGATTATTAATTGTGATAATATATATATGCAAGAATTAAAAGTAAAAAATATTTCTGATAGCCTTTCTTATAGTCGGGCTGAGTTATTGGGAAAGGGAGCTTTTGGCGACGTATTTCTTGGATTTGATTCTGCGAGGAAAGTGCCTTGTGCTTTCAAAAAAATTGATCTAGAGAAAGTAAGTTCACATGTTAATGCATAAATTTTAATGAAGAAAATCAAAGAATAGATAATTAATATGCAAATAGCAAGACATCCTTCTATTATTTAGTTTTATCAAGCCAAGCAGTAAGTTCTGTTTAAAGTAGATCTCCAAATAATATCTATATCATTTGTGAGGCCTGCAATGGATAAAGTTTAGCTAGATATATTGAAAAGAGAGAATATTTGACTCAATGGTAAGCTGTTAAATACTTTAAAGTAATTATTTTATGAAATAGTAAATTTTAGAAGGCTTTTACTACCTTCACAAAACAAATATTGTCCATCGAGATTTAAAACCAGCGAATCTTCTTATGCATAACTATTCAATAAAAATAGGAGATTTAGGTTTCTCTAAAGCTACCTAAAATCATGAACAACTTATGGTTTCAATAGTGGGAACGCCTGTTTACATGTCACCTCAAATATTTGAGAGGTAGAAATATACAGAAAAAACTGATATTTGGTCTTTGGGAGTCATTCTATTTTAAATGTTATACGGTCGTAATCCATGGGGAAAACCCAATAACCTTTATGAACTAAGATAAAGAATCAAAAGAGACATAGTATTTCCAGAATTACCAATCGTCTCTAGCCATCTTAAAACAACTATCAGGCAGATGTTGGTCGTCCACTAAGCTGGCAGAATAACCTGGTAGGCGCTCTTTTCTCAATACCTTTAAAAATCAAATATATAGCATCTTCAGATGATAAACGAACCTGAAACAACAATATCTATCTCAAAACATTTTCGAAACACTCTTTATTTATAATCATATCAGCAACTACCCAAACTAATATTATAATTACAACTATTATCTGCCTCAGAACTGGCAGTTATCATGGACAACTATTCATCGAGTCAATAATTTTATAGCTAGATATTATTTAAATCGAACAATAAAAATCTTATCTTGGAATTCTACAATTATTACCTATAGAAAAGAAATTAGATTAGTTTTATAATTATATTAATATAAAAATTGGTAAAATTATCATGTTAGTCTGCTTTATCACTTAGTGTTTATTGCAATTGTGCTGTTATGCTTGGTTTTCGTTATTGTTTATCTATATTAGGAGAATTAATTAATGATAAATAACTAATTATTCATAATAATAAATATGATGCAGTAATTAGTTATTTTTCTTATCATAAATTGATCTTTCTTTTGTTGAAAAAAGATTTAGAAATTATTTATAAACAATCGTAATAGTTTCAAATAGTTTTTCAGGCAATGATTAAAAAAATATCATCTTAGTCAATTGTATCTATCATTGAAAAATAACTTTCAGGAATTTATAATAATACTGATAATTAATTGAGAGTAATACGTTTCTTTACTCTGAATTATTTCAAAAAGATTTATAACTATATCAAAAATACAATTAAAGTTCCTAATAATAACATGATATCATAAGAATAAGAAAATAATTAAGATAAACCTCCATTAGATCTCACAGTTACAAGAATGATTAAAGAATATTTAAATAATAACGGATTATTCCATGTGAGCAAGTAAAAAGGTAGCAAAAATTTGATACAACATGTCTATGACTGGGAAACTACGATTAAATAGCATTATTATTAACAATTGCAACAAAGTTAGCTGATGAAAGAAGATTCAATAAATTCCTTTCTTAAAAAGGAATTTTTAAAATCAAAAATGCAATTTACAGCTTTTAACAATCCTCTGAATTGATGCTTTATAATAAATTCTTCATTTTTTAATATCAAATAAAGATCATAAGACTTTGTATCATTCTCTAAGAGCTTGCATAAATTTTTTTTTCTTTTCATCTTGTGATAATGTATGATCTTCGCATAAATGGGTGAGATTTTATCTTATTTTTTTGTGCTTTTCATTGAAAGGTAGGAACTGAATTATTTTATATTTACTTTTAGGCTTGTATTTTCATAGTTATGATATACTTGCATCTTTGAAGTTTCTACACATTATCTAACTTTGATAAAGAACTAATCCACATTATTTTTAAAGAGTTATCCTGCTTTTTTATTGAAAGAATCAGTGACTTCATACTTTTTTACATCTATAAATATCAACCTAATATGTTCAATAACTGTAAAAATAAGATGTTCGCTTCCATAATTCCAATTTTTTGTCATATCTTAACCAAGATCTAACTAGCCTGTTTCTGAATCAACCATTGGATGGTAAATTTAGCTAACAAAAAGAACTTTAGGTGGTTTTCTTGGAAAAGAATCAAAAATAATTTTAAACTTAAGTTTCGCATCTTTGAAGAGTCCATATCGAACAAAAAGAACTCCATGCCAAACTGTATTTTAAGAGTAATACCTTATAAGGTGTCGAGTTGAGGCATAATATATATGCCGAATTGAGATGAATAGAGTAGTAGAAGTTTGCTGTATTGAAGATTTAGTACTGTTAGAAGGAGAGACAAGCTTATTTTGCTTATGGTTTTTTGAGGGATTATTGTATGTTTTTTTGAAGAGCAACAAAATTTACAGGAGATTTTTATGCCATTTAAAATAAATTATAGTTGCTTCAGCGTTAATCAAAAGAATAATTTTCATTGATAAAAGATCACTGATGAAAAACATAAAAATAGTATTAGCAAATATTATTTAAATAAAAATTACCGAAGAAACCATTGAAAGAAAGCAGATATCAATAAAAGTTTAGATGAGTTAATTCGAATGTTATCCTTGAATAGGAGTCGATTGAGGTTTATTTCTACTTTAGAAAATTTAAATAATGTTCTAATAAGTTTAAACTGAAATTTAAATTGTGACTTTAGAAATGGGATATAATTTTAATTCTAAACTTGAATGCCCTCCAACACTCGTAGAGCCACTACTAAACCATCTGCCAAAAGAATCAAAGCCAAACCAATATCTAAGCCTCAGTTCACTCTGAAAGAATCCTTCTCTACTCTACACTCAATAAAGTAGGCATAATCTGAGACCTAATGCAATATGGCAGTCGAGTTGATCGGAGAAAAATAAACTTCATTTGGATAATAAATGAAGGAGATTGATATTTTAAGAGAGGAGAAGCCTATCTCTCTTTGGTAAAGCTTGCTGATGGGCTGAAAACTACCAGATTGATTTTTAGATAGTGATTTATTTTTTAAATTTATCGTAACCCAACCCCAACCCCAACCCCAACCCCAACCCCAACCCCAACCCCAACCCCAACCCCAACCCCAACCCCAACCCCAACCCCAACCCCAACCCCATCAATATCTTTACTATTACTTCTTATAAGATGCTCTCTTTATTGCTGTTTGATAAATTAGAACATAAATTGAATCATATAAGTAAGTTATACAATGTCAAAATACAAAAAGCCAGTCGAGCTATCAATTCCTGACAGTTATGAATTAGGTTTCTGTCCTGTCAATCGTCGTTCAGAGTATCCTTTCACCATTTTTAACCCTAATGCTCGTCCTCTTACATATCTCTTCAAATTCACATAATTCGCAGTCAGTCCATCCAAAGGAGTTCTTCTACCTAACACTTACAGTCAGTTTAAAATAGATTTTGCACCCAAGTAAGCTTCAGTTACAGTTGGAACAGTCATTCTTGAAGTCGAAGGCGAAGAACAGAGAATAATAAAGTTGAGTGCAGTTGGAAAATATCCCTATATTAGTACAAACATGTCATAGATTGATTTTGGAAACGTGTTGGTAACTAAGTCAGTGAGTCGAGAGTTGTTAGTTCGAAATAATTCTGAAGTACCAGCATAATTCAGAATATAAAACCAGGGAGGTGATGGGTAATACGATGAACAGTTGTTTGGATTTCATCCTGATGTAGGTATTATTCCTCCTAAAATGACATTTTCTGTAAAAGTAAGCTATACTCCTATATTTGCTGATATTAAGACAGCTGCATCGTTCAAAATAATATGTGAAAGTGGAAATTAAATACCTATTGGATTGAAAAGTTATAGTCATAGGTTTAATGTGTCTTTCAATACTAACTCAATCAATTTTGGATAAATCAAATTGGATAATACTTGTACTAAAGTTTTAACTATTACTAATAATTCAGAAATGAATACTTAGTTTTAATTTTTTACAGATGCAGGAAATATCTTTTTGTTCAATTAAACTAAAGGCACTCTGGCAAAAAATACATACACTAAAATTATTATCTAATTTAGACCCAGAAACACAGTTACTTATTATGAAAGAATATATTGCTTGATAAGAAATCATCTCTTGTGCTATGTAGATCTTTTAGGAACTTGTTATGATCTCTTGATAAGACCTTTGCCTCTTGTGCAGCAGCATGTTGATACCTTCAGAAAGAGAGTTATTGAAGGTAGAATTTCAGCTATTGAACTCAAGTATATTGAAAATAATCTGCTTCTTAAACTAGCGAAGAGAAATAGTGAAGATACTGAGGAAAATTTTTATCAAACTAATTTACAAATCAGAGAACATCCATATGTCCTTCAGAAATAACTATTTCTTGAAGGATATAACAATCAACTTGTGTCAGTTAATCACGACCTCTTAGATTTTGGATATGCTTAGATACTGACCATGTCTGGACAGAAATAAATAGAAGTAGTTAACAAGATGCAGTGTAAACTAAATATCACTTGGATAACTCAGAAAAGATAAAACCTGAATGGTTAATATATGACAGTATTTCAAGTTTTTCCTGAAAATGCAGTTCTAAAACCTAATATACCAGTTAGATTTAACGTTTCATATCGACCTCTCAAAGGAAATAATTACTATTTCCAACATTTACAATTCTTTGCCAGTAAACAGGCAAGTAAAATATCAAAAAAAACACTTTAATAATTTTAATATAGATAACTTAAGGCAAAACCTGAAAGTACTCTTCTCAGAAATGTTAAATTGAACCAGACTGTACAATCTAAAGTTAAATAAGATGTTGAATCAATAGAAGTACTACCTCCAATTAGTGGAATTGTGAGATGTGTGGGTCATTCATTTGGTCCTAGTTCTCTGCCATTTATTCCTATTCTTAAAATACTACCTCCAAAGGTGATATTCAAACCTTGTCTTAGGGGAAATTCAGTTTATGATAGTATTGAACTGATCAATCAATCTGACACTCCTGTTTTCTTCAAAATAGGAGGAGATTCTCAGAGAGTATTCAGAGCTTATCCAAGAATGGGTTTGATATAAGCCAAGGGATTTTCTATAGTTGGACTCTAGTTTAGTCCAAAGTAGTATAAAAACTATAAATCATCAATGTCGATATCTTTAAACGATCTTCCAGGTGCGAATTCTAAGATAGTATTGAATGGAATTTGTACTTAGCCTGATTTGAAATTTGAAAATAATGGCAGAATATTTTTTGCTCCAACTTTTACAGGAGTTTGTACTAAAAAGAAATTTATAATTGAAAATTTATCAAAAACTAAAGTAACTTATCGGATTAAAGTGCCCTAAAAATATGAAGAATAACTAAGCTTTTAACCTAAATAAAAATAACTTTAAGCTAATGAAACTTATACCATGAATGTTTTCTTTGCTCCAAATCAAAAAAGACACTACAAAATTAATGTTCCTGTTGAGGCTATTTAAGACTGCATCTCTCATAATTTATAATTAGGTTATCACAATCCTGGATCAGCTATTCATGAATAATCTATGGCCTAACAAAAATGTAAAGAGTTTAATTTAGAGGTGAATGGATAAGGTTCAGATGGAAGTATTCAGATATCTCATGAATAAATTGACTTTAAAACAGTTAAAATAGGCTAGCAAAAAAAAATAACTGTAAAACTTAAAAATGAATCAAGTTGTGCCTTTTTTATTGATCTTCAATTCAAAAATAACTGTTTTGATGATGGATATAAAATACCTACTTAAGCTCAGATCATAAATGCTTTTAACACTGATTTCAAAGAAGGAATTTTGCCTGTTAATTCTTAAATATAAGTTGGTATATTTTTCAATCCTCAAGAAGTGCAAATTTATGATTTAAAATTAATAGCAACAGCTAGATAAAAAATACCTACTCATACAGGTATCAAAGGTCGAGGATAGAGTTCACAAAAATGTAATGTTCGAATAAAAGCTGAAGGAAACTATCCTTTAATGGAAATAATTGATATTAGAAATGATACTTTGAGTGTTGCTGCTTTATGGTAGAATTTCCAGATAGCTAAGATTAATAGTTAGATGGGATGTCAACTTGATATGAATGAAAAAAAATATTTAGCTGTAGAAACACTAACATTTACATAAGCTAAATAATTAGAAAATAATCTTAAACATTATGATTGGAACCTAGGATATGTTTCAACTAAAAATAAAGCTAGACCAAGAAAAGTACTAATTACAGTTAAAAATGTAGGAGGGACACCTCTTGATTATGTATTTAAATTCCCTTCAGATAATAAAGTTTAATAAGAACTATGGGCCGATCCTGGAGAACCAACTTAAGAATAAGCATATTAAAAGGCAATTCTTGAACATAATATCTTCCAAATCAAATCTAAAAGAGGAAGACTTGAAGCTGGCTAAATAAAAGATATAGAACTGATATATAGTCCTGTTCCTCTTTAAACAATGAAGTCAAGTGGTCATAGCTAAGTTCATTTCTTGCAGGTAGTTTTTCAAATAGCTGGAGGAAAATCTTTGGTATTTACTCTTAAAGGAACAACTTTGGGTCCAAATGAAGGTTTACTTACAGTTAAAAAAACTCATTATCATCTTCCAGGTACTCCAATTGGCTTAATGACTCCTTTGAGATTTCCAATTGAGATGAACAATGTTGGTTCAATCAAGGTAAACTATAAAACTGAAGTCAAGTATGAATAAGGATAATTTTAAGATGTTTTTAAAATATAAAATCCTAATTATTTCTTGCTTGCTGGTGAGAATCACTATCTTTATTGTCTTTACAAACCTTTAATAGCTAAAATTTATAATTTTACTGTGCTTTTGCATGTATTTGACTTCAACAAGGAGATACAAGTTATCTAACTACACTTACAAGGAAGAGGATTTCCTCAAAGCAAAGCTATTAAGTAACTTTCAGATCGACCTATTCTAGGTCAGAGAAGCACTGTGAGTTAAATTGGTTCTAAGGTCTTTTTCTCTATTGAAGATATTGACTTCCAGGATATGTGCCCTGAGTAAACCAAATATCGACTTGTCATTCTTTATAATATGTCTAAAGAACATTCTCTAACTTTTGACTTCCCAACTCAATCTTCAATGGCTGCAAACAAGCAAGGTCTGACCTGTGGAGATAAATTTCTTATTTAACCTTTCCAAGGTAATCTTTAACCTGGTAAATTTGTTGAGTTAAAGATCACCTTATCAGCTGGCATATCTCCAAGTTTCTATGAAGGATAAATTCCTTGCCATATTACTTGGTCGAGCAATAAGTACTCGATTGAGGATAATGATCGAACACAAAAGGATGTATTGATGGTTGCCCAAAAGTAATCATTATTTTTGAGGATCAGAAAGGCTCCAAATTTAGCCGTAATATGAATTTTATTTAGGTAAAGAAAAGTCTGAGTACTATGCCTGTATTATCTGACCCAAAAAAATCTTTATTCGACCATATTTTCTAAAGTATATTTAGCAGTGCTCTTAATGATTAATAGATCAATGATTACGTAAAAAAGTTATAGAATGAATAATGTCCAATAGCTGACATGATGAATGATGAGTTGCCGATTGGAATAGGATCATAAGTATTTTTCAATTTATATAGGCTGAAAATAGATAGGTTGTTGAGGTGAAGAGAGATTATTCTAACTTTTAGTGGATGATGTTAAACGATTAGTTTTTGGATATTACTGAAATAGTGATGTAAAATACCTTTTTCAATATTATTCAGGAAACAACTCATCAAGAAAATGATTTCCTTCGGGTGGGAAAGAAGTTCATTCAGGCAAACAAATTATGATATATAAGATTTTATAATCTATATTTATAGTCATCAATCATGCCGCCTAAAAAGAAAGTATAAGCTCCTCCTCCACCTCAGCCACCTCCTCCAGAAAAAGTAGCTAACACTATCCTTAAAATAATTACATCTGAAGGAAAAGAGTTCAAAGTAAGTTAGTAGTTATTTACTAAATATTCTCAAAAAGGAAAAGATCTTGTTTAGCATGCGAAAGACAACATTATTAAGTTAGAGGAAATCGATGGGCAAAGCTTTTAAATAGTAGTAAATTACTTTTAGATGCATAAAGAAAAATAACCAATGAAAATAGTAGTGCCTATCCGAAGTAATCAGAGTTTAAAACATATAATGTAAGAAAATGATGCTTAGCTAGTTTAAAAAATTAGTAGTAATGGTGATCATGCCATATTGAAAATGATGGATACCTGTCTAACTTTATAAATATAGTCTTTGAGGAAAAGATTGGCATGTGCTGTGGCTTTGAAGTTGATGAGATCAACTATTGAAGATCTGAAAGAAGAGTATAATTTGGGATAATATGGTTTTGATGAGGAAAGTATGCGCAATTCAATGAAACCTTTGATATAAGAGTTGAGAAAAAATAATATGGAAGAATAGATATGATCAGTTTATTTCTTAAAATTATGTTTATTGGGATTGGACCTAAGGAGTAACTCCATTTACAGAACTAGAGTCTCCAGGCGTTCCGGTATTAACGTTCCATCCCAAATAGTAATTTAGTCCGAAAAGAACAGCCCAAATTATTGCTAAAATTGCCAATACCCAAGCGAGACATTTTTCCATTTTTTTAATACCACCCAAGCCTATTTCTTCATCTGAATAAATCAGAAGAAGAGATTGATTTTTACCAAGTTTATTGTAAACTTCTTGGATCGTGGGACCAGGTTTTAGTCGAACATACTTTGTTTTTTATTTGACTTAGTGTAAACAAAAGAAGACAAGTCCTTTTGTTTGTATTTGTTCATAAAGCCTAAACATAGCCTGTTCTATTTTAAGTTATCTTTTGAATAGCATGCTAAATATAGAAGACAATACAACGGGTTTGTTGGTTCTTTTAAAGATTTTGATGCTTCTTTATGTTTTGCAAAGTAAACAGGAATACAGTCAGGATGTTTTTGTTTTAAAAAACGCATGTGTTGTCTTTAATTCTCGATATTTTGTCTTTAATTTTATTCATTTAGTTTTTATGTTTATTATTTATTTGTTTCTTTCTCCATCAATTATTTTTTGATTTATATATATTTAAATTAAATGAGGAATTTGATAATATTACTATCAATCATTCTTTGGATTTTTATCATTATGACTTTTAGCTAAAATTGAACGATTAAGTGAAGATTCTACTCTTCTGCTTTTTCCTCTGACAAAAACATCTTTTTTCCTGAGTTCTAATCCTAAACTTACAATATATTCTCGATTTTATCCTCCAATCTTTCTACTTTAAATGATTCCCATCAAAGCTATTGGTTTTTCATGAGTAGCAATATCAAAACTATGTTTTTTACACTTAGGTATACTTCTTGAGCTGCCAATTTCCATAAGATAATCTTTGGATGTAACTATTTTGATGAATTCAATTCCTTTGCCACAAAATAAGTCCATTGATGTGATATATTCGTATTATCCGAAGGTATGATCGACAGTTTGAATATTAGAAAATTGAGTAGGAATTGAAAATGTTTAAATAGTCTTTGTTTATTGTTTTAATTCTTTTATTATTTCATTCTCATATATTTCATAGTCAGTAGTCATCGAAAGGACATGTTAATCACTATAAGTAAATACTAATCTTTTAATTTTATAGTTTTTTTCAACCGGTAATTTAGCACTATCATCGAATTATCGATATATTCCTTGTCCTCTACTCAGTCCACGGAATTACTTTCTGGTTTAAAAAAGACTTCCAGAAGAATGCATCACTTCTTAAGCATATCTAGCTGTTTTTATAGGTTAAAGAGTGTTGAAATTTTTCCTTTATTTTTATTTAAGTCTGAAAAGCATAATATTACCTTCTTTTTCTTTTCTAGTTATTATTTATTTTGTTTATGCTAGTTCTCTCTAAGTAGTTTTTAATTTAAAGCTAAGATTGTCTATTTAGTGCTTATTACTTTTATCATTCATTTTTTTAGCAGTTTATAAACTTTTAAACTTCTATTTTAGTTTTTATAGTTATTAGTTGATTACTGAATCATTATTATTTTTTTCTTTTGACTTTTCAAGAGGTTTAGTAGATATTTTATTTTCAAGACTAAGGATGTGTTCTCTTAAAGACTTGATATTTTTTTCTAGTTAATCTTATTTCTTTTTTTGTTCTTGTATTTTCTTTTTCATATGAACTATTTCTTAATTTTGCTGCATTATTTTTTGCGTGAGCTATTCTTCTTTTTTATAGCTATCTGCATTTTTTTATTGTTTATCTAGTTTTTAAAAAAGTTTGATTTGAGCTTTAAGATCTTCATTTATTCTTTCTTTTTCTTTGATTTCATTTTTAAAACCGTCAATTTTATCCCCATCAAGATATTTATATTTATATCTAAGTTGTTCAATCTCTTTTCTTAGAATACCATTTTTCTTTATTTCATTTTATAACTATTTTTTAGTTAAATCAACTCGATTATCAGCTCCTTTATGCTATTCTTATTTTGGTTTATGTTGCACTTTTTTGAGAACTGAGTTAAGCTGCTCATTTAGCTGCTTAAAATCACTTTTAAGAGTTTAATTTTGCTTTTTCTGGCGCTGTATAAGTTTCAACCTTATTAAATCATCTGGTACATTTCAGAGATTCGATTCTGGTATTTTTTAATAATTCGACGCGTGCCTTCTTTCGATTCCATCTCAGACTCTACAACCACAATCTAGGAGCGTAGTGATTCGTAAGATGCCTGAATCTCCTTATCATTTGTATTTCCTTCTTACATCAATATAAATAATAAAACATATCAAATCATAACTCATTAAAAATAGAGAAAAAATGACACTATTAAAAATCATGGGCAAAAAGAGAAAAAAGAATAATATCGATCATAACCTCTCTTTAGATATCAGAATATCTAAATAAATAAATTATTGAAATAGCTTAATTAATATAATCTATATTATATGGTATTCTTTATTTTGATTCAAACTATTGATTCATAAATCATCTTAACATATGTTAGTTGACCTCTTTTTGGTCCAAGATGGAGTTTTAGAATTCTTTATAAGATTAAAGCTAATCTGTTTGCTCATGAAAGGCTATCATAAGCTACCTGATTGATTCTGAATGCATGAAATATTTTGATTCTACAAGTAAATCGGCATTCCACATTAACTTTCTTATATCATCCATCTACTCAGGGAATTGTATTAGATAAAATATCATCATTTCAAGGAAAAAATTCATAGCATATTGATTGCTGAAGTAAACTTCAATTATTTCTTTCTTTTTACTTGCAGATAACTAGGTTTTTCCAAACCATCTAA
The DNA here is from genome assembly GCA_964035545.1 of Bugula neritina. Classification (NCBI taxonomy): domain Eukaryota; kingdom Metazoa; phylum Bryozoa; class Gymnolaemata; order Cheilostomatida; family Bugulidae; genus Bugula; species Bugula neritina. The sequence continues at coordinate 63,450 of CAXIUT010000037.1, forward strand.
GAAATCTTGAATTTGCTCCTATTGAGTTTGTTTAGATAAAGCAGAAGAAAGTTGAAGCTTTCTGAAGAATATTTTTGTAGAGATTGAGGATAAAACTAAATTTTATATTCTCAGCTATTTCTGCCTCAAGGAAGCTATCAACAGTGATTTTAAAGATATTTGCAAGTTAACAGTGTTCAGTATTCTTATAGATTATACTAAGAAGGTTTTCAAAGATTATTTCATAATCTTCACTTAATAGCATATGGAAACATTGGGGTTGGGGTTGGGGTTGGGGTTGGGGTTGGGGTTGGGGTTGGGGTTGGGGTTGGGGTTGGG
>CAXIUT010000037.1:63967-101445 GCA_964035545.1 Bugula neritina
CCCAACCCCAACCCCAACCCCAACCCCAACCCCAACCCCAACCCCAACCCCAACCCCAACCCCAACCCCAACCCCAACCCCAACCCCAACCCCAACCCCAACCCCAACCCCAATATCAATATCTTTACTATTACTTCTTATAAGATGCTCTCTTTATTGCTGTTTGATAAATTAGAACATAAATTGAATCATATAAGTAAGTTATACAATGTCAAAATACAAAAAGCCAGTCGAGCTATCAATTCCTGACAGTTATGAATTAGGTTTCTGTCCTGTCAATCGTCGTTCAGAGTATCCTTTCACCATTTTTAACCCTAATGCTCGTCCTCTTACATATCTCTTCAAATTCACATAATTCGCAGTCAGTCCATCCAAAGGAGTTCTTCTACCTAACACTTATAGTCAGTTTAAAATAGATTTTGCACCCAAGTAAGCTTCAGTTACAGTTGGAACAGTCATTCTTGAAGTCGAAGGCGAAGAACAGAGAATAATAAAGTTGAGTGCAGTTGGAAAATATCCCTATATTAGTACAAACATGTCATAGATTGATTTTGGAAACGTGTTGGTAACTAAGTCAGTGAGTCGAGAGTTGTTAATTCGAAATAATTCTGAAGTACCAGCATAATTCAGGATATAAAACCAGGGAGGTGATGGATAATACGATGAACAGTTGTTTGGATTTCATCCTGATGTGGGTATTATTCCTCCTAAAATGACATTTTCTGTAAAAGTAAGCTATACTCCTATATTTGCTGATATTAAGACAGCTGCATCGTTTAAAATAATATGCGAAAGTGGAAATTAAATACCTATTGGATTGAAAAGTTATAGTCATAGATTTAATGTGTCTTTCAATACTAACTCAATCAATTTTGGATAAATCAAATTGGATAATACTTGTACTAAAGTTTTAACTATTACTAATAATTCAGAAATGAATACTTAGTTTTAATTTTTTACAGATGCAGGAAATATCTTTTTGTTCAATTAAACTAAAGGCACTCTGGCAAAAAATACATACACTAAAATTATTATCTAATTTAGACCCAGAAACACAGTTACTTATTATGAAAGAATATATTGCTTGATAAGAAACCATCTCTTGTGCTATGTAGATCTTTTAGGAACTTGCTATGATCTCCTTATAAGACCCTTGCCTCTTGTCCAGCAGCATGTTGATACCTTCAGAAAGAGAGTTATTGAAGGTAGAATTTCAGCTATTGAACTCAAGTATATTGAAAATAATCTGCTTCTTAAACTAGCGAAGAGAAATAGTGAAGATACTGAAGAAAACTTTTATCAAACTAATTTACAAATCAGAGAGCATCCATATGTCCTTCAGAAATAACTCTTTCTTGAAGGATATAACAATCAACTTGTGTCAGTTAATCATGATCTCTTAGATTTTGGATATGCTTAGATACTGACCATGTCTGGACAGAAATAAATAGAAGTAGTTAACAAGATGCAGTGTAAACTAAATATCACTTGGATAACTCAGAAAAGATAAAACCTGAATGGTTAATATATGACAGTATTCCAGGTTTTTCCTGAAAATGCAGTTCTAAAACCTAATATACCAGTTAGATTTAACGTTTCTTATCGACCTCTCAAAGGAAATAATTACTATTTCCAACATTTGCAATTCTTTGCCAGTAAACAGGCAAGCAAAATATCAAAAAAAACACTTTAATAATTCTAATATAGATAACTTAAGGCAAAACCTGAAAGTACTCTTCTCAGAAATGTTAAATTGAACCAGACTGTACAATCTAAAGTTAAATAAGATGTAGAATCAATTGAAGTACTACCTCCGATTAGTGGAATTGTGAGATGTGTGGGTCATTCATTTGGTCCTAGTTCTCTGCCATTTATTCCTATTCTTAAAATATTACCTCCAAAGGTTATATTCAAGCCTTGTCTTAGGGGAAATTCAGTTTATGATAGTATTGAACTGATCAATCAATCTGACACTCCTGTTTTCTTCAAAATAGGAGGAGATTCTCAGAGAGTATTCAGAGCTTACCCAAGAATGGGTTTAATATAAGCTAAGGGATTTTCTATAGTTGGACTCTAGTTTAGTCCAAAGTAGTATAAAAACTATAAATCATCAATGTCAATTTCTTTAAACGATCTTCCAGGTGCGAATTCTAAGATAGTACTGAATGGAATTTGTACTTAGCCTGATTTAAAATTTGAGAATAACGGTAGAATATTTTTTGCTCCAACTTTTACAGGAGTTTGTACCAAAAAGAAATTTATAATTGAAAATTTATCAAAAACTAAAGTAACTTATCGGATCAAAGTGCCCTAAAAATATGAAGAATAACTAAGCTTTTAACCTAAATAAAAATAACTTTAAGCTAATGAAACATATACCATGAATGTTTTCTTTGCTCCAAATCAAAAAAGACACTACAAAATTAATGTTCCTGTTGAGGCTATTTAAGACTGCATCTCTCATAATTTATAATTAGGTTATCACAATCCTGGATCAGCTATTCATGAATAATCTATGGCCTAACAAAAATGTAAAGAGTTTAATTTAGAAGTTAATGGATAAGGTTCAGATGGAAGTATTCAGATATCTCATGAATAAATTGACTTTAAAACAGTTAAAATCGGTTAGCAAAAGAAAATAACTGTAAAACTTAAAAATGAATCAAGTTGTGCCTTTTTTATTGATCTTCAATTCAAAAATAACTGTTTTGATGATGGATATAAAATACCTACTTAAGCTCAGATCATAAATGCTTTTAACACTGATTTCAAAGAAGGAATTTTGCCTGTTAATTCTTAAATATAAGTTGGTATATTTTTCAATCCTCAAGAAGTACAAATTTATGATTTAAAATTAATAGCAACAGCTAGATAAAAAATACCTACTCATACAGGTATCAAAGGTAGAGGATAGAGTTCACAAAAATGTAATGTTAGAATAAAAGCTGAAGGAAACTATCCTTTAATGGAAATAATTGATATTAGAAATGATACTTTGAGTGTTGCTGCTTTATGGTAGAATTTCCAGATAGCTAAGATTAATAGTTAGATGGGATGTCAACTTGATATGAATGAAAAAAAATATTTAGCTGTAGAAACACTAACATTTACATAAGCTAAATAATTGGAAAATAATCTTAAACATTATGATTGGAACCTAGGATATGTTTCAACTAAAAATAAAGCTAGACCAAGAAAAGTACTAATTACAGTTAAAAATGTAGGAGGGACACCTCTTGATTATGTATTTAAATTCCCTTCAGATAATAAAGTTTAATAAGAACTATGGGCCGATCCTGGAGAACCAACTTAAGAATAAGCATATTAAAAGGCAATTCTTGAACATAATATCTTCCAAATCAAATCTAAAAGAGGAAGACTTGAAGCTGGCTAAATAAAAGATATAGAACTGATATATAGTCCTGTTCCTCTTTAAACAATGAAGTCAAGTGGTCATAGCTAAGTTCATTTCTTGCAGGTAGTTTTTCAAATAGCTGGAGGAAAATCTTTGGTATTTACTCTTAAAGGAACAACTTTGGGTCCAAATGAAGGTTTACTTACAGTTAAAAAAACTCATTATCATCTTCCAGGTACTCCAATTGGCTTAATGACTCCTTTGAGATTTCCAATTGAGATGAACAATGTTGGTTCAATCAAGGTAAACTATAAAACTGAAGTCAAGTATGAATAAGGATAATTTTAAGATGTTTTTAAAATATAAAATCCTAATTATTTCTTGCTTGCTGGTGAGAATCACTATCTTTATTGTCTTTACAAACCTTTAATAGCTAAAATTTATAATTTTACTGTGCTTTTGCATGTATTTGACTTCAATAAGGAGATACAAGTTATCTAACTACACTTACAAGGAAGAGGATTTCCTCAGAGCAAAGCTATTAAGTAACTTTCAGATCGACCTATTCTAGGTCAGAGAAGCACTGTGAGTTAAATTGGTTCTAAGGTCTTTTTCTCAATTGAAGATATTGACTTCCAGGATATGTGTCCTGAGTAAACCAAATATCGACTTGTCATTCTTTACAATATGTCTAAAGAACATTCTCTAACTTTTGACTTCCCAACTCAATCTTCAATGGCTGCAAACAAGCAAGGTCTGACCTGTGGAGATAAATTTCTTATTTAACCTTTCCAGGGTAATCTTTAACCTGGTAAGTTTGTTGAGTTAAAGATCACCTTATCAGCTGGCATATCTCCAAGTTTCTATTAAGGATAAATTCCATGTCATATTACTTGGTCGAGCAATAAGTACTCGATTGAGGATAATGATCGAACACAAAAAGATGTGTTGATGGTTGCCCAAAAGTAATCATTATTTTTGAGGATCAGAAAGGCTCCAAATTTAGCCGTAATATGAATTTTATTTAGGTAAAGAAAAATCTGAGTACTATGCCTGTATTATCTGATCCAAAAAAATCTTTATTCGACCATATTTTCTAAAGTATATTTAGCAGTGCTCTTAACGATGAATAGATCAATGACTACGTAAAAAAGTTATAGAATGAATAATGTCCAATAGCTGATATGATGAATGATGAGTTGCCGATTGGAATAGGATCATAAGTATTTTTTAATTTATATAGGCTGAAGATAGGTAGGTTGTTGAGGTGAAGAGAGATTATTCTAACTTTTAGTGGATGATGTTAAACGATTAGTTTTTGGATATTACTGAAATAGTGATGTAAAATACCTTTTTCAATATTATTCAGTAAACAACTCATCAAGAAAATGATTTCCTTCGGGTGGGAAAGAAGTTCATTCAGGCAAACAAATTATGATATATAAGATTTTATAATCTATATTTATATTCATCAATCATGCCGCCTAAAAAGAAAGTATAAGCTCCTCCTCCACCTCAGCCACCTCCTCCAGAAAAAGTAGCCAACACTATCCTTAAAATAATTACATCTGAAGGAAAAGAGTTCAAAGTAAGTTAGTAGTTATTTACTAAATATTCTCAAAAAGGAAAAGATCTTGTTTAGCATGCGAAAGACAACATTATTAAGTTAGAGGAAATCGATGGTCAAAGCTTTTAAATAGTAGTAAATTACTTTTAGATGCATAAAGAAAAATAGCCAATGAAAATAGTAGTGCCTATCCGAAGTAATCAGAGTTTAAAACACATAATGTAAGAAAATGATGCTTAGCTAGTTTAAAAAATTAGTAGTAATGGTGATCATGCCATATTGAAAATGATGGATACCTGTCTAACTTTATAAATATAGTCTTTGAGGAAAAGATTGGCATGTGCTGTGGCTTTGAAGTTGATGAGATCAACTATTGAAGATCTAAAAGAAGAGTATAATTTGGGATAATATGGTTTTGATGAGGAAAGTATGCGCAATTCAATGAAACCTTTGATATAAGAGTTGAGAAAAAATAATATGGAAGAATAGATATGATCAGTTTATTTCTTAAAATTATGTTTATTGGGATTGGACCTAAGGAGTAACTCCATTTACAGAACTAGAGTCTCCAGGCGTTCCGGTATTAACGTTCCATCCCAAATAGTAATTTAGTCCGAAAAGAACAGCCCAAATTATTGCTAAAATTGCCAATACCCAAGCGAGACATTTTTCCATTTTTTTAATACCACCCAAGCCTAATTCTTCATCTGAATAAATGAGAAGCAGAGATTGGTTTTTACCAAGTTTATTGTAAACTTCTTGGATCGTGGGACCAGGTTTTAGCCGAACATACTTTGTTTTTTATTTGACTTAGTGTAGACAAAAGAAGACAAGTCCTTTTGTTTGTATTTGTTCATAAAGCCTAAACATAGCCTGTTCTATTTTAAGTTATCTTTTGAATAGCATGCTAAATACTAAAGATAATACAACGGGTTTGTTGGTTCTTTTAAAGATTTTGATGCTTCTTTATGTTTTGCAAAGTAAACGGGAATACAGTCAGGATGTTTTTGTTTTAAAAAACGCATATGTTGTCTTTAATTCTCGATATTTTGTCTTTAATTTTATTCATTTAGTTTTTATGTTTATTATTGATTTGCTTCTTTCTCCATCAATTATCTTTTGATTTATATATATTTAAATTAAATGAGGAATTTGATAATATTACTATCAATCATTCTTTGGATTTTTATTATTATGACTTTTAGCTAAAATTGAACGATTAAGTGAAGATTCTACTCTTCTGCTTTTTCCTCTGACAAAAACATCTTTTTTCCTGAGTTCTAATCCTAAACTTACAATATATTCTCGATTTTATCCTCCAATCTTTCTACTTTAAATGATTCCCATCAAAGCTATTGGTTTTTCATGAGTAGCAATATCAAAACTATGTTTTTTACACTTAGGTATACTTCTTGAGCTGCCAATTTCCATAAGATAATCTTTGGATGTAACTATTTTGATGAATTCAATTCCTTTACCACAAAATAAGTCCATTGATGTGATATATTCGTATTATCCGAAGGTATGATCGACTGTTTGAATATTAGAAAATTGAGTAGGAATTGAAAATGTTTAAATAGTCTTTGTTTATTGTTTTAATTCTTTTATTATTTAATTCTCATATATTTCATAGTCAGTTGTCATCGAAAGGACATGTTAATCACTATAAGTAAATACTAATCTTTTAATTTTATAATTTTTTTCGACAGGTAATTTCGCACTATCATCGAATTATCGATATATTCCTTGTCCTCTACTAAGTCCACGGAATTACTTTCTGGTTTAAAAGAGACTTCCAGAAGAATGCATCACTTCTTCAGAATATCTAGCTGTTTTTATCGGTTAGAGAGTGTTGAAATTTTTCCTTTATTTTTATTTAAGTCTGAAAAGCATAATATTACCTTCTTTTTCTTTTCTAGATATTATTTATTTTGTTTATGCTAGTTCTCTCTAAGTAGTTTTCAATTTAAAGCTAAGATTGTCTATTTAGTGTTTATTACTTTTATCATTCATTTTTTTAGCAGTTTATAAACTTTTAAACTTCTATTTTAGTTTTTATAGTTATTAGTTGATTACTGAATCATTATTATTTTTTTCTTTTGACTTTTCAAGAGGTTTAGTAGATATTTTATTTTCAAGACTAAGGATGTGTTCTCTTAAAGACTTGATATTTTTTTCTAGTTAATCTTATTTCTTTTTTTGTTCTTGTATTTTCTTTTTCATATGAACTATTTCTTAATTTTGCTGCATTATTTTTTGCGTGAGCTATTCTTCTTTTTTATAGCTATCTGCATTTTTTTATTGTTTATCTAATTTTTAAAAAAGTTTGATTTGAGCTTTAAGATCTTCATTTATTCTTTCTTTTTCTTTGATTTCATTTTTAAAACCGTCAATTTTATCCCCATCAAGATATTTATATTTATATCTAAGTTGTTCAATCTATTTTCTTAGAATACCATTTTTTTTTATTTCGTTTTATAACTATTTTTTAGTTAAATCAACTCGAAGATCAGCTCCTTTATGCTATTCTTATTTTGGTTTATGTTGCACTTTTTTGAGAACTGAGTTAAGCTGCTCATTTAGCTGCTTAAAATCACTTTTAAGAGTTTAATTTTGCTTTTTCTGGCGCTGTATAAGTTTCAACCTTATTAAATCATCTGGTACATTTCAGAGATTCGATTCTGGTATTTTTTAATAATTCGACGCGTGCCTTCTTTCGATTCCATCTCAGACTCTACAACCACAATCTAGGAGCGTAGTGATTCGTAAGATGCCTGAATCTCCTTATCATTTGTATTTCCTTCTTACATCAATATAAATAATAAAACATATCAAATCATAACTCATTAAAAATAGAGAAAAAATGACACTATTAAAAATCATGGGCAAAAAGAGGAAAAAAGAATAATATCGATCATAACCTCTCTTTAGATATCAGAATATCTAAATAAATAAATTATTGAAATAGCTTAATTAATATAATCTATATTATTTGGTATTCTTTATTTTGATTCAAACTATTGATTCATAAATCATCTTAACATATGTTAGTTGACCTCTTTTTGGTCCAAGATGGAGTTTTAGAATTCTTTATAAGATTAAAGCTAATCTGTTTGCTCATGAAAGGCTATCATAAGCTACCTGATTGATTCTGAATGCATGAAATATTTTGATTCTACAAGTAAATCGGCATTCCACATTAACTTTCTTATATCATCCATCTACTCAGGGAATTGTATTAGATAAAATATCATCATTTCAAGGAAAAAATTCATAGCATATTGATTGCTGAAGTAAACTTCAATTATTTCTTTCTTTTTACTTGCAGATAACTAGGTTTTTCCAAACCATCTAAGAAATCTTGAATTTGCTCCTATTGAGTTTGTTTAGATAAAGCAGAAGAAAGTTGAAGCTTTCTGAAGAATATTTTTGTAGAGATTGAGGATAAAACTAAATTTTATATTCTCAGCTATTTCTGCCTCAAGGAAGCTATCAACAGTGATTTTAAAGATATTTGCAAGTTAACAGTGTTCAGTATTCTTATAGATTATACTAAGAAGGTTTTCAAAGATTATTTCATAATCTTCACTTAATAGCATATGGAAACATTGACTTTTGCGACTTTGCTTTCGAAGAAAATCTAAATAGATAAAAAATTACGAGCTAAGCACGAGTAAGTAAGCACAAGGTTGAATGGATTAAAATTTTAAGCCTTTTTTATCAAATTCAATCGATCAGCAAAACCTTTAAAAAGAGCATTCAAGAGTTCAAATGAGTGACTTTATGATTTCCCTAAGTATTCTTGAAAAAATTCTAAGAAAGAAGTTATTTTTCCTGTTCTGTTAAGCAAAAGTCCTAAATATATTTCATCGTTAATCATTTCTCTTTTTTGTTTTCTTATTTCATAAAGACAGTCGAAAAATAGTTCTTGTAGATTTTCATCTTGAGCATGACTTAGATGATGGTCTAAATTAACCAATATCATTTTTGATATTTGAATGTCTCCATTTTGAACTTCTTAATCGTATCTTTGATGTTTTATATATCGATAGACTAGTTCAAGTATTGATCCAATTGCATCTTATGAAAGTCTTCCCTTCCAACTATCTTTGTTTTCCATCTCAAGATATTCATTGATGATAAAAAGAAAGTCTAGTTCTAATAGTTCATCATCATCAAGATTGTCTGTCATCATGACAAAACCATGCAGTCGAAATAATTAAAATTATGAAGCTAAAGATCTTTCTTTTAGTTCATTGAAGAAAATTCTTCTTTGCTCTTTACAGTCAGTGATTTCCACAAAGTGTTTGAGTAGGTTTTAGATGGTGAGTTAGTTGCTTATCATCAAGTTCAATATATTATACCAGTTCAAAATCATAATAAGATATACTTACCTCCTTTTTAAATTAGGAAATAATAATAAAATGTATTAATTATCATCTCTTTTCATGGCTTAGATAAGATGTAACTTCCTCATTATTTCTATAACAAAAATAAATACTATTTTTCATCACTCTAAATTATTTCAAAAATCTTCGAAAATAAAATTGCTCAATAAAAAAAACTTTTAATAGTAAAAAGGCATTCGTTGTCTTTAGTGTCTATGTAGTTAAAAATAAGTCAAAAAGAGATTTAGAATATTAAAAAAGGGCTGTCGTCACACGGACTTCCCAAGCGGTCCCCCACCTTAGTACTAACCGTGCCTGAAGCCGCTTAACTTCGGAGTTCGGATGGGATCCGGTGCTTTCAGCTTAGTATGGACGACAGCAATGTTTTTGTTTACCTAACTCTAAATGCTGTTCCCCCACCTCAATTTTTTTATTACCTTTCCTTTCACATTGTTGATTTTTTCCTACTCTTCAACAATGATATATTTCAATGATAAGTAAATGAATAAATAATAATCATACAAGAGGATCAAAGAATATGATCTAATCTTCCATTTAATTTAGTTCTTGAGGAGTAATTGTTTTGTTTTGAATTTTCATAGTATATCTCATTAAAACTACATAAAATAAACTATACTGCGTTGATATCCTTCCTCTATTTTGTTAATCTTCATCTTAACTACTGGATCATTTCTGAATTTAATTGTTGCGTTCTCATAAACTGCAAAAGCAGGTTCAAATTATGAACCAAGACCTTCTTATTCTAAGATCTATTCTTGCTCTTTTTCATGGTTTCCTAGATCAGTAAGCAACTGAGGATTTTGTGCAAGTTCTTCTTAAGTATATTCGGTTAATTTTTTGAAGACTGATACTTGTTGAAGGTAAGATTCTAACTTAAGATGATTTATACTTTTGGTGATTTGATTTTGAATGGCAAGGAATTTATCTGTAGTCAAAGATGAGGGGATGTTAACGTTAAAGGTTGGCATTTTTCCTGATAATGATAGTTGATAATCTCTTTCTTGTTGTTTGACTAAAAAACTGACTTCTTCATTGTCTTGATAAGTTTATAGACTTTTATTAAAGGCTTCTCCTGAATGAAAACATATTTACCTGTAATACTTTATTTAATGCAGATTTATTAGGTAGCTTTTTATACTTCTTATTTAATTTTAATGGGTGACTATGGTCCATTGATGAACATTTCAACCATTTGAGCATTGATATTGTTTCTGGTCTGTCTTGCGATATTGAGTGCGAAAGTAGCTATTTGTTTATACATGATATATTTTTATTTTCTTAGCAATTTTAGAATTTTGATTACTTTTTCAACATTAAGATCTTGTGTATTGCGTTCTTCAAGGATGTTCTTGATGAAAAGACCAGCAACACCTATATTCAAGAGAATTTATACCTGTTGCTACTACACCCACTCCTAATAAGGCGTATTTCATCGATTGTAAGAATTAATAGTGGTAAAATCAACAACTGTATTAACTTATATTATTAGAACCAAATAATAAAATATATTAGTGATTAATAATTATGCTAGATTCTAGTTATTTGATTTCTTAATTTCGATATTATAGTATTTAAGCTAATTGTTTATGAATGATATTATTTTTCATATTAAATAAGAATTAATATTCAAATGGAGGTACAATCACTGGTAAGCTTTCTTGCAGGCTTCTTAATAGGTTAGTTTGCTTATTTTTTATGGTTAAAATGACTTATTTGCTCCACTACGATCTATCATCCATCTAAATAATTCAATTGATACTTTGCAGCATTAGAAAAGGTGGATACTTTGACTCCACTGATTTTACCTTCTGCCACTTCTTGCTCTTTGATATTATTGGGGTTAACATAGGTATCCTTGGTCGTTGAAGTGTATTTGATATCATTAGGAAGCTAAATTCCTTTGTTGAAGTTTCCTTTATTGCAATTTTCAGTGATTTTTCCGTATGTTTTAGCATAGAGATTTTCTGATTTTACAGCTGGAATATATCCCACATATCCTGGAATATGTGCATCATTTATTTTACCTGAATCTAATGACTCATTAGCTGCTTAGTTTGCTGGCATGTATCCCATGTATCCAACAATAGGGTTCTTTTTTGATTTAGTATCGATCATCTTAAGAAGTTATATATAATTTAGAATAAAAATAATAATAAACAATCATCATCAATTTTGGGGTTGGGGTTGGGGTTGGGGTTGGGGTTGGGGTTGGGTTGGGGTTGGGGTTGGGGTTGGGGTTGGGTTGGGGTTGGGGTTGGAAAGTGTTGAAGGCATTTATGGATGAAACATGATGTTAGTTAAATAACTATTTATGATTTTGGCTATTTTGTTTGATTTTTTTTCATCTTTAGAAATTCTGGAATGGTGTATAATATTTACAAGCAGGAGTAAATAACGAATGGACCTCGATTTTTTGCTTTTCACTCCACCTAAACGAAAATATTCATTTATGTAATTCTGGGGATAAACCGTATTTATTCCTAAAACTCGTAAGAAAACCAAAGGCGAGTCTCACTTCTCCTTTCTTAACTGCTATCAAGCATCAACTAACAATTAGGTACATATGACTGTTGATGCTGCTTTGCTAGAAACTAAGGGAACTCTTGATTTTGAAACAGAATTGAGTACAGATTCATCTCATCAGGCTCAGGAATAGTTCTAGATTGAAAAATATATTCCTTGTTTATATTTGAACTCAATGGTCAACAGTAAATATTTGATTTTGTACTTTCATGCTTCAGGGGAAGATATTAAATTATGCAGCAAATTGCTGGATCTACTTCGAAACCTCTACCAGGTAAAACAGTTTCTATTTAGTGTAATGTTATGGCAATGGAATATCCTGGTTATAGTATATACAAGGGTGATTTGTCCTCAGAAACAGTTAAAAGTGATAGCTTCTATCTCTATAACTATCTTGTCACAACTCTAGGATTTAAACAAGAAAATATCATTATTGTTGGAAGGTCTATTGGAACTGGTGTTTCACTTTAACTTATGCAAAAAACAAAACCAGGAGCTCTTGCCCTTATCAGTCCCTTTGCAAGTGTTAAGTCATTGGCTCGCTAGTTTGCAGGATTTTTTGGACAATTACTCGCTAAAGAGACATATGATAACCGAACAAACATCATGGCAGTTAGTTGTCCTACATTCTTTCTTCATGGAAAAAAAGATTAGATAATATCAGTATAGAATACAAAGGAACTTGCAAGTATTGGTTATCTTATTTAGAGTTATGTTATCAAAAGAATCAAGTAGTAATGCCTGAAGAAATGACTCATTCTAATTTCGATTTTTATTCTGATTTAGCTGATCCTTTAAGATAATTTTTGATGACAAATGGTTTTGGGTTTTATGAACCTCAACAAAATGGCCCAATAATACCTGATATATTATTCAAATGCCCTGAATAGTATAAATTCTGATTTTTAAACTTATTTCTCCTTCTTTCTCAACATCGACTATTTAATTTAATCATTTTAACAATATTTATTGTAATAATTCTATTCAACGGTCAAATGGGAAGCAGCCAACCTCAGTAGACTCTCGATCCTAACTTCCAAATGCACAAATACCTCAACCAAGGTCTTAATCAAAAACAAATTATGATGATTCGTAGTGCTTTTAATTCCTACGAACCTTCTAACGGATAAATTCCTTTTCAGAAGTATAAGGAAGTGATCATGCAAACAGAAGCAAAAGATTTGTTAAATAAAAAATTGCAAAATAGAGAAACTATTAACTTTGACGAGTTTTTTGGAATAGAAAAAGAAGTATTGTTGAGTCAACTTAAAAAGAATCCAGCTATGGAGATCGACTCAACTCAAGTTTAACCTCCATCCAACTTTTTTTGTCCTTATGCTCAATAAGTTGTCCGCAATTGATATCAATATAATGAAATAATATTTCTCACTATCATGCTAAAAGGGTTTCTCCTATTTGTTCAGCTATAATCCTTTGATTTAAATTTGAGCCAGTCATTTTAATGATAGGAATAGATAAGGATTGAATTAAAAAGATTGATTGAGCGGACTAATAATATTTTGATAAGAAATGGAACTGAGTAGAGAAGTGCAGAACCTGCTATCGCATATCAATCAAACCATCAATTCTCAGAGTAGTGTCTCATCAAAGGTGCAACTTCCTTCTAAAGATCTCTCCATTGGATAACTTGCAGAACTTCTTTCAGTACTAGCTAAAGAGTATAATACCACACTTCCTGTTCTGATTCGTAAACTAGACCATGTTTCTGGTGATATTAAAGCTTTGGATAAGATGTATACTCAAAAAGACTAAAAACTTGAATGGACAGCTGAAGAAGATGAACTTTTGGCAAAGAACCCAGGAATTATGGTAAGATGGAAGGGTTAAGAGGCTGTAGATCTTCGCAAACGATACCTCAATACTCGTATTAGATGATTGTTTTAGCCATATAAGTAATAAATCATTGAATATTATTTGAAATATGAGAAGAAGATATTTCCTTTGGATTTGAATGAGGAAGTGAAATGATCTAAAGATCGGCTAGTTTTTTCTTTTTATTTATTTTGGCAAATAAGTCATCTTTGGATGATTTTTAACTTTACATAGCGAGAGTATTTGTTTTATTTTTTATTGATTGTAGGACTTGAAGCATTGTATTTTTATTATTTTGTTCTTTAGATTCAATATTCAAATTTGTAGTTTATGTTTTTGATCTTTTGGATTTTTAGCTAACTTTATTTGACTTCATTTATATTTTTATTGGATCAATTGCCTTGAATATTTATGAATTATTTTTTTTCTATCCTATTTACCTTTTATTTTTATCTGAAAATATAAAAGCATGACAGTAAAGATCGTTATTGACAACTTTGACATTACTTTGATATTATTGGTGGTTTATGAATTCCATTTGTTCTTTTACTGTTTATAAAATTTGAGTAGGTTAGATATTAAGTGTTTTTTGCTGTTTTTTTCTTTTTTATATTTAATTCAAAGATTTTTTGAACTTATACTTGATTTGTTTGCCATCTCTAATATATTTGCTGATTCTTTATTTTAAGGAACTATAAGCATCTTTTTTATTTTATCGACTGTGAACCAAAGGGTTGCTTTATATCTTACTTTGTACCTGAATTGTAGTGATTCAAGAATCCTAGAGTTTTATCTTGAAATATCAATTTGTTTTCTTTTTTACAAAGGTGATAATTTTTTTTGATACTTAACAGGAGATAAACTATATTTATGTTCTAATTTAGATTCTAATATACTTATATCTGAGTCAATTTATTAGTTATTGACTTTCAGAGATTCTTGATGATATCTTTTTTCAGTCTATTTAATTTTACTGTTAAACTCTGTTGAATATTCAAGGGAGCTTTTTGTACGTTTGATGTTGTCAAGATGTTTTTGATAGTTATTATTTTGCATATAGAGGGAGCTCAGAGTTGGTAGATAGCAATGTTATTTTTTCATAATAATAAATAATGAAGGGAGGAAAAAATAATAAAAACGATGAAAGCAAAAAGTATTTATATGCCGAGCCAAAGTTTATGATTCCACCAACCTCTACAAAGCTACCAGAACCTTTTAAATCCTTCTTGAAAAAGTAGTAAAGTCAAAAGAAGTGAATGATTGATAAAATTTATCGACCTCTCATGAACATAAATTAAATAGTTGATAGATTTAGTAGTTTAAATTGATTAGAATCATATAATGAATTCTTTTTGAAATTTCTGATTGTTTTATATTGAGTGATGATGTAATTGATGGATATGGATAATAGTTATTATTTTTAAAATGTAATTGTAGCAAGGTTCGTCTTAAAAATTGGTCTTAGAGGTGCTTGTCATGGGGCTAGATCCTGCTCTCACTCTCTTCAAGCCCAGTTGTAAATATAAACCGATGCCAGTTAGAATAGAAATGGGTTTCAAGTCTGGAATTGTTTACAGATCCACCTAAATAAACCAAAAATAACACTAAACTAATCGCACTTACACAAGGAGTCTTTCTCCAGATCGGATTCTGCTAAAAGAACAGACCTCCTGTCTACTAAATTGATTTCGTATCTCAACCTACAGCTGAATGGATCTCTCTCAAATCCCCTCAATCTTTCAATGAAAGATTTGGTAATCTTATCCTTTGTTATAAAGCTGGCGATAATCCTATATGTGAGCCCTTGACTGATATTGAAATATTGATTACCGAAAGGAAGAGAATGAATGAAGAGAAAGAGGTGTTTATTTTACCAACTGGGTATAAAATAGTTAACAACAATCCTGTTTCTTCCAACTATTTGATCTACAAGAGAAGTAATTTCTATTTAATATAGTGCGTAGTCCCTTAGAGCAAACTTTTAAAGCTATTTTGCTTGAAAAATATTCAGAGTAAAGTTCTAAAATATCACTAAATATGTTGCCACTTTTTTGTTTTCCAGAAGGAATACATTTGGCGAAGGAACTTAAAGGTTTTATAAACTTTAACTTCATTCTTACAACATAACTAGGCGATAGAATTTATTGCAATTGTCTCTCATTCAAAGAAAATCTTTAAGAAAAATACAAAGAACAATTAGGATTGCCTTTGACTGATAGAATTTATTATTAAAAAGCTATTTGTGTTTTATCAAAACATAGATATACAGATGAGTTCAGCGACTGTCTACAACATCTCTATCGACTATCTATGAGTAAAAATGATATTCCTTTTTATCAAGTAGTAACTGCCTTTGTATAAGGTCTTATTTTACCTAAAGATCTGGGAATAAGTGGAGTTAAGTATGATTATAGTGGAAGCAATATAACTTTTAATACAAATCCAACATATCCTATTATTTCTGTACTCATATTTTTATCTAGGAAAGAGCAATTTATTGTGTTTTCAAATTTTTACCTATTCAAGTGATTATTAGTGTCTTTGAGGCTATTCTTCTTGAGAAAAAAATAATTTTTGTTTCTCAGTCAAAGACAGTTCTTGGCTATGCAGTTGAGGCATTTTTAGCTCTTATTTTTCCTTTCAAATGGGAACATGTTATCATACCTATTCTTCCTTCAACTTTAAAAGAATATTTAAGTGCTCCTGTACCTCTAATTGCTGGAATAGCACCCAGTATGCTTGACAGAAATATTGAATCTGATGTATTTTTCAAATGATTTAGAGTATTGTCGTATAAATGGATAATGGAAGCATACTAAATGATGAAGATTTACCTCCATTACCAGATAAAATGGAAAAATTACTTAAAAAAAGACTGGACAGTTTCTAGCTTTATAATGAAGAGGAAGTTAAAGAGTATTTATAAAATCCTGAATCAACTTATATTTTCAAAATGCAAGAGGTCTAACATCCTAATTTTCAAAGCCACTTGGTCAGAGACTGTTTTTACTAGTTTATTCTTACCCTTATGAAAAATTATAAAAAGTTTTGGGTACTTTTTCCTTACTTAGAAAACTCAAAAGTATAAAGATAGTAAAGAAAATAGTTCTATAGGATTAACTGAACCTCAATTACTTAATGATATTTTTCGTCTTCAAGATTTTCTATCAGATCTAGGAATGACTAAAGTTGGTTCATTTGGATACAAACTAACAGAAGGCACCCTTTTTACTTCATTTATCTAGAGAAGACATCAATATTCTGATGATAAATAATTGATTTTTTTCGATCAGAGTATTGATAAAAAGAAGGCTAAAAAAGATATTAAACTTATTGAAAGAATAATAAATTTAGACTATATTGTTGCAAAACCTCCTCAAAATTAAGATAAAAATATTTATATTTATGAACAATTTCCTAGTATATTGTAAAATGTAGCCATAAAATAAGCATAAATCAACTTGCAAATAGACTCAGTTAATGAATAATAGCTATAAATCTTAGAGTAATTTTTGTAGTCAGAGTTAAGACAAAATAAAAGATTATTTATTGAGCCTTAATCTGAAGATATTGACTATAAAATATAAAGTTTACTTTTATAGAAATTTAGAATTAGATATGAATAATATGTAGAACGGGTTGGCATAAATAAAAATGAAACTATAAGAAGTTCTTTAGTTCCAAAAAGATTCAATAGTAGATAAATTTATGACAAACTGAGGTAATTCGAAAGATTATATCTTTAGCAGATGAACTATGTTGAGGATCTATTTGCAAGTTGGCCTTATGACTTAGGAAAATCAGGAAAAATAAAAGAATTATCCAAAAGATAATATTTAAAAAGGTATATGCATGAAGATAACTTCTCAGAAGATTAACTACTTTGTATATATGATGAATACTATGGATATAAATATCGAAACTATGAAACGATGGTCCTTAATAATGTGAAAATAACTTTTCTTGACCGTCAGGAGATGAGTATTAATAGTCAAGCTAGTTTAGAGAATTTAAAGAGTTCTAAAAAGAGAATTAAGTATCAGTATTAAATATATTTTCAGCATTTCAAGTTAAAAAACTTTATAAACAAAATTATACCAGATCAAGGCTGTCACTTTTTCAACTTTGCAATCAATAAGATTCAACAGCAAAATGTTTACAACTGGACCCTTTAGACTTTTATCGAATGGAAACAATCTTTAGAAAAGAAATGATCTAATTATTTTGAAGAGTTAAATCACTTTAAAACAATCTATACATAAATCAGCAACATTATTATTTCTTTTTTTGGATATGATTCCCTAACCGTATTCCTGTAGATTCATTATATGGATCTATTTATTTATCCTCTATTTTTTTCAGAAGATCTCGAGTAATCATTCTAAAAGACTACTTTAAAAGTCGAATTACTTATTCAGTAAGAAAAGTATTTTTAGCTGAGCATTCCATAAAAAGCAGATTATTATCTTTAGCAAAAGCTGAAGCAGCATCAATACTGACTTCTCTTTTTCTAACTAGTGAATAAGATACGTGTTTTGCAAATCATTTTTATTTCCTACCAAAAGAATGCTAATATTTTAATTTTTTGAGCTGAATCTGACTTAGTCTATCCATTTTTATAACTGATCAAAAGAGGATCGATTGGTAATATCATACATCAAGATGGCAGCTATTGCATTGCGATAATATAAACGAGTAATTGAACTAAATAATTATTGTCCTGCCTTGATAAAAGGAAGTTTACAGTATCCCAAAGTTGGATATTTATTTGTTTATCATTGATTTAAAGTGTTTTTTGTCCTATTTCAAAAGAAACAGTTGTTTTTCCTTCCTAACTAAATTTTCCTTAGAGAAATTGAACAAATAAAGATGATTTTCCCACACCTTTCTAAAATAAACTATACTTGGCTAACCTACTAGGATGTATTTGAATAAATATGTATAATTTGCATTCATTATTGTTATTATTAAAGGAATCATATCAAAATAACAAAAATATAGACTATGATTTCCAAGAAAATAATAAAATATCATCTTAGACTATATCCTGTATGAGATGAATTTGTCCTTTATATTCATATTTTCAAAAGAAATCAATTATAAATTTAGTAAATGTGAATTATCAACAACACCTCCATTTTTTGTTTCCTTATTCATAGTTTATTTCTCGATAACTACCTAGTTTAACTCCTAATAATTCATTTTTAGGGTCTATTTAATTTGCTTCAATTTTTCTGATTACTTATTTAGCTATAGTTAGGAAAGCCTAAATTTTTGAAATAGTACATCATTTGTTAGAAGATAATCTTTAGCAGAGCATTACATGAAGAGCATTTTATTAGTTTCAGCAAAGGCTGCTGCTTCATTAGTACTTACTTCTCGTCTATTTATAGAAAAAATACTTGCTTTAAAGGTCATTTTTATTGCCTAAAAGGAGAATTGATATCTTCTAATTAGCGTAGTTTTTGGTTTAGTCAATCCATTTACTTAAGTTTGTGAAGGATTGTCTATTAGTAATGTCATAGACCAAAATTGCTGAGATGGCTCCTCGGTAATAAGATCGAGTAATTGACTTGAAAACTTCTTGTCCAGCCTAAATAAAAATGATTGTACAGTATCCCAGATTTGTAATTTGATTTTTTTGTCTTCAAAGTCAACTATTTTCGATCCGAATTCGACTCCTATAGTAGTTTCACTGTCGAATTTAAACTTATTTTCTAAGAATTGTAGTAACAGACAAGACTTTCCAACACCTCGATAAATATTTGAGTACTTGGGTCACCAATAATGATGTACTTGAAGAGATAGCTATAGCAATTATTCATAATAATATTATATAATGGAGTTTACAATTACTCTGTAAGAATTTAATTATAGTATAAACAGGATAATACAGGTTAAAAACTGCTTTTTAGATTTTTTTAAGACTTGATTATAATAATATTTCTTATAAGATGAGAAATCCATCATAAGTATTTGATTAGGGGTTGGGGTTGGGGTTGGGGTTGGGGTTGGGGTTGGGGTTGGGGTTGGGGTTGGGGTTGGGGTTGGGTAACTTCATGAAGAAAATATGTAACTTGAGAAAACTCTTGACAAAATAACAATATAGACGAGAAAAGTATATTAATAAGCAGATAAAAGTCTTGAACTTCAAAGTAAAATTCGATCTCTTTCCAAAACAGTTCTACAACTCGGTAAAACTATCATTAGTTTAAAATATAAAATTTAAGCTCAATAGATCTAAATTGACAAAGTAAATACTCAAAGCAAAAAGATATAAGTTTGAAGAAGTTGAAGTATAAGATAAGAAATAGTAAAAAGAAGGATCAAATATCGAATAAATATTGAATATATCTCTTCAAAAATTGACTTAAACCAATGATTAAAAGTAGTTAATTAATATGAATTTGAGGCAATCATATGCAAAGTTGAGAGATTATGAAGTTTAAATACAAATTAAAGATAAAACTATATTAAATCTTAATTCTACTATTGAAGTATTAAAAAATAGATCCAGCCAATAGTAACAGAAGAGAATCATTAATAGTTGGAATTTAAGTTAGGATTATGTTAAAAAGGCTCAATAAATGTGTATGAATTTAAACCCAGGCTCTGAACTTTGTTTGAAAAGAAGAATAAAAGTATTAGAAGAGGAATTAAAAGAAAACCAATATTTATTTATTAACTAGAGAAATATTATTGACCAGCAAAGAATAAAGTTATAATAAAAAGAAATGGGATTATTTTTATTTTAGAAAAATTTAAAGGAAAAATAAGATAAGTTATCTCAATCTTATAAACAAGATCAAGATAGGTTAAGTCAAAAAAAGAAATAATTAGAAAAGGAATATAGAACAAAAATAAAATCAATTGAAGAATTTAGTTCTTCTATAAATGTTGAGTAAAAGATTTAAAAGTATTAGAAGAATTTATCAAAATTGAAAAGCTAATTGACTAGGTCAATAATGGAAAATAATGAAAAAACAGATGTGATAAATTATATAAATTAAATATTAAAAGGTTTAAAAAACTAACATGATTTTTCAATTTAAAAAGCTATTGATGTTTAAATGGCTTATTTCGAAGCATCAATTGCTCTTAAAAAATCTGAAGTAAAAAACTAAGAGCACAAAAGTAAAATAAAAGAGATGCTAGAAAGAATAAAGAAGAAACTTTAGTAAATTGAAAAACAATTTCAAAAATAAAAATGATTATTATAATTAACTTCATCACTTCATCATTTCATGTCTAACTTCACATATCTATGTCCTAATAAGAATGATACTTTTCTTTAGTTGCCTTCTTTTTTGTACTATTATAAAGCCAATAAAATATATTTTGCACTTTCTGCATGTTTACCCATATTTTCATGTATATTTGCTGCTTTTCATAAATTACGCCTTTATTCATTCCTTTATGGTTCATAATATAAATGAATTTTCTCATAATCTTCAAGAGCTTATGACCACTTTTCCATTTTTTCTTTTAATCTTGCGCTTTGATATAATAAATCAATCATCATCTATCCTTGTTAAACTAGTTCCAAACTTCTATCAAGACTTAAAAGAGCTTCAGGATATTTATCTTGTTTTTCTTGAGTAAGACTTAATTGTTTGTAAATTTGATCAAGCATTTTTTTAACCTTTGGTTGTTTGCTTTTCCTTTAGGCAATTGCTTCTGTAAAATATTTCTAAGCGACAGAATACATTTAACAATTGGAATATATATTGGCAATATTAGCCAAAAGAAGAGAGCAATCATAGTTTTTACACGTACTATATGAAGAAATGGCTTAACTAAAAGCATTCATACTTAATTTTTCACTTCCAAGTTTAGCATAGCAACAACCTAAATTATTAAATATTTGCCCCAACTATTTTGATTCTATCATTTATCTTTATTAAAGAACTTCTTTATAGTAATCAACCGCTTTATTGTATATTTTTGAACGATAGTAAGAATTAGCTAGAAAAGTTAATATCGATCGATATTATTTTTTGAATGATTGATCTGTTTGTTATATGGGAAATTGTTCTCTTAGTTCTTCAAAAACTTAAATAGCCTAGCTTATTTAGCCTTATCTATATAGTTTCATTCCTAATTATTTAGGACTATTTGGGAGAAGGTTACTACTTAGTTCTGAACCTTCTTATTCTTCTTCTTGTTGGAAAAGACTATATGATTTATTATGAAGTCCAGCTTTGGAAGTTCTATAATATCGATCAACAGTGGAAGATTTAGGTCTGCTTTGTGTCATATTAAGATGGGTAAGATTATTTGGGTTTTATATGATGTATGAAATTTCAATCTTTTTTTCTTCTTTAGGGAGAGGAACTTTACGAAGAAGAATAGTAAATTTATGAATTTCATTTTAGTTGAGAATTTGAACTACTTGTTTAAACATTTATTATTTTGACATTCCAGATAGTTAGACAATTTAGACTTCTTCTTCCATTTTTTTCAATTATAATGTTCTATAAAGACTATATTAACAAATAACTTACCAATCTTTTCTTCAATTAAATATTTATCGAATGAAAAAAAAAATATAGAATAAAATTATAAAACCCTTTCAATATCTCTTTTTAGATATGATTTTGAAAAAGATAAAATATTATAAAAAATTAAAACTAGAATATCAATAGGTCAAATCTGATATTTTGATATTTAAAGTCTTTAAACCCTCATAATATTAACAAATATGAATAAATTCGGTCTTTAAAAATTTTTATTATATATTTATCCTTATTTATTTCAAGATTTAAAATAATTATTTTAGAAAATATTTTCTCTTTAATAATAAAACAAAAATATTCTACTAAATTTTTAATTAAAAGAAGAAAATGACAAAAAGTTCACCTCTTTATCTAAAACAAAGAAGATATTATAAATTATAAATTATGATAAGTGTTGTTGATTATTATAATATTCAATAGTAATTTTGAAAATAATGGAAACATCGAAATCTCATCGAATGATTGCTTCTAAAAAAAATATATAAGGTCAAGTGATAAAGGCGCCTTCAAATATTATTCCTAATTTGATTCTTTTTTGTACGAGCTACAGTTAAAAATAGGCAGACAACTATTACAATCTTGTTCATCGAAGTTCAACTCAAAATATTTGCTTGATTTGTTTGGAAAGTACTCCTATAGATTAAATAATTTCAATGCCTAAATGTGGGCATACATTTTGTCAATAGTGTCTGCACAATTATATGCTATATAAAATCAGGACTGGAGATAAACTTGAGTGTCCTTCTTCAAGTTGTACATAATAGATATTCAAAACAAATCCTGCTTATCATCAACTTTCTGATTGGTATAAATAACGCAATTAAAAAGTAAAAATATGGAGGCAGAATATGGAGAACGATAAAGAAAGGTTATGTACAAAATGCAAAGGAAAAGTTAATTTTAGTGATAATAAGCCAACTTGTGATAGTTGTCGATAATAATATTGCAAAGATTGTAAACTAAAAGAGCATGGTAGCCTTTCATGCGAGTAGGCTTATCCTAGTAACTTTTGTATATGGAAAAGATGTCCAACTTGTAGTCATTTTAATGATAAAACTGGTGAAGGAAATAAGATGAAATGTTAAAGTTGTACAACTAAGTTTTGTGCAGTTTGTAGATCAAATTGGACTGAACATCATATCCAATGTTCTCAGTAAATCGATCCTATGCTAGATCGGGTATATAGCAAGTATCTATCTACTTATATAGATCATCCATTATGAAATGTTGTAGTTGCTGGAATATCTTTAAAGGAATCCTTTATATTATTCTATTACCTTTTATCCTAATCTTGGCTGCTTTATGTATTATTTTGGCCTTTATCATCATAGTTATTGTTGGATTTATACTAAGTCCCTGCTATTCAAGAGCTGAAGGCTATGCTCCTTGGGCGACTGTGCTTTGTTGTCCTTGTTTAGGAATATACTCAGTTGGTCATTATCTGAATCAATTTTTATGTGAGTCTATTAAAGTAGCTTATGATCACTTAGGGCGATATTGCCTAACTATTAGAGCTTTATTTTGTTATTCAAAATCAAATGAACAGTAGTAAACAAAATCAACAAACCAATAAAGTAATGCAATTGAATATATTTGATGATTGTTTATATTTAAAATATTACAAAAAATCATAATTTAGGCATTTATTCCCACTAGTCTACTTCAAACCTAGCAAAGGAATCAACTCTAACTGGTTAACAATGTTTAAAACTATATTTGTTTTCGATTTTGCCTTACTTAAATGATCTACCTAGTAAGAGATTTAAAACACAGTTGTGTGAAATGATGACTACTTTCGCACTATTTCCCAAGTTAATTCGATAGTTGATATGTTTCATCATCTTTTTTCTGAATATTTGAATTCTTCTCAGAAATTGAGAATAAGACTAACCTCTGCCTTCTGATAATAATTGAAGGAATATTTAATTTACTGGCATTTTTCTATTACTAATCTAGTTTAATTATTGTTCAGAGCAGTTTAGAAAATACTGAAACCATGCTTCTCCCATTTTGTCCATAAATTTAAAATCAAATTAAGGGTATTCTGCTTTTAGTTGAGAAGTCGTTGTTCCTAATGACCAAGCAGAACTTAATCGACTACATAGAAGAGGGTCAACTAATACTGGTAGTCCTCCCATAAGTTTGGAACATTACCGAGCTGTAGATAAGCATCTTCTAAGAGGTGAGCAGATGATCAAATCTGTTTCACTGAAGTGCCATTGAATTGAATCAACGTTTGATAGCATTTAGATTTCTGGGTCAAGAAGATTGGGATTTAGCCTAAACTGTTTATAGATCTATGTCTATTTGTAGTCAGGATTTGATTGTTTTTGTTTGAATTTCTTTTTTTCTACGTTATGAAAACTTTCTGCATGGCGCATAAAAAATAGCTGGTCTGACATCAGAGTAAATAATATAATCAAAATAGATTGAGTTAATGATTTTAAATTTATATCCACGTTGTTAATTAATTAAATTGATGGAAGGATAACCTCAACCTAAAATCGAGTAAGAACAGAAAAACACTCATTAAAGTAATCCACTGATAAGTTAGAACCTCATAAAAAAGGAGGAGAGCGTTAAAAAAAGCAAAGACCATAACGTAAGCAATAATACTAGTTCAATGCTGAGTTGATTGATGAAAATACTGTGATTCCACCTCTTCCAAAGAAGGCTGAAATAATTCCTAAGCCTGATATCAAAGTTTACAAAGAGAAATAAAAGAAAAATAACCTTAGAATTGAAGATATCATTCAAAAGAAGGTACTTTATCCTTTAAATACAGAAAGACATTAGAGCTTAGAAGTTCAAATTCAACAGAAAAGTACAAGGATAAGGAGATAATAAGCATTCGTCCTTTCAAAATGAAATTGGAGAGGTTCAACAATTAAGAGATAAACTTGCCTAAGTGAAAGTTGAAAGAAATAAATTGGGAGATGATCTTCATCACAATATCACCAAAGCTAAGGCAAATGTAATATCCATTTAATTGAGAATTAAAAATTAAAACAGTACAGAACTGCTCTCAAAGGAAGTCGATAAAATTTTTCATAAAGATTAAGAGAGCTAGAGCATATTCAGATGACTAAACAGTTAAATAAAAATTAAGAAAAAGATATTAACAATGAAATAATGATTCTTAACAGAAAAATTAAGGAAGCAGAAAGTTCAGGAAACATTGAAATAAAACTTGAACAGGCTGAAGACCTTAAGGATGAGCTAGATTAAATCATTGATAACATTAAAAAGCAAAAGTATCCTATTGATAAATAGTATGATGCTATCAAAGAAGAACTTGAAAAGAAAAATGACTATATCAATGGAATTAAATCAGTAAAATAATTATTATTTAGGAATTAAAAGCAGAAAAAACATAAAAGACTGAAGAGAAAGATCGTCATGATAAAGAGTATGACAATTGGAAAGATGCTAAAACTAAACGCTTAGATAAATTATAAGCTTAAATCGTTAAGATAAGAGAAGATAATAATAAACTTTGGATGAGTTTCATGATAAACAAGATAACTATTGAAACAAAAGCAATTAATTGATTGTATTTATTGGCAAAATAGAGTAAAGGATCGAAAGATTCGTGATATTGAAAGAGAAAGAAAAGAATCGAGTATGAAGCAAGAGATAAGCTTAGAGAAAAAGAAGAACAACTTAAAAAGTATATGGGGTAGATTTAACTTATCAACTATTGATAACTTATCTAGTCAATCTCAATCTGATACAAAAGTTGAATAATAAAAGAAAGAAGTTAAAGTTAACCCAACTGAGATCAGTGCTAAACTAGCTGGAGATGCTCAATGGAAAAAATAAAAGGACTTGAAGTTATTGCCTCTAAAAAGTCTAAGAAGAAGAAGAGCCTTAAAAAAATATAAAAAGAAAAATAAGAAAAAAGAAGAACAAAAAACAGAATAAAAAAAATTCGTTATACCGTTTAGTGTTCAAACATGTTTTAAAATATTAAACTGTTAGCTCCCACTTCTGCCTAGTAAATCGATGCTAAGATCAAAGAACTCAAGATCAGTGAAGCTTTATTCCAAAGGTTGCACTAGTAGGAGGAAATGAAGAAGAAACAAAACTTGCTGAAGAAATCAAAGTAGAAAAGCAAAGAAAAGACAATATAGGCCAAAAAAGAGTAGGAAGACGATTTCCTACTATCTGATCATCATTAAGAATATTAAAATATTATATCATTGATTATTAAATATCTTTTCTTTTATATACATGAAAGGGGGTTGGGTTGGGTTGGGGGTTGGGGTTGGGGTGGGGTTGGGGTGGGGTTGGGTGTTGGGTTGGGGTTGGGTTGGGGTTGGGCTTCAAAATAAAGAAATTTGGGCTTTATGTTAGTTTAAATAGATTTAGATGAAGGAAAGTATAACTAAGATTGGAGATTAATCTTTAAGATTCTCCCAAAAGTAGAAACCTAATAGATCTGGTTGGGTATTGTAAATGTAATATAGAGGACAATCATAAGCCTAATATCCTAAAAGATCTAACTCAAACTTCTTTTGTAAACATGCAGTTTCTATGTTTATGTACATTTGATTGGAAACAGCAAGAAACAATATAGTTTCAATTGAGGCTATTATTTTTCTTAAAGCTTAATTATTAGAATAACTTAATTTCGGTAATTTTAATCTTAAAAAAAGATAGCAATAATATTATGTTTATAAGTTCCTTGAGAAAAAGTCATTTTCCAAAATTAGACTACATTTCAATTGGTATTTTTAAGATAATTCAGCTGATAATCGAGTCAAAGATATTGAAAAACTGACTTAACTGAAAGCTAGTTTAACTAGACTTGATTTTTAATAGTAAAAAAGTCATAAAATAGTGAAGACTCTCCTGTAATAGGATATCCATTATCATGGATTTGCAAAATGGAAAGTAAATTACTTTCTAGATTATGTAAATATAAAATTTCTCAGATATTGAATCAAATAAAAGAATATAAGTGAATAATATGACAGAAATGATTCGTAGCAAATATGAGGACATTGAAATATATTAAATTGATAGATGACCTAAATAAATTTTATGACTCTAAATATCATTAATTTAATTTTTAAAAATAAAGTCACTATTTATTTTAGTATAAAGGAAATATATTTTATTGAAAATTGAAACTATTAAAACTCAGATTAAATAACTTAAATTTGTATTTTGTCTTCTATAGTAGAATTTAAGATAATAGTAATAAATATTCTTTTATAACTTATGGAACCAGATTCAGTCAAAGTCGTTATTGTTGGAGATGGTGCTGTGGGAAAAACTTCAATGCTTCTGAGGTAAAAATTAGATAAAGTAGTTACTCTTAAAATAAAATTCCACGAGACTATGAGCCAACCATTTTTGAAAAACAAGATTATTAATGTCAAAATAGATGATAAAGTTATAAATCTTGGACTATGGTATTTATTGTTATTATATAGGGATACAGCTGGACAATAGTAATTTGCTAAGTTGCGTCCTCTTGCATATAAAAATGTAGATATATTTCTCATTGTTTTTTCAATTGATGATCGAAATTCTTTAACAAATGCTTTTAAAAAGGTAGTTTTAAAAATATTTAGTGGTACCCAGAAGTTCATTCTGTCAACCCAAGAGCTGTTATTTCAATTGTAGGAAATAAAATTGATCTAAGAAATAGAGCAATAAATGACAAGTATTTAATATAAGGAAATTAAGTTATAGAATAGATTAAAAAAAATGAATTTTAAATGTATTTATAATTAGTGTAGCGCACTAACTCAACAAGGTCTAGCTCAAGTTTTTCAAAAACAATTAGAAAATGGAGGCAAATAAAACCATAAGTTTGCTGTAATCTTATCTGATAAGTTTTTATTTATTATGTTTCAATAAATAAAAAGATAATTTTTTAACATCTATGTTTCAGTTAAATTTTTTATTGGTCACTATCAACTATCATTCAATCTATCTAGAGCTAAATTTAGCCAGAAAAGGCATGCTTTTTAGATTATTTCATCTTTGAAGTTATACCTAGGATTATGTAGAAAGACTTCTTCTTCTTTTACTTTTGTACAAAGAAAAAAAAAGCTCCAGGACATTTTTAGGTATAACATCCGAAATCTTCACTAGCTCGAAAAGGCAAAGTCCCAGCACTAACTTTATCTTAGCCAAATAATGCTTTTGCTACTCTGATTACATTATCAGATTATTTCTTTGAATTATCATTTTTATTTTGACTTTTTAATTCACATTCAACTTTAAATCCTTCTTTTTATATTTATGAGAGAAGTTCCCTTATTTTAGTGAAAATCAAATCTCTTGTTTCATCATCAAAGGATCTAAGAGATCCTTCAATAACTGCACTTTCACTGATAACATTAAATCTTTACCCAGCTTGAAAGATAGGTAAAGTACATGCGAAATTTCTATTTTACTATTTTAGCTGCTTTAAATAGTCCTGAAATTTTGTATAAAATTCCATAGCTTTCCAAATAGCGACTTTTAAGTTTTAAGGAGCACTTCCATGGCCTCCTTCTCCAATTATTTTTATCTGAATAACATTCATTCGACTCATTACAGCTCCTTCTTTGCACCATATATCTCCTAATTTACCTACAGGCCAATTATGAAAGCCATAAACTTAATTTACTTGTTCAAGACATCCCAATTTTGACCATTGTATTAGCTCCATATTAAGGTCCTTCTTCAGAAGGTTGAAATAGAAGTCTCACTTTTTTATTATTTGGAATTTTATCTAATTCTTTTAAAAGGAGAGGAACAAAACCAATAAGGCAAGCCATATGTCCATCGTGTCCACACATATGAGCAGCACCTACATTTTTAGAAATATAAGGGAGATCTTCATTGAGTTCACACATTGCAAGAGCATCCATATCTGCTCGAAAAGCAACACAGAAATTTTATCCCTTAGGTTCAGCTTTTCCTTTGATATCGACAATTAATCCGGTAGGTTATTTGCCTTCTTTGCCAACTTATCTTATTGAATTTTCTGAGACTCCGAATGAAAGAAGCATATTTTTAAGTCTCTTATGAGTTTAGAATTCTTGAAAAGATATTTCAGGATATTGATGAAGTTATCTTCTGAAAGAAATTATTTTGTTGAGAAGATCAGCTTCCATATCAATTTTGATCACTAAAAATTATTTATAATATTAAATGGATTAGAAAAATGTCGTTTCTTCATTACTTAAATGATAAATTATTAAGTAGTAATGGATCATTTAAATTGTTATCAATGATTTTCTTCTTTAGTTTTTCCGGATTACCTATATAGTTTAGCAAAAATAGAGTTTTATTTTTTCAATAGTTTATCTGGAGTATCAAATTAAGCTATTTGTCCTTTATCAAGCACAAGGATTCTATCAGATTCAACAACTGTGTTTATTCTATGAGCAATAGTTAAAACTGTTTTCTTAGCAAATACTTTTTTTATTACTTTTTGAATTTTAGAGTCAGTTTAGATGTCAATGCTTGCTGTTGCCTCATCAACTAAGACTATTTGTTTAGGATTTATCAGTGATCTTGCTATATTTAAAAGTTGCTTTTCTCCTGCACTTAAATTATCTCCCCCTTCAGTCACAGGACTATTGAGTCCGTCAGCTGCTTAAAACTGTTACCATATTCCACATAAAGTTAAAGCTTTTATGACTTAATCATCAGAATAGCAGTTTGTAGGGTCAACATTTTATCTAACTGTGCTGTAAACATGAAATGATCTTGAAGAATGATATTGATATTAGATCTAAGTTCTTACAGGCCTATCGATGCAATGTCTATTCCATCAATAATAATTCTGCCTGAAAAAGCTTAAAGAATTCTTAAGATACCTAACATCAAAGAACTTTTTCCGCTTCCAGTACGGCCTACTATCCCTATCTTTTACCCAGCTCGAATAGTAAAATTTAGTCTTTTGAGAACATCATCTAGATCAGGCTTATATCTTAGAGAATAATGAATAAAAATAAGTTATCCTTTAGGAAAAATATTGTTTTTAAAGTTTATCTTTTAAAAAGATTTATCTTATTTCCAATTTTGATTTAAAAATTGAGAAAATCCTTTTTAAGTTTAAAGAATAGTTAGTTGTTCACATTTTCCTAGAGATTATATTCTGGGTGCAAAAGCAGCAAGACTGAGATGCAATCTCATTAGACTATCTTAAAGGGCAAAATAGTTAAAAATAACAAAGATGGCATATTATTTAAATCCCTTATCAAAGAAAGTTAAAGTAAGAATATTAGATACTGCAAGTAAATTTGTAGCAATTAAAAGTATTAGTTTGACTCTGGCATCAACAGTATGACAAATAAAGGCTGACATTGAGAATTGATTCATTTTTATCCAAAAGTTGTTTATTATTTCTTTTATTTTTTTATATGCTCTAATTGTTGGTAATCCATCTAACATCTCACTGTATTTACTATTAATTGGAACTATTAGTTCACTTTTATAATTTGTTGGTTTAAATGCTAAGGCTAAAAATTATATAAAAAAGTAAAGGGTAACTAATGCAGCAATTATGAAAAAAATCATATAGAAGAAGTTTTTAAAAAGGATGTAAACATAAAATATACCAAAGAGATGTGAGAGAAATATTTGTGCATTAGTTAGTAAGAAGACAAATTAAGTAGTAATGATTTTGTCATTGATGCTGAGATCATTCGATAGTCTGTTTATTATTTTTTAAGAAGGCACTTTTTAAAAATAACTTAAAGGAGAAAAGAGTAAACTTTTAGTCATATCATCATGTATGGTTTGGAATAGTTTAGATACATGAAGAAAGAGTGCTAGTAACAGTGTAAGAATTACTTTAATTCCATTGAGCATCAATTGAATATATATATATTTGCTGCTAGCTGCAGAGGTGCTCAAAGCCCATTTATTAAAGTTGATCAAAGTATTTGCTGTTACTGCACCTAAAATAATTAAAAATAATATAATTATTGATAAGAAAATACATCCTCCGTTTCTTCTTATGTAGACTTTAAATGAATCTAAAGGACTTATTTCTTCTTCTATATATTAGACTGGTTTGATTATGTGTTATTCTTTTCTCTTAAATTAAATTGGATTCGATAATAATGTTTTATATTAACGACTTTATCTGAGTTTAGATGATTCTATTTTATTAAGAAGAGGAACATTTTTCATTGTATTATAATTTCCTTAAGCTTTTATTTTACCATCTTCAAAAAGCATGATTCGATTCGCATAAGCGACATAATAAAGAGAATGAGTGATTAAGATAATTGTTTTCCCTTTCAAGTATTTTCTGATAGCCATAGAAAATAAAAAAGCACCAACATGAGCATCAACTGCACTCAAAATATCATCAAGAATATAGATATCTGCATTAGAATAAAGAGCTCTAGCAAAAGAAACTCTTGCCTTTTGTCCTCCTGAAAGAGTTGACCCACGTCTACCTATCATTTCTAAGTCTTTATTTGAAAAAAGTTAAGATCAGTTTCAAGAGAAGCATATTTAATTACATCAGAATATCTTTTAGTATTATATTCATTGCCAAAGAGAATGTTATTTCTAATTGTATCGTTCATAATCCAAGGAACTTGACTGGCATAAGCTATAGATCCATTAATTCTAAGTTAAGAATTACCTTATTTACTCATTTATCCTAAAAGACAATTGACTAATGATGTTTTTCCTGCTCCAAATCCACCAATAAGAGCTATTAGTTCACCTTTTTATATTTTTAGATTGATATTTTTGAGGTGTAAATAATTATTTTACATTAACATATCATTATTGTTGTTAATTTAAGCTGTTTACCAGTGAAAATTACCATCCTTTACTTAAATAGAGCTATTTGAAAAGTTATTATCAGAATAGGTAATATGTGAGAAATCCATTTATTTTTATTTGAAAAAATTCTAAATATTTTTGAGTGAAACTTGAATCATGTCTAAATAAGCAAGGGCATTGAGAACCATTTGAATGCTAATGACTACCATACATAGAGTTACTGTTAGAACTGTTTCCTGATCAATCTATTTCCCTTAAATTATTATTAATTTTATCATCAAAACTAAAATCAAAGGTTTTGAAACCATGACTATTATATTTTGAACTATTTATAAAAATAATTTGGTTTTAAGGTAAACTATCTATGCTATTCGAAGCTATCTTAGTTTATTGAAATAGCATGCTTCTAATGCATTAGCTTTGATAAATTTTATTATATTAAAGACTTAAATAGTTGTTTTTACTCTTTAGCGAGTGCATTAATTTAGTGATTATTCTATTTTTGTAATCACATTTTTAAAACAAAGTCTAATCATAACATTGGATGTAAGTAAAAGAATTCCTACTAGTCCTGGAATACCTGAAACATATATGATACTTGCTGATAAAAGTAGAAATCCTATGGTATTTTCCATAATAAGAGAAATTTTGTTGGATAGAGAAGGAGTATAGCGCAATCTGAGTCCATCATTTTCGACATTTCAGTTATAGATATATTTTTGTTGGAAAGAGGTGAGCATTTGAATGTTTTTTTAACTATTGCATTCGATATAAGTCTATACATCTTTAAACCCACCTTATTTTGTAAAATTTAGCCATAATAGCAACAAATTATTCGAAATAATCTGGTTATTAAAAGTAATCCAATTAATGCGATGCTGGAAAAATTGTGAACCTAGTTTTCAGCAATTTTTTTGAACAAATAATAGAGGATAATGGGAGTCAGATTGTTACAGGTGCTTCCAAATATAGAAAGGAAAAAAGAAAATATGACTTATTCTGTATAAATATATATTTACTTCTAAAAACTTTGAAAATAGAATGTTCTAAAGGATTTTTTATTTATTCTTTGACATTTTCTTAAAATTATTATATCCATTTATCATAGATTTATTCTTATTCTTCAAGAATATGTTAGAAATCTTATGGTTTATTTTGATTGTAAATAAATTACTTTTTTTGTTATTTGATGTTGTACATTGAATACTAAATAATAAAAAATAAACCTTTATTTAACTATTGGATAGACAGGTTGTTCCCATGCAACTTTGTTACTTTAGAATATCGTAAGTACAATATTAATCCTTCGTAGGCTGCTAAAACATTGATTTTCGATTGTATAATCTTAATATAAATAGAATATTATGAAGATATTTTATAGTGACAATATAAACAATATTAGTTAAAATAAATATGATAATTCTATAGTTAAGAGTTTATCAATATTTCAATAATTTTATTCTTTATTTCATATTTAATATATCATCTGAATTAGAATTTAGGTAAAAATCATTTCAAGATCATTTAGTTTAAAGAATTTATTAATTTAAATATAGTTGAATATATTTAAGATTTATGTTTTAATATTTAGAATTATATCATATAATCAATGTCTTGCGGTCAAAAAGTGCGGTTGTTCTACTTAGATTCGTCCAATAAGTGGAATCATTATCTCTATGGCTATCTTACTCTATCCATCCAGGATGTCCTTTCATATCTAAATGTACTATCTATCTTCATTCAGATAAGATTAAAATAAAAAATAGCATAAAATCTTTTGTATATCATCCCCAACATTCATCTTTTCTCCAAAGATAGCAACACAATCTCAATCGATATTGATAACATCTCTAAGATGTAAAAATTGGGTATTGATTCATTTATTCAGGAGATAATGTGATAGCTATTTAGCTGGAGGAGTGGAATCGGATATTAGCTATTAGTTTTAGAAATGAAGAGTATTGTTAGATGGTGGAAGAGCAAGTGGAATTACAACTTGGGGAAAAAAGTAAACTTCCTTGTAAGGAAGAAGAACTTGTCCAGTATGTTGGATAGCAAGTCAACTATTATTTATTTAGATGGAAAACATACCTTTGTTCGTTGATGTCTTTTTTAATAATGAAGTAGTCCTTTCAGCTTTTGCTCAGCAATCTCAGTCATTTCAGAAGGAATAAGGCAGAAAAGTGATGTTTAAGGCAATAAAATGGCTTTTGTTGAGGGGAGATAAAAATATTTTGAGGATGATGTTGAAGTAAAGTTGTTATAACAACATTCTTTTGTGTCTATCATGTATCAATATCAATAAGTAGACAACCACTAGTTTGGAGATAGAACCATTTTTTATCCTGAATAATACAAAAAAGCAGCTATTTGTTCTAATGTACTTGAAATTGATGATATTCTTGTTAGAGAAAAGTATTCTTAAATAATTAGAATAAGATTCTTAACGAATGTGGTTATTTCTATGTTTATCTAGCCTATCATTGAGGCTGTTTTCAATGAAGTAATCATTGTTTTAAATAGATGATAAGTGAAAATTCTTTGACAGTTATCAAATATATAGGTGAAAAAAGTCACTATTTTTAAAAAATGAATCTTTTTGCATAGAAAAATCCTTCTAAGTTTATTGAACTTTTTTCATAAGTATGGGAAATGTTTAAATCTGTAGCTGTATTAAATGTATTATTTAGGATGATATCAATAGTAGTGTAATTAAAAAAACTTTAAGACAGAATTTTATTATTGAAGGTACTTTGAGAACAAGTTTAAAGACAATAAAGTCATTATGTGAATTAGGTCAGGGAAATGGTCGTATATTTCAGTTATTTTTGTAAGGTTTGAATCCTTTCTTAAGCTATAATTGGATTTAATCTCAAGCTTTACTTTTAAATTTGAAGTAATCATAAAATTAAAGTGATTTACTTGAGATATTGATTCTAATTTTATCAGTGGGAGACTATAATAGTAAGGTATTAGTCCTTCTTTTCGCTAAAAATTTAATATAAATAACTGAAAACAGACCAACAATGAAACAATCATTTTTAAATTATTACTACAATTCTTTTGTATTCAAGATTATTTCTTATTTCAAAACTACTGAGGAATTATAAATTTTGATAGACTATATAATTAAAATATATAAAATGGACATCCTTAGAACAAGAAGAGCTATAATTGAGGGATAATTATTTTAAAAACTTTAGAATAAGATTGGTAATAAATATATTCTAATGTTGGTATTAAAATTTTTAAGGTCATTATTGTAATCTAAAAATGAAGGCATTTTTGAATATTTGAAAAGGCATGAGTTATTCAAAGATGTACGTAACAAATATTTCGAAACAAAGAAATATAGTCCGAATGGAGTACTTTATTCATTATTTTTGGGTTTGATACAAGATGTCAAGAAAAGTAGTAATATAGCTGGTGTGTAGTACGTTTATAAAATTCTTATAGGATAAGAAATTAAATGATGATATATATCTATTAATAAATATTTATTGAATACTATAAATCCATAGAATATAATAGTTAAATCTGTTAAATGTAGTAATTAAATTATCCTTTCTTGCAGAGAGATCATCATGAAAATAAATAGTAGTATCATCAAGATAGAAATTATCAAGAAAAAAATGTAGTCAATGATTATTATTCTTTCAATCAATGTCGTAACTATGCTGGAACTAATGGTTTTAATTCGGAATCAGTTAATACTTATAGAAGCGATAATAGAAATAATTAGTTGATAAATAAATATTCTTCTTTGAATAAACAGCTTAATTAGGTAAGAGGGGAGGAACTTAAAATTCTTTTGCTTTAAGAAATTTAATAAAACTAACAAAAATCAAAATTAAACCATGATTTAACATTTCAGTTAGAAATATTAAAGTAAGAACATCATATATTATAAAAATCTTTAGAGAATAAACGTTAAACTATTCGAACTTTGTGCGAAACATAAACTCGTAATTTAAATCTGATTGAATACCTTTAACGGAAAGCAAAGAAGACTAAAAATAAAGAGTATTACTATGATAAATATCAATAGCTAGAGAGATATTTGTCATAATATATTTTAAGCAATAAATAAGCTCAATAAGGATTTATTGCTAAAATATGTTCTTTAAAGATAGAAAAATAAAAACTTGAATTAGATAATAACAGAGTAAGACATGAACTTTTCAAGATAGATAAATAGGTTAAGACACTAGGTTATATAGAAAGAGGAAAAAATGTATAAATAATAGATGAATATAAACAAAATTAAAGAGATCTTGTTCATAAAATAACTCTACTAGAAGAAGAAAATTATTTATTAAAGAAAGATGTTGAAACTTTAATAGAAAGTATAAAAAATTACTAACAATTTGAAATCGATATAAATAGAGATAACAAAGAAATATCAAGTTCTTTATAATTTTTACGATAAAAAATTAATACAACATTTAGTGATAAAATAGATAAAGGTCATAAGTATAGTACTGAAGAAAATTCATTAGAGCTGAGAGATAAAATCTATAGGTTAGAATAATAAAAGTAAAAATAAAGGCTTTAACACCAATCATTGATACAAGACTATCAACAACTATGTGTTAAAGTTGAGACACTGTAAAATAAAAATAAAATGCTATTATCTTAAATAGAGTAAAGAAATGGATAAATAAAGATCTTTAAGATGGAAATAGATATACTGAAAAGATCGACAAAGCTTTCTCGTAATTAAAGTGGGCTTTTTGGAGAGAAATCTCAATTTGATAGTTTAGATCAGAGTGGTAGTAAAATTAGACGATCTTTGATAACTGATAGTAATGAATAAAAAAAAATTAATACTTGGAAAGTCTATCAATCTGAATCTAAAGATATAAATCATCTTTAAAAATGATATGTATATTTCTTAATATTCAATATGATAACTTTTATCATTAATATTTAGTTTTAAATATATTTGATTTGATATTTTATCATTTTATGGTACCTTCTAAGAGTATTTTCGTTACGAAGTTCATCAATTATTCTCTCTTTACTTCTCCATTTTAAATTATTACTTTAAGGAGATTAATCATTGGTTCAAAGTTAAAGCCAACCATTGCTTTTTTATCTGCTTATAGATATTTCAAACTTCTTGGTAAAAATTATAGATTTTCAATCATATTAGAGGACATTTTTAAACTCTATAACTTTTTAAGTTTAGAAAAGTCAATTGTTTTTATTTAGTTATCATTAATTTAAAGATTAT
This sequence comes from Bugula neritina, assembly GCA_964035545.1. Lineage (NCBI taxonomy): Eukaryota > Metazoa > Bryozoa > Gymnolaemata > Cheilostomatida > Bugulidae > Bugula > Bugula neritina. The sequence goes on from CAXIUT010000037.1 coordinate 101,163, forward strand.
TTAGTGATTTAAGATTTGAAACATCTAATTATTAAAGTTTGTTTTAAAACAAAAATAATTCTTCAAGATTTGATAGCTTTGAAAGGTCAACTTTTGTAAATTCATTATTAGCTAGATCAGCAAAAATAAGATTTGAATTACAAGATAAATCAATATCAGTGAGTCGATTAGAACCAACTTAAATTCTTTAAAGAGCTGTGAGTCTTGATAGATTAATAGATGATAGTTTATTATTCCAAAAGGAAAGGCTTGTTAAATTTGGTGATAATAATTACTTATTAAC
>CAXIUT010000038.1:0-11902 GCA_964035545.1 Bugula neritina
CCCAACCCCAACCCCAACCCCAACCCCAACCCCAACCCCAACCCCAACCCCAACCCCAACCCCAACCCCAACCCCAACCCCAACCCCTTTCAAGCATGAATATGAATAAATAATCATATTGTTTTTAATTAATAGTCATATTTTTCATAATAGTCACTAGCTAATGATATAATTCTTATTAGTAATACAGAGGTATAAATGGTTATAATATTATAAAAATAACGACTACAATGCAACGACCAAAACCTCTCCACCTTTTCTCAAAAAGAGCCAACCCTTCTCTTCCCAAATCAGATAAAAAATCAATAGAACTTCAACTATAATAAGCTCTTCAGTAAATACTCTCTCTCAAAGAATAGAATCACATCCTAAACTCCAAAGTACAACATTATGTATATTTCCAACTATTCAGGAACAACTCAATCACAGCTGCCAATAGCAAGAACATCAAATAAGACAACTAACATAATAGCTTACCTTTAGACACTAACAACAAAATGCCATGAACATCATCATCCAAAACTATTAATAAATTAACATACAACTCACAAATAAATTAAAACATCTGCAAGAACAAATTACCAATAAATCAGTACCTTCCCTACCTACTACTGTTTAAAATACACCTGCAGATGAGTCATACTAGATAGATTTGCCATCTACTACTCGATTCAGAAATAGTAGAGGAAGGTCAGAATCAAGAGACAAAAAATAAAACCATCAACTCACTCCCAAATCAAGAGTCAAATTCGACATCAACCAACTCCTCGATTAGTAAATTCCTATCAAAAAGAAAGTCTTTTTCTGATTGATAATCAATATGCCTCATATCTACTATATTACTCATCAGAAAGATAAATCAAATCTATTAACTGTTAAACCTTTCTCAATTGTTGTTTTAGACTACTAGTTTTAAAAGGATTAAGTAAATAATAAGTTATAAAATCAACAATGATGCCCATGATGTCCATGATGATGTCCGTGGTGATGTCCATGATGATGTCCATGGTGACCATGATGATGACCATGATGACCTCCTCGATGCACATCAATAACAATGTTGCCTCCATGTCTATTGCCGTAGTGTCCATGATGATGTCCGTGATGATGTTCTCTATGCTCATAGCTGCTTTAACACATTGATCCCATTTAACTATTAAATATGATAGATATAAATCATAATTCTATTTATATTATCTTTGTCTATTCAATTCTTATCTTACAAACATCTATTCATCTCATAGATGTGAGCATATGAAATATCAAATACTTTTATAGAAATTTCTTTATGATTCCTTTATTTAGATTTACTTTAATACTCAGTTCAAAACAATAGAAAACAATTAGAATCAATAAATAAAAATAAAATTATAAAAAATGGATAAATCAGAGTCAAAATTAACCTTAGACAACTTATTGATGCATAAATAAGCATTATTTTTTAATTCTAATTAATTTTATGATTATCAAAAATGCCTACATATCTAAACAATAACACAATTAAGCAAATCAATAACCTTTCTCAATATGAGCGTTAAATATAACTTTTTGAAAGAAATAGCAAAATTGAATGCTTTAAAACTATCATTCATGTCCATAATGTCCATGCTGTCCTCTTTTATTTCCATTGAAATGCCCCTCATGTTTTTTCTGATATCTATGATTCTTTCCTTGATGATTGTTAATCACCACATTACTTCTATTTGTCCGTCTCTTTTGGTCATACTCATGTCCTTGATAACATTCTCTCAATTCATAGCTGCTCTCTTGTATCGCTCCCATCTAACAATTAAATGTGTTATATCTAAGATCATCAACTATTATACTACTTTTATCTATTCAATTCTATTTCACAATATAAAATATTCAATTAATCATCTATTCACTTCAATCAAATAGATATAATTAAGTTATAAAAAGCAATATGGTAAAACTATCACTTATCATTTTTTATTTATATTTAGCTTTAAAAGTTAGTCATTTTCAATGAACTTTTCGAAGGATTTACTTTACTATCTTTGATAACTTATGGCTTTTTCCAATCCTGATACTTCTATATTTCCTAATCATCCATCATAAAAGAAAGTTCCTCTTTCTAACACATCAAACAACCTTAACACTTAATATCACAACTATTTATCCATTCTTTATTTTCTTCTTCATTCATAGATTGATAAACTGACGTCATTTTAACCGATCTCAGACATTTTTTACAATAGACAGTTAAAGGATTAAAATTTTGAGTCACACATAAAGGACAACTCATTTTTTTATGAATCCAAGTAACAAAACATTGAGGATGATATAGATGTCCACATAGTGTTATCACTGTACAACTTTCAGTAAAACATATCGAACAGTTTTATTTAGCATCTATATGATAAGGAAATTGCTAATCCATACGATAATCAGCTAAATTAACCACACTAACTGGAGGCTACTCCCTAATTCTCCTAGATACCACAGGATTATTGTTGCTCTACTTTACACATGAGTGAATGATAGCTCCAATACAGATAACTATAGGAACAGAAAAAAATATAATTACTATTATGGTTCCAATACCAATCGGCTAAGTTTATTATTCACTTTTATCTGAAGACTTATTTTCAATTTTACATGAAGATGGTAAATCATTGTCTTTAAGCTTTTCGCAACAGTAAGATCTACAATAAGCCTATGAACGTGGTATCGACATTGAACAGTTTTAAAAATTTCTATCATCGTCAAAACATAAAACACAAGAATTAAATTTATGTCCTGTTGCATAAATACAGAAAGCCTAAGTCTTAGGCATCAAACTTGACAAAATTATTAAACATAGACTGAGTTTTCCTAAGAAGAGCAAAGAGTTTTTTAGTAATGAGACTTAGAAGGTTTTATTTTAACTACATTTTTGGTTGACAGCAAAGAAAGACTTATACATTTATGTCAGTAATACCTATTAGAAGAATGTACAATTATTAATAATGTTAAAAATGTTATAAATTAAAATTAAAAACTAACATAAAACCGTTATTAATCAATAATCTCCTTTTAATATGGTATGAATATTATGAATTGAATATTTGATTTGTTAGAATTATAATTATTATATTGAATAATATGTCATCAATAATAATAGTTCACTCTCATCTCATCTCCATAACCTTGATTTAATATGAACATATTAAAATTATTCACATAAGGCATCTGATTTATCCCGTAATTCCATAATATGTTATTCATTGGAATAAAACTTTGCTCGTGACTCATGACTAGTTGTTAAATCTGTTCGATTAATCCCTCAGTACCTTGAACTTCTTCAACTTATTAGTCTTAAACTTGCTAAACAACCTCTTAGTTCAGAGAGTTTATCTTTTTGATAGCTTCTACATACTTTTTTTTGTAGCCAGAAACTCCGATTTCATTTCGAATGTATTCCCGTATTCGAGTCAAGTATTTAAACTTAGCAAACATTTTTTGATGATGACTCCTACACTGGGCTGATGTCCTGCTTTCCACAAAGGCCGAGAGCTGATCATAAAACTGCATCTATCTATGTGTGATTTGAATTACCTCATTTTCTTTTTAGAAGTAATAAAATTTTTATGAATATCAACAAAAAGTGTGTAAGAAAGATTCTCTTAGAATGACCAAGAACCTGCATTAGCCATTTAAGAATCCCTCTTAATTTATAGATTCTGTTGTTAGTGATTTTCCATCTTTTTAAAAATACAATTATAAAACTTGATTTCACTCAACATTAACCAGTTATTTTTTTAGAAATAATATTATCATGTGTTTTACTTCTTGATTATGACCTTGTTTCACCTTCAGCCAGGAACAAAGCATTTATTTTTTAACAAGAATTTTGTTGTAATTTATTTATATATTTAAAGTTATTCTGAAGTTAGTTAGAACATTTTAAGATCAATATAAGATAAAAGGAGTTTATCAAACTTTTTAAAGGTGATTTTTTATTTTTTTATTGTTTTGACTGATTTATTTTTTTAATATTTTGAAAAAACAATAGTTCTCTTTAACGAAAACTATCTGTTTTACTTGTCAAACTTCTGACTAAGATTATTAAAGGATTTTAGAATTAATTATATTTTTTCATTTCTTCAATTATTGAAACTTTATAAAATAGAAATAAATGACGCATAAAACTGCTACCTTTTTATTCTGAAGCTTGATAAGTAACTATTCATAAGAGTTCAATTATCTAAACATTCTTCTACTCTTCTAACAAGAAACTATAAGCTTATTTTATTGTTATCTAAGGGAAATAATTTTATTCTTGATGGTTTCTTTTGGTAGAATCCCCATCTTCATTAATCAATTAGATCTAATTTACTTCCAAATAACTTCGTTTTTCGAATATTGCTATTTTATTTGATATTTTCTCTTTTATCTCACTTTATTTCATCATTTTAGAAAGAAGTCACCATCTATTTTTGAACTATATTGTATCGAAAATGATTGAAACAAGTCATCGCTGGTGTTCTAGATGAAAAGGATAACTATATATGATCTAAGAGATCAACTATATTAATTCTTTAGCTGATTCCAATATCTTATCTGGGGTTGATTATCTATATTTTAAATTGAATCAAATAAAGTTAAAAGAAAATTATAAAAAAATCCTGTTTGACTTAAAATCAAGTAATTTCTTTTATTTCATAAGCTAAATATATATTTTTTAATATTCTTCAATTATCTCATAAAATATTTGTCCATAAATCAATTATCTTATTAATAAAATAACTGAAAACTATTAAAAATAATAAAAATGAAATATTAAACTCTTTATTCAGTCTATTTCTTTATTTTTCTGTAAAAACAAATGAACCTAACTAAACGCCTTTTTGATATCTTTAGATTTATCACGATTCATTATCCTACTTGAACTTTGATCTTTAATCCCATTTACTTACTCTTTTTTGTATCTTACCTCGCTCTACAACTCAGCTATCCTCTTCATAGTCATATTGCTTTATTTCTATCCCTTTGTTTACATTTATATCAGCCCTTCATCTAATTTTATGATCAAATTCTTTATCTATTGCTATTTTTTATACAAAAAAGACTACTATCTCGATAAATCCAACTTTCTTCGCTTCATCCTCTCGATCTAACCCTTCATCTTCTCGATATCTTCTTCTACAAGCTTTATTTCCTTTTTACTTTCTTTTTCTCTCTTCAAATCTCCATTTACTCGTCTAACTTGACTATCTAATCCCTGTAACTCTCGATTATGCTTCTTTATTTTCATATTCTATATTTTTAACTGTTCTTATTTTCCTTATAACTCCATCTGTAAATGACTATTGATATCAATTGAATCTTTACTAGCAGCCAATAACATCTCATACTATTGTTTTATTTTGGCATAGTTGATATGATTTTGACTAAAGACATTATCTCTTTCAAATATTTTTTAAGCCAATATTTCTATTGTTTTTTTGTTTTTAAGAGCCAATGATTTATACTTCCTCAACTGATCATTAAGTTCCATATAATCAACTATAATTAAATAAAAAATAATCAAGCAACCAGATAATCAATAATTTTATATATCACAAAACTCACAACCAAAACAACAAATATACTCTCAGATTTTATACTTAACTCCTATCGCCATTCATCGTAATTCGTCCCCTTATCCACGGCTTCAACCAACTACATCTACTCATTAGGTTATTACAACTCCTCTACCAAACTCATCGCTTGGAGATCAACACTACCAGTTGATGTTTTCTTTTTTATCAATTTAGGTATATTTTTACGACTCTATTACTCACAATACTTTATTATCTCAGGCTATTATTCCTACTATATCATCACCATGTATTTCTTGTTAAAGTTTTTAGAACTTTAGTCGTTACCATCCTGAGATATCTGTCTCTTTAAAGGAATCTCCTTCATCTATACCTAACTTTCTAACTCTTTTGAAGGAAAGATCATTTTTTACTCATTTTATTTTTTATTTCGAGTACTTCTGCCCAAATAATCACTCTAACTATCTTTTTACTTGCTTCTCTTCAATTGATTTTCATTATTAATATCTTTTATTTTACTAAGAAGATCTTTCTGACTCTATCTCGTAGGTTTATTTTTCGACAGCATTATATTGTCTTTACTAGTTGAATTTTTATGAAAAATATCAATTTGACTATCTCTACTATTTTTAAGCACTCTTCCCTCTGATTTCATTATTTTTTGGGGATTTTTACCGATATCAGTGGTATGGATATTAATGATATACTCCTTTTCTGGTTAATCTTTAAGATGTGATGATTTATCATTTTTAACTTGACTATTTTTATGTTTAGACTGTTTATTAGGAGTCTAATCTTCTCTTTCTATTTCTTCATCCCAATCAATATCAATATCAACCAAAGATACAGGTGAAGGCTTATCTTCTTCCCTCATCTTCTATTCCTAAATATACTATTCATCCATACTATCTCTCACATCTTTAGTCTTAAAGGAATATTTATTACTCTCAATATCGACTTGTTTGATAGTTTATGTAGATTTTTTAAAACTAGTAAAAATGTTATCAATTGGTATGTTATTATATGGAGATGATAATTAACTTTTATTGACTGTGTTGCCAGCTGATCCCTGAATCTATATTGTTTTATTCGAATTCAAACGATTCATAATATCAGTTTTTTATGAATATTCTGTTGGAATATAACTCTATCTAGATAGATCTTCTTTAGGATTATATACCAGTCGACGTAAACTTTGTAGCTGTGATGATTTTAACTTTATTCCAAAGGTTTAGATGTTATCTCTAACTACATCACTTGATTACATCAGTATTTTTATTATTTTAGATACAAATTTACCCTCATGAAGCATCTTTATCTACTTCCGAATACCCTTCAAAAATATAGAAAATTATTTACTACTTTTCAATGCCAATATTCTTTCTTAACTTTTTATTCTATAACCAAAACAAATCAAGAGCAAAAGACCAAGAGAATACAACACAGCCTTAGGATAATTTTTACGAATCAAGTCATATTAATTTCCAATATGTAGTAAAATTTAAGGAGCACAAAATTATGATTCCAACTTAACTACTTCTCCAGTTAGTCCCTCAAACAAACTATGACTAAAAGGATACACCAATTTAAAAGAATAATTCCCATCTTTTTCCCTCATAATTAATTTATAAGGATTTAAAATCTTTATTGTACATCCTACTTCCTCACATATGCCAGCTATCGCCAATACATCTTATACCAATTGCAAACAAAACAACTCACTGATACACTCTTTATTTCCTTTTCCTTTCTAGATATAATCTCCTAAAATTTAGAATCCTTCCACATCGCAAAAACAATAATACAAATTTTTCTTTTTGAAAAAGCCTTTGATATTTCCAAAGACTCCCTTTTCGACCAAAGCATGCAACAAAGCCACCTGATGATGATTAGTAAATACACTTACATGATACTTCAAATTAGTTTGAGTACATGCATATAAATCAGAAGAATCCAAAGGCCGTAACTTTTTAAAACGAAATAAAGGACGTACTCCTGATTAGTAAGGCTGGAATTCATGATAGTTCAGCATTGTTATAATAAAGATAATGCTATCATAATCTGCAAGATATCAACTTCAAACATCCGATTTATATTGCATGCTATATCCACTTCTGACGATACTCCTAGTTGCCAGGATTCTCCTAAGATCGTTTCTTCATCTGCTCTAAACCATAGTATGATTTTATTGACTCTTTTACAACTCTTCTCAAACACTCAGCTCTCATCTAGGAATCAAGCATGATCGATTCGTTTATCAAATGGTCAACATTTTGTTCCTAACTTATCTCATCTTCTGATACAAGGTTGATTGTTTATTTTTGGTTCTTTTTGCGATTTCGAGACAACTCCAGAATCATATTGATTTCATCACTTTCAGAAGAAGCAAAACTTTGTTGCTGTATAATATGCTTCTAGAATGAGTTTTGAGGAACTTGCTTGTTTTATTAATTTTTATCAATTCTGAGTGTTTCAGCCAAAATAATCAACTCTCGATAGACAGATCGATACTGTTCATCTGGAAACTGTTTGAATTGATCATTTCGATAGTACTTTTTCACAAAGTTCCATAGTATGGTATATTCACTTTTGACTGTTTTGAAGTTTTAGCCTTGCAGCATCAAAAGCACCAGTTGTTTGACTTTATTTGGACTGAAAAAGTTACTCTTCAAACTAGATATTCCTCGCTTTCTTACTATACAGCAAACACTCACTATGTTGTTAACCAGCCCTTCAATAATAGCCTTTTTCACTGGGAAAAGTTTTCTAAATGTATTAAAATTTACTTTTTGATATTAGAAGCAATAGCAGCAAAGTTAGTCTCCCACTTTTGAAATTCATTAAAAGCTTTTTCAATTTATGCCTCATTTAACTTTTTTCTCATCATCTCAAAAGAATTAATCAGCTCATTTATCGATTGATGGACTCCAAAGATAGTAAAGATCTCCTCTTGAATCTCCTTCCATTGCTTTTCATCGTTTTCCTGACGAGACTTAAAGATGTAGTTGTCTACTCTGGTCTATATACACTACTCTTGCATTAATTTGATTATATGATAGCGCAATTGATATCTTGTGATTTAAATTTAACATATTTATATATTAAGCTTCAATTTCATAAATTAAAAATCAATGTTCCCAATAAATTATTCTTTATTTTAATCATCAAAAAATAACCTAATAACAGCTTTATCAATCCCCCTAAATATAATAAAATTTGAATGAAATCATCAAAACAACTAACTAAAAGAGGCATCTCTCCAGTCCTGCATAAGGTATCTTTCATTTGAAGAAGAGCAAAGAATCATCAATCTAAAGAAAAAAGAAAACTTCATCAACACATAATCAAATTTCATGCAAAACTAAATAATTTGAACCTTATGGAAAATCATAAAAAAAGAAAACTACTAACTATCTCAGAGATATCCTAAGACAACCTTAATCTAATAAATATAGAATTGTTACAGAACCAGTCGAAGATAGAATCATGAGTATAGTCAGTTCATCATTTGCTCCATCCAGATCCAAAGGCAAAGTTTAACATGATCACTCTTCACATAAAATGAGACCAGCCTCGATATCTAAAAGATAAAGTACTTGTGCTAATTGTCAATAGTATTATTTTTTTGTTAATATAGTTATGCTTCAGAAATAAGTAAACTTAAAAATGATTTGATAAAGATAGTCAATTAGAAATCACAATGGAAAAATGGATAAAAAAGTTTATAAGATATTAAAGTTTCATGGAGTTTAACCTCATCAAAAACAAGATCGAAATCTGCACAAAATAAAGAAATAGATCGTTTAGTACTGGATGTAAAAAGACACTATCATGATCTCATGAAAGATATTTAAAGTCTAACAGAAATAGATTACCCTAAAATGCTTGCATTAAAGGTATAATTATCATCAAGTAGATCTTCAGATATAAACCTATTGATTAAAATCACCAGAGCAGTGAATAAACAGAACTTAAATCCCTTCTTGGACAACTAAGAAGTCATTATTAAGTAATAAAATATTAATTTTAGGGAAAATTGACATTCTGGGATCTATAAGACGAGTCAGAATAAAGTGACCATATCAAAGCGATTTTAAGAAATCTTAGAAGCCGTTTGAACCATTATCTTCGATAGAACTTATAGTTAAAAGCAAAGAAAGCAATTCTTTAGAAAGCATAACAGATGTCCTCATAATCTTAGTAGTATTTACGACTAATAATCGAGGATGTTTTAAAAAGTTATGACTCGAAATTATGATTTATCAACATCAAAAGTTATTGTCTTCTTTCTAAGTAAGATCCCGAGTGATATCCCAACTTATCATCTTAGCACAGTCCTCTATTTACAATCATAAATACCCAAACACAATCTTTATTTCCAACCAACTTTTCCATCTCTTCCACTAGCCACATTGCAACTCGATAGACAGTATGTAAGTTCCCTCAAATCCATATCAACGTTAGTTTGGATGATTTTGTCGAAATATGGGTTGTTAGTTCCATCTGATGCGAATACAGACTACATCAATAATAATCACTATTATCCCACTAAATCTAATAGCTTATCTCATATAGATTATTATCGATTGAAGCAGATGTCCAAAATAGAGGATTAATCATCTAACACAGCCACACAAATCAAACTCATAGCTGTCGGAGATTCAGGTGTAGGAAAAACTTCCATCCTCACACGCTTCACATATTAAAAATTCAATGACTACAGTTAACCCACTCTAGGAGCCGCATTTCTCACGAAAAAACATATTCTACCCAGCAATAAAACCCTAGAATTTCATGTACATGCTCTTTCATTCAGATTTGGGATACAGCAGGACAGTAAAAATATAGATCTATTGCTCCCATCTACTATCGATAAGCTAAAATTGCTCTTTGTGTCTATGATATCACCTCTCAAAGAAGTTACGAAGTAATGAAAAAATGGGTTGAAGAGCTTCAAGCAAATGGACCCAAAGATATGGTTCTGGCTGTAGTGGGAAACAAAATAGATAGATGTGATGAAGAATAAGTAGATTATGCTGCTGTCAAAGAGTATGCCTCAAGTCTAGGAGCTGTGTTGAAACTAGTCAGTGCTAAGGAAGGTAAAAATATATCTGATTTGTTCAATACAGTAGGATAAATGGTCATGAAAGGAAAAATGACCCAGAATGGAACAGGAACTAAGGTCACAAAAAATCCACCCAAAAAGAAAGGATGTTGCTGATTAATTCCATCTTTAACATTATTATTCAAAGTATATTATTTTTTAGTCAAAATAAATACTAGTTCCTTCAAAACTAGCAAAAAACTGATAAAAATCTCTTTAAAATAATAAACAAGAATAAAGCACATCCAAATCAGATTTAAATATCCAAAGCCTGATCATATCTGACAGTAGGCATAACTGAACTCATAAACTTCAAAAAGATAATCAACGCTTGATGAGGTTTTATCTTTTTGCCTCTGGCCTTAGATTCCTCGATAAATCTTTTCATCACCTCAGAATGCTTACAAGGATGAATGGTTAACATCCTAATTCCCAAAAATGTACAATTCTATTCAGTTACCGTCTCATTCTGATACTCAGAGTATATATCTTCAAATATTTCTTTAGAAGTTAAAGGTTTACCATTATAGTCGTTTCCCTTTATCCATAAACGAGGAGTGTAGTAGTATTCGTCATAAGATACGTAAACATCGTATTTACGGAAGTCTTATTACTTCTCTTCTAAGTCTTCATCTCCACCGATCTCAACAAATCCATACTCATCTTTGTTCTTGCTTTCAACTATCTGTTGCTTAGTTAGTCTTTTTATTCTTTGAGATGAAGTGGCAGGACAAGATAGATATTGCTTTTATGGGTTTTGTAGAAGTTTGCTTGGTTTGATTGCTTTATGCCATTTCCATCCGAAGTTTGTGAGTTGTTCTCCAGCTGTAAGGAACTGTTCCGGAGAAAGAACTCCTTTACCTTCGAAGTCTTTATCTGATGGCGTAAACTTAGAGTTAACAAAGTTTTTGATTCCGTCAAACATGAGATATAAATTATTATTAAAAAGTAAAAAAAGATGAATATAAACTATCATACAGGGGTTGGGGTTGGGGTTGGGGTTGGGGTTGGGGTTGGGGTTGGGGTTGGGGTTGGGGTTGGGGTTGGGGTTGGGGTTGGGGTTGGGGTTGGGGTTGGGGTTGGGGTTGGGGTTGGGGTTGGGGTTGGGTTGTGATTCATCTTATTAATTCATTTAATTAAAATCTACTATATCATAACTATGTCAAAACAAGAAGGGGTTGGGGTTGGGGTTGGGGTTGGGGTTGGGGTTGGGGTTGGGGTTGGGGTTGGGGTTGGGGTTGGGGTTGGGGTTGGG
>CAXIUT010000039.1:0-17905 GCA_964035545.1 Bugula neritina
CCCAACCCCAACCCCAACCCCAACCCCAACCCCAACCCCAACCCCAACCCCAACCCCAACCCCAACCCCAACCCCTGGATCTGATGAAGACATTCCTGATGATGGTACTTATGATTATATTTAGGTGAGGTATCAAGTGAACACTCATCGATTGATCTTTAGGAATATAAGAGGCAAAGAGACAACATTCCAGATGAGCCTTCTGATGCAGAAGATTATGAATCCGAGGAGGAATTTGATTAAGATAATTCTGAAGACTCCGAGGATTATGATGATGAGGAGTCAGAAGAAGAGAGTTCATAAAAAATCAAGAAAAAAGCCAATAAGCGGACTAACCTAAAACAGAAAAAAGAAGAAAAAGAGAAAAAAAGTGAGTCTAAACCTGCACCTAAATGATGCCTCCTTTATATCATCATATCAAATATATAGATAGTTGATAAAGAGTATTACAATCAATCCCATTTGAGAAAAGGATCTTTTGCTGGCTATACGTCATAACCTTAGTTTTGTTGCTCTGGATAAGTTGAGAAATTGGAAGTGTCTGAACTTCCTTTAACATCTGGCTTAAAGGGAGGAGAGATCTTCTTGGTAAAGAGATTGGCAAAGTTGATAGTATTAAGATAACGATGGTTTTTAATATCGTTTACTCCTAAATAGTAACAGAAGTACCGTTTTTAAGGTTACCGTAGCGTTTACTGAGATCATGAACTAGAAGATGTTTCACAAGAGACTTAGCATCATTATCGAAGCCTTTTGGAAAGTATAGTTTGCTTTTAACAATATTTTAGTAGATTTTGATAGGGTCATCAGCTGCAAATGGATCTTGTCCTGCGATCATTTCATAGATAAGGACTCCTAACGTCCACCAATCAACAGGTTTTCCATGTCCCTGGTTATGAATAATTTCTGGTGCTAGATATTAAGGAGTTCCACAGACAGTGAAAGTTCTATTTTCGATACTTTTAGCAAATCCAAAATCTGTAAGTTTGAGATATCCATCTGTGCCTATGAGAATGTTTTCTGGTTTGAGGTCTCTGTAAATAATGTTTTTAGAGTGCAAATGTTCAAAAATAAGCACTATGTGAGCTGCATAAAATCTAAATCATTTATGATCTACGCGGCTTTATGAGGTTCGAACATGCCTTCTTCTCTGAGATGTGAGAAAAGCTATCCTCCTGGTACAAACTCCATGAAAATATAGAGACTTTTTGTGTTTTGAGTTAATCCTTCGAAATTTACCTGAATTATTTGTAAGTTACAATAAAGGGATGATTGACTGTGCTGATGATTTTGTATTAATTAAAAATGTGATCTACTTGAGAAGACTTGATGAGCTAGGCTTTCTTCATGATTTTGACACATGAGTATTTACCTGTACTTTTCTTTTTACAGAGACGGACAGTACCAAAGGAGCCTGCATTTAGGGAGAGATACCTTAACCGAGAATGGTGAGTAATTCGTAATCTTTTAGATTGATCACTGCTTTAGTTGATTTATTCTTCTACATAGATATAATATTCTATGATTTATCATAGAAAACTACATTAAATTATTCAATCGATTAATAAGTTATTTATATCACTTAAACTAAATAACTAACAATCTTTGCTTCTTAATAGTTAAAAAATAGCAATTTCATTTACATAAAAGTCTACTTTTGACTAAACTAGCTGAGAATTCTTCAATTCATCCAATTTTTTATTTAGTAAATATTCTATTCTATATATTAAAAACTTTGATATCACCTTTTAAATAAACAAAAAAATCAAAAACTAGATTGTTCATTTTATTTTAAATAATTTTTATATCTAAAATCACTAATAGTGAGCTGGAAAATTTAGTATTCATAAATTATCCTTCAAATCTATAAGAAAATTACAAATCATTTAATTTTAAGCAAACTTATATATTTAGAAATATTTTCATTAATATTATGATCTTTTTGTTTCACAATTTATGTTCTTTTGAATTGACTTTTCTTATTTTTTGTTAATTGAAAAAAAATAATATTTATATTGACTAAAATAGCTTTAAAATATTCAAGAATAATCGATATTTATGATATTTTTATTGTTAATATTTCGAGATAGAATGGCATTGAAGTATTCTTTGAAGATAATAGGTGAAGATTGGTCAATAAAATATCTGATCATACACATCATTATTTGAGCATTTGATGTCTATTTTTTAATTTAGTGAACTGATGGGTCTGTTGGGGTGCAGAGGAGTCTGATTGAAGCATCGAGAGAAGAGATGTTTTAGCACTTTTGACTTTTTATGGAAGCATATAGAACCATTAATTGTTGAGAAGGTTAGAAAGAGAAGAGTCGTCACTATTACCAATATCGAAGAAGCAATGAACCAGGGAAGAAGAAGTATAGGTAGAAGTATGGTTATTCTCTTTATTAATATATTTTAAATCAGACTACATAAATAATAAACTTGATTTACAAGTAACTGTTTTCCAAATATTATAAATTTTGATTTTTATGTGTTTTTCTAACAATTAGAGGAATATTCGATAGAACAAATATTAATAAAGTTGAATTAATAATTTAGATTAATAAAATATTATCTTGATGAAAGGGAACAGTCTATAGAAGAAAGGAGGACATTTGGATGAGATCAAAAGAATAGAACAGAAACGATAGGAACGCAGAAATAAGATGGAGGATATGAAGCGAGAGAAAGAAGAGAAAAAAGCTTATAATCTGGCTAGTGGAAAAGATGTCGATATTGATTTTGAGATTATGATATAAAAGAATAGGTTCAAAGAAAAGATAAGATCGCCTCATACCTCTAGTACATAAAGCAAGGTAGTTTAAGTAGTATTTAGTTGACAGTTTGTGTGAGAAAAAGACCTGTTTTCAAGAAATAAGAGCAGAACGGATAAATAGATTCAGTATCAGCTGCTAATCCTCAGATAAGAGTTCACTAACCTAAATATAAAGTAGATGGTATTACTAAATATGTAGAAAACCAAACTTTTACCTTTGATAACACTTTCAATTAAGGATAGGTACTACTTCTTTAGTAAAGAACACAGAAGATATTTATAAAGTATCTATGAAGCCTTTATTACCACTATTAGTTAGTAATGGAGTTGTTACTTGCTTTGCTTACGGACAAACTGGTTCAGGAAAAACATTTACCATGAATCAACTTCAATAATATATGGTCGGTTAGTTATTCAGTCTATTAAAAGGTCAAGAGGTGATCGTTAGCTTTTTCTAAATTTATGCTGGTCGCTGTCTCGATTTACTCAACTAAAAGAATGCTTTAAACATCATGTAAGATAAAAGCAATAATATCCAGATCCAAGGTATTCTATAGAAAACAGCATCATCACCAAAAGAACTCTTATAAATCATGAATGCTGCCAACAAAGCTAGGACTACTCATTCAACTGTGGCAAACGACACTTCATCAAGATCTCATTCGATTTGTCAAATATCAATTAAAAAAGGTGGATAATCTGGTAAATTGGTTCTCGTGGATTTGGCTGGAAGTGAAAGAGCTCAGGATACCCAGAGCAATAATCGTCAAAGGAGGATGGAAGGAGCTGAAATCAATAAGAGGTACACTGCTTGATAGATAGTTTATTGGCTTTGAAGGAGTGTATTCGTGCAATGGGTGATAAGGCAGATCATGTTCCTTTTAGAGCTTCTAAGTTGACTTTGATTCTGCGTGATTCTTTTATTTCGAAGCAGAACAAATCGAAAGTCATCATGATCGCTTGTATATCTCCTGGGTCTTCATCAGCTGATCACAGTCTCAACACTTTGAGATATGCTGATAGGTTAAAAGATAATTCTTAAATGCATAAAATATTAAATGAAAGGTATGATAAGAAAAATGGAAGTATGGATGTGCAGAATTAGATGTCAAAAGAGCATATGCAGAAGATAGAGAGTCTTAAAAATATCAGAAAAGATGAAAGGCCATATCAAAACAAAAGTTCTATTCCAACAGAAAATAAAACTCCTCCTTTGCCAAGCAAAAAGAAAGAAGAAGTGAAAAAATAATAGTTAAAGAAGTAATTCGGAAGAGAAAGGAAAGAAGGTGGTAGATCAATTTCAACGAAGAAAGCTGCTCCTAATCTTCCATTGATCAATAAATCACAAGAAGAGAAAAGGAATAATATCAAGAATAATAGACTTTATAGTTAAAGAGAAGGAGAGGAACGTATTGAAGAAGAAATGTAGGAATAGATCAACGCAAAGGTTGATAAAGTAGACAAAAGAAAAGTTAAAGAAGATGTGAATAAGATGAAATCAACTCTTCAAAATAATAATGTCGGAGGAGAGGAATACTTTGCTTTTCAGTAGAAAGTCACCAATATCCTGGAAGATCAAGAATAATTGTTTGCAACTCATATGGCAGCTATTAAAGAAGATGCAAAGTTGCTTACTCACGAAAGTTAGTTGATATCTAAGGTACAAGGAGTGGGTTTTGTGGACTTTGATGTGGACTCATATGTCTAAAAGTTACAAAATGTGGTTAAAAAGAAACTTAAAATGTACAACTTGTTGGCAAAGAGAATCGATCACTTCAAAAAGGGATTAAATTAATAGTAAGAACTCAGACATAATGTAAAAGACACTTTCTATTTTTGATTATAATAGTTTAGTTATTAATTATTTTGAGAAGTTTACATAAAGATCAATTAATAGAGAAATACTTTTTTAGTTCGATGACCAGTTGCCAATCTTATTTTGTTGCTTCATTTCTGAAATGTTCTTTTAAACAATCTATTGATTTTCTTGTAAGCAGAGATACCAATCGATCGTTTTGTTAAAATTGTCTTCCACTTTGAATGCTAGGATCTCCTCCTATAGAAATTGCAACGCTACCAGTGATCTTTCTGGCTTCTTTTAATTTCTTGTGATTGTGTTCTATTGACTCAACTATTCCAAGTTTAACTTGTTTGTCTCCTTTCTAGATAAAGAAATTATTACCTCTTTCTACCTGAAGACAACAAGTGGTGTCCCAACTTTAATCACTCCACTTTAAACATCAACACCTAAGACTATCGGATCATTTTTTCTGAAGACAGCAACTTGTTTAAGGACACATGGAAAAACAGCTTCTTTTCCTTCTTTCTTTTTACGTTCTTCTTTGACTTATTCAACATATTTAGTGAAATATCCTGTAAGATGATAAATAATATTAGCTGAAAATATTTTTATTTCATTTTCTTATGCATATTTTTGAGCATCAGCTAAAACTTTCACATCAAAAACTAACAAACAAGAATATCTATATTGAAATATAATTACTCTTTTTTACGTAGTTATGGAACTTCAGATAAAGTTGCTTTCATTGCTTTCATTACATCTTCTCTTGAAACTGGGCCCACACTGACATAAGCTACTGGAATCTTTTAAGTATTGAGATATAATAGAAGAGCTTATAGTGATCCCAAAGTTGAAGCTGCTACTCCAACTCCTAAATTTTAAAGTTTTATCTTCTTTTTTACCGTTTAAAATTAATTCAAAACAATAGCTTTTGCTTCTTCTAAAGATACTAAGTTATTAACAACAATAAGAGGAGTTCCAGCTACAGCATTATCCAAGTTAGGAGCAGCTACTTTAACTCCAATAGCTCCATGGATTTAATCATAATGTAGATATTAATCTTTAACTCTCATTTCTTTCATTGGATGAGGAGTTAGAATGGCTTTGACTTTTGTAACGATGGGTCCCTAGAAACCTAAAACTACAATTTGATCATCTTTGCGGATAACACCGTCAACAAGCATACAGTCAATAGTAGTTCCATATCCTTCAATCATTTTTACTTCCATTACAGTGCATCTGAAAACATCTTTCTTTCTTTTGATTTTTTTGTGAATTTTAGAATGTGTCATGGAAGTATATACTATCACTGAAAGTAAATCAGGAATTCCTTCACCAGTTATACCTGAAGTAGGCACTAAATTGATAAAGTCTTATTCTTCATCTTAATCTTCAATTTACCAATAAGGAGCAGCATTATATCCTCGGGTGTTTAACTAGACAATAATTTTTTTTAATTTGTTATTATAGTCATCTCTTGCTTATTCTTTTTGATTGTTCAATGAAATAAATGAAGATGAATTATTTTCAGCTTTCCAATTATAAGAACGATCGATTTTATTAAGAGCCACAACAAATGGAATTTTTTGCTTTTTTAAAAGTTCCAAAGATTCAAGAGTTTGATTTTCAAGTCCATGTTGTAAATCAATAACTAAAATAGCAATATCGCAAAGACTTGAACCTCTTGACCTTAAGTTGCTGAAACTTTAATGCCCAGGAGTATCAATAATCAAAAGTCCAGGAACTTCAACATCAACAGGATAGTTCTATTGACATTTATTGACTTCTTCAACTAATTTTTATTTAGGGAAAAAAGTGGCTCCAATTTGCTGAGTAATTCCTCCTGCTTATCCTTCCTGAACATTTGTTTTTCGTATTCTATCAAGAAGAGTTGTCTTTCCAGTATCCACATGACCTAAAATACAGCAAACTGGACTTCTATATTTGCCCTAACCTCCAAATTTCATAATATCACGATCATCTTTCAACAATTTTGATTCTTATTTTTTCTTTTTTTAAGGTTAAACTGTAATAAGATTGCCTTGTTCATCTTTTTAACAATTTTTCTCTTTTTCTTCAACTAATTTCTGATTCATTTAAAGTTGTTTTCTAATCTGTTCATTCTTGGCTTTATCCTTTTCCTTTATATAAACTCCTTTCTTCATTTATTCTTTTTTCTTTATCTTTTTCTATAATATTCTTTTCTTTTATGCTTCTTCTTTTGCTCTTTTTTACTATTCTTACTATTGTCTCTTTTTTTATTAAGCTGCCTTAAATTCTTACTCCAAGCGCTTTTGTTCTGCTTAAAATGCTTGTTGTTCTTATAGCTTCTTTTTAGCTAATAGAGCAGCTCCTGTAAGTTTTTTTTCCTTTCCTTTACCCTTACCTTTTCCTTCCACTTTAGCCTCTTCTTTTTCTTCTTCAATTTTTTACTATCCATTTGCTGCAGCTTTAGCAGCTTATTATTTCTTTTTCTTTTCTTTAAGTCTCTTTAGTTGTCCCTTCGAGAGTCCTTTTGTATTTTCTTATTCTGCTTCAACTTGGTTCTCTTCGACTTTAGAAGGTTTTTACTCTTCCTGACTCATCGTTCAATTTCACTAATCAAAGAATATAAATATTTTAATGAATTTCAATTATTTAAATCATAGATCAGCTAATTGCTAAACAATTACTGATTAAAGAACTTATTGCATTGAAGCTTAAAGACCATACTTAATTATGAATTTTTTTGCTACAATTTTTGGTTCTTAATCTCCTTTTAGAGGAAGTTGAACTATTCTTTCTCCAAGTTTTATTTATAGAATCAGCTTTGGTTTTTATCGTTAAACCATCGAAGGAGGTCCAGATCCTTTAGATTTAACTTTGCCCAAATTATCATATATTTATTGTTGTTTTAATTTGATTTTTCTTCCTTTTTCTAAACGATCAACTTATTTAGAATAGCCTTTAACGTTAGGAGTGGTGCTTCTTTTTTGGTAGTCAATAGTTTAAGGATGAAAAGTACAAAGTTTAAGTTCTTCTTATTCTTTGATTTTTTAATGATCAATATCTTATCTTTTTTATTTTACATAATATACTTTTTATGTTATTTTTTTAATCTATTCACTTGGAAGAGCTTTATCTTTATCATTTGAGTTCATTCTGTTTCGACTAGTTTTTAATAACTTTTACTTTTAAAGAGTTCTTTTATAGAGGATTTAATGATAAGATAACTCTTTACCTCCTGATATATAGCCTGAGAGCTCATTTAATTTTGAATGGTTAATGTTATCAAGTTTATTATTAGTAATAAACTTCTATAGATCTTTTTTTGCATACATTCTACTTTTTTAATTGATTTCAGGTTTGAATGAAGGAAGCTCTTCTTGTATAATAACTTTTTTTTCTTTATTGTATGATACTAAACGATTTCTTTTGATATAGAGCCAAAGTTTAATAATTCTATCTGAATTTAAAACCTCTTAACTTGCTTAAGGATACTGGGTAATGTAGTTAAGTCTATTTTATTCTAGATCGGGGAAGGCTCGTTAGATTAAAGTAATCATTTATGCTTGTTTGAGAGTGCAAGGACAGAAAAGTATGTGCATGAGTTTAGTTAATTGATTTTTTGTGATATATTAGTCATTAATGTTGTAGTTGACTAGAAGGAGCCATAATTGCGTGATAAGTAGTTATATTTAAAATTGATCATTTTATTGATGTAATTATTGAAATTTACCGAAGTCGTTGATAATGTTTTGGAAATGTTAAAAGTTGATTTAGTTTTATTTTTAGAGATGTTTGTTGTATAGTTAATGGAGTTGTTGTTCTAGTTTTTGGACTAGAATAACGTAAGAGTTTGGAGTTATTTTAGGTTTTGAGGCTAGTTATTGAATTTATTTGTTGACTTCTTCTTGTCGATCTTGTTGTCTGGTATTTCTGAGGTAGAAGTTACGGTTGTATATTTTAATTTGTGGTGGTAATTTATCAAATTATCTTTATTCTTATTGATTTTCATGAGAATTTTATTCAAGCATTACTAACGTAACTAATAGTAAAAGTAATTATAATAAACTATCAGTTAGAAATTTAATAAATAAAAATAATCATATAACTATTGTTATTGATGGGGTTGGGGTTGGGGTTGGGGTTGGGGTTGGGGTTGGGGTTGGGGTTGGGGTTGGGGTTGGGGTTGGGGTTGGGGTTGGGAACAAGTGAATTTGATGGATACTTAACTTCAGTGTATTAGACCATTAATATAGAACATCATAGGTGTAGAATATTGAGAATCAAGTGAGCGAAAGAAAGAATATATTTAAAAAATGTTTACAATCATATAAAAATCATCTTTAAAAATAAAATAAAGAACTTACAAATAAATAGTCTAAAATAGATGCCAAAAATAATCTTATTAAATAAAGTTATGAACATATCTATAATACAGTTTTAGATGATAGTGATAATATGCTTAGATTGTTGAGAAAAACTTACTAAGCTAAGAAAAGATTTTGGAAAAAAACCATAGATGATTCTGTTGATTCGTAATTATCGATTTATTAAGAATTGATTTGTAATTTAAAAAGGATTTATATCGGGCAAAAAAATAAGCTGAATAGATGTATGAAGATGCTATTGAATAAAGAAAAATACTCAAAAAAGTACCTTACAGCAAACTTATTTCAATCAATCAAAGAGATAGAACTCTGATTAACTATCAAAAAACAAATCAATAGCTATAAGCGAAAGTTCAAGAAGGTACCTTTTTGAATATGACTGAACCTAATTGGGGACTTGAGAGAATCGGGTAGTTCGATAATAAATAAAACAGTTATCAGCAAAATTGGGTTTAAAATATCGAGAACAAATTTTCACGAGCCAAAGTATATGAAGGTCCTTAAGAAATTCTTCACAATTTTATGAGAAAATGATTTATCTAAATAAAGATTTGCTATAATAATATTTAATAATGTACTAACAAGATCAATAATTTTCTGAATACAATATGGGGTTGGGGTTGGGGTTGGGGTTGGGGTTGGGGTTGGGGTTGGGGTTGGGGTTGGGGTTGGGGTTGGGGTTGGGGTTGGGGGTTGGGCCAAATCATGAAGATATTTTCATTTTTAACCAAGAGGTGACATTAAAAAATAAAAAACAGGAAAGTGTAGATTTGATTATCAACCTGATGACTGAGATGGGTTCAAAGTATCTTGCAGGAACTGTGAAACTTTATCATAATGAAGTGGTTAAAGCTGAAGGACAAAGTATGATATTACCTTTGCAAAGATGCTTAGATACTCAGGCATCATGTTAAGTGAAAATTAATTATATTAATAGTAGCTCTTCTAGAAGCTTTATTCATAGCAGATAACATAAATCTAATATTAGAAAATCTGGAATGAAGAACAAGTACGATTAATTATAAAAGTCACCAACAATAAAAAATATTTTAAATCTGAAACCTTTGAATTCAAAAACTTAATACTAATTTTAGATTTCTCATAAAGACATACATTCTCCTGATCCTGTTTCATACAATAGAGCTTAATCCCATTCTAAAAGGATAGAAGCTCCTGTAAGAAGTAAATTCAGCAGTCAAATTTGGTCATATGGAAAAGATACTAATAGTCATCACGAAGAGGATAATGGATATAAAGAGGCATATTATAAAATGAAGGAAAAATATAAAAAATAGTCTGAGCAATGTAAAGCATAAATCAATAAAAGAACAATGCTTGAAAATAATTAAAATGTTTTGAAGTTATAAATGATGAGAATTAAGTTCAAAATTGAATAACAAGAGCGATTATTAAATTAAAAAATAAGTTAAAATAAGTAAATTAATTCATAATATTAAAATAAATAAAAATAAAATAAAATACTAAGGGAATAAATATAAAAAAAACAGAATTATATTGATTCTCTATAAGGTAGGGTACTCTAATTAAGCGAGGAGATAGAAACAATGGATGATAAATAAAAAAGATAGTATTTTAGGATTAAATAATATGAAGAATAAATAGATAGTTTGAAATCATTATTGATCTAAAAATAAAGATAAATTTAAGCAATATCGATGAGTTATCAATCAGATGTATTTGGAAAAAAAAGCTAACTTGATATTAAAGAATAATAATTGTAAATCACTCGAAAAAGAGTAATATAATTGGAGCAAAAATTAATTAATAATAGCAAATAATTATAAACAAAGATATTCAATTAACAAAAAAAATTAATTATAAATAGTAAATAATATTAAAACACAATTTTAGAATTAAAGAAATAGACATAAAGGTTAAAAGAATAAAAAAAATAGACATTTAAAAAATTAGAAAATTATTAACAATTATCTGTCAAGTATGAATATGAAATAAAAATATTTAAGCAATAGATTGATTTTTTGACAGAAAGATGTCAAGGATTTCAATAAAAAAATGATAATAATCATAAAATAGAACAATAAAATATGATATTAATTGAAAACAAATTTAATTTATAGAGATAGTTGTAAAAATTAAAAGCTAATAGAAATGAATCATAAAATTAAATCTATAAACACTTGCAAGAACAAATATCATATTTTAAAGAATTGTCAAGGTAAAACTAAGAAAAGTATAAATTAAAGTCTATGAAAATGCAATAAATAGATAAATAACTTTCATAGAATAAAATCCATTCTGAAAAGCTAAGGAGAAATATCGATTCATTACAAGGATAAATAAATAAGGCAAAAGATAAATAAAGAGATGCAAGAAGATTATTACAAAGTAAATAACAGATATTTTATCAGGGAGAGACAGAGCAGGCAACTATTAAATAAAAATTAAAAAATATAGATCAAATTTATTCACTGTAGATTGATAAAATTAAAATGAGTCTTGATAAAAATGAATAAATGTTGTCTGAATAGAAAAGAAAGTCTTCTCAATTTGAATAAAAAAGTTAAAATCTTCATATCTAGTTGGAAAAGTGCAAAATTCAATTGAATTTTACAGAATAGGAGTTGTAAAAATAGTCTAGACAAATGAAATAAAATAAAATTCATCTTGAAGGTGTAATTACGGCTTATGAAGAGAAATTAAATATTTTAGAAAAAGAAAATGTTATATTAAAGGGTTCTTAAAAAGAAGTCCATTTCAAAAGAGAAAAAATGTAGATAGAAATATCCAATAAGAGTCATAAAATTGATAAGCTTAGTCGATAGAATAGATAACTTTAGGAGAGATATTCGAAAATATAATAAAAAAATAAGAAGATAAGTAATTAACTTCTGTAGATAAGGGAATAGAATGAAGATATTAAAGATAGATTTAATAAAGTATCTTCTGAACTACAATCCAAGATATAAGAAATGGAATATTTGTAAACTTAAAAAATCAGACAAGATAAAAATATTGAAGTGTTAGAAGACTAAAAATCATCAATAAAGGTTTAACTTTAAAGGATTAAATAAAAATTAACTGAAAAATAGATTTTATAAAATAATATAAATTCTAGTTTTAATAATTATAAAGATCAGACTAATAAGTTACAGTTATCTCTTGAGATGAATAAAAAGGAGTTATAGAGATTTAGATAACAAATATCTAAATTAATATCTAAAAACGAAGAATGTCTTTTTGGAAATAGTTATTTTAGTGATAAATTATCAAGTTAGTATTCTTCTAGAAGTCAATTGCAAAAATAACCAAGTACATCAAAATTAATCACTCTACAGAATGGATAATTCAATTTAAATGATGTTTTTGCTGAGTTGAATTCGAATTTTAAAGAGACAAGACATTTCTTTTTGAAACAAAAAGAATTGATTAGTTCTTTATAGGAGTAGAATATTCGATTAAAATAATAAAAAAGAAAAATATTTGAGGAATCTTAGCTACAATATTATAATTTGAAGAACTAAGTAGCTCATGTTTAACAAGAAATATAAAAACTATTGGAATAAAAGAGATCATAATCTTTAAATTTTACAACTATTATTTCTGAAATGAATAATAAGATGTCAGAAGGGCAAAAAGTAGAATAATAACTACATTCTCAGATTGAGTAATTGACTTTTATTAATAATAGTACAAAATTAGACTTTGAGGCTTTGAGTGATTAGATTAAAAGAAAAAATAATCAACTTAGAAAAATAAATGATGATCTTTAGTCTAAAAATAAAATGTGTATGAATATTATTGATGATTTGTAAGAGAAAATAAAAATATTTTAAAGATAAATCATGAGTATAAGTCAAAATTTATAAGAATAAATTGAAAAAGGAGTAAAAAGGGATAAAATAGAACAGTAGTTAAAAGAATCTTTATAAAAAGAACAAGAAAATCTAGAAATATTAAAAAGACATCGACAAGAACTGGAACAAGAAATATCTTAGTTGAGATTTGATCTTGAAGAAAAGAGTAGTCAATTTATCAAGATGATTGGTAGTTTGGAGGACGAAGAGAAAAAGAATGGGTAATTGAAATAATTTGTTAATAAAGTTTTGAAATAAAAATAAATTTTGATCAAGAAAGAAATAGAAAATGGAGATATTAATATTAATTTGGAAAGAGATTTTATATTTAAAAGCAAATAACTTGACATTGCTAATTAACAAAATGAAAGACTTATCTTAGCGAATGAAAGTTTAAAATAAAATAATAAAAAGATGGGAACAAAGCTTAAATAGACTGAACAAGAAGTAAATTAATTAAAATTAAATAATTTAAAAGTAAATTAGAAATTAAAATAAAAGTAAAAGCAGCTTTAAAAATCATCAGTTCTATTGAATTAACTTTAGAATAAATGTAGTAATTATAATTAAAGGGCTTTGAAGCAATAAAATGAGATGATTCTATTTAGCGAATAGATTGAATAAAATTCAAATAAAAAAGATTTAGAAATAAAAGATCATAAATAAAAAATAGTTAATCTATAATAGATAATAGTTAGAAAATAAAATTAAAATGCTGATATTATGTCAAAAAATAGATAATTTTAAGAAAAAATATTTTAACAGCATGAAAAACTTACATAACATTAATAAAAAATGATAAATGATAAAAAATAGATATAGCTATTGAGATAAAAAGTAAATGATATGGATAATAGTAATAATAGTTTAAGTGACGAGATTAGACAAAATTAATAAAAATTATTTGATTTATCAGGTAAAATTTATATGTTAGAACTTAGAAATCAATCAATTTTATAATAAAAAGAGGAAGAATTGCAACTTTTAGAATTTTAACTTACATCCAAATATTAAAATGTTTGTCAAGAAAATAATTATAGATATGAGGTTCTAGAAAGAGAAAAATAGTATTATTCCTAAGAAATTAAAGAAAAAGAGAATTTAATTGATCGTAAAAATTAATAAATTAGAAATATGGAAAAATAGGAGTCGAATTTAATTAAAAATTGTGATTATAAACTTAAAAAAGCAGATTAAGAAAAACTCAAAATTATAACATAGAAAAATACCTAAATTTAATTTATAAAAGATTAAAATAAGGTTTTGTAAGAAGGAATAAAACAAAAATAAACATAAACACGAAAAATAATAACTTAACTAGATATGTTGAGAAGATCAATGACGAATTTATAATACAAAATAAGATAATATGAGATGAAAAATAATTCTTTAAAGAGATAATATGAAGAATAACTTTAAATATCTAAGAAAAAATAAATAGTTCATAGAAATATGAAGGAAAGCTTTAATAATTATCAGTGGAATTTATAAAGAGATATTAAGAAAACTACTCAAAACTTTGTTAGAAATTTCTTATAGATGAGCTAGCCAAAAGATAATAATCAGGTAGTTGATCTGGTTAAATCTTTTGAAGGATCAGTAATTGAAGCTATTTCTTTTAAAACATGATTTTTTGAATATTTTTTATTTCTACTCAAATGATATCTCTTGAGAAGCAAGTATTAACTACACTTAGTTATATATAGTATTATATGAGATAGAATAAATCGATTTATAGCTATTTATATAGTTATTTAATCATTAGTGTTCTATTTCTGTTTCTTCGAGAGGTACAGACATGCCACTTCTGTTATAATCTTAACTTTAGTCTTCTTTTGTTTTGAATAGTTTTACTACTATGAGAGAAACAAATCCAAAAATAAAAGTTCCTAAAATAAAATATTTTCTCTTTTGTTTCCTTGACATAACTGTTGGAATATTTGATATTCTTTTCTTTTCGACTCCTGCTTAAATTGATTGTTTGTCTTCTGTCTTTTATTTAGTTGCCTTCATATCTTAGTGGGTTTTTAAATTATCATTATTTTAAGGAGTTAGTTTGGAATTAGTTGATTCAAGAGAATTGACCTGGTCAGGTTAGTGAGAAGTTGATGTAGTATTATTGTTTTTTGTTTTTTTTGGAAAGTATTCGTTAAGTTTGTTATCAATCATTTACCAAATAATTCCTAATAGATTTGAGACTATTATTTAATCCTTTTTATCATCTTAATGTTACTTTTATAATGATACTTTGTTCTTCATAGAAATTTGATCATTTACTGAGTTTAATTTATCTTCTTTATACCTTGAAAATGGTGTATTTAGTTGAGACAAATCTTTTTAAGATCTATTATCGTTAATTTGAGGTAAAAATGTGCTTTGAAAATTATTATTTTGAGTTAAAGGTTTCTCTTTAATTGGTTGTTTGATGCTAGTTTCAATATTTTTTGGACTGACCTAAAGTTTTTGCTTATATCTTTTTATTTATCTTTTTCTGTAGAAGTTGATATTGTCACTTTAATCCTTTGAATCAGGAAGATCATCTTGATTGTCAATCTAAAAAGGATTAACTATTTATTTATTTGAATAATGATATGGATGTTGCTATGATATTTTCAAGGTGCTAAGTTGAGGTGTAAGTGAATTAGAAGGAACTTGGGAGCAGATGAAAGTGTATAAAAGAGTAACATACAAGAATTTTTGTATATTCATAATTGAAGTTTATAAATAATAAAGCTTAACACAGTTTGCAATAAATAAATCTGTCAAAAATGATTCTCATCATTTCTATTTAAATTATTTAATTTATTTTCTAAAAATATGGATTAATATGAGTATTACAATCATTAATTTCTCAAAGTAGTTGGTAGTCGTTATTGAATTTCCAAGATTGTTTGATGTAGCATTTTTGGCCTTGGTTATTGATCTCCACTATTTGGCTAGTAAATTTATCATGGTAGAGATGTCCTGATCCGATATCGAATCCATTTCCAGTCCATCCAGGAATTCTGTTCAAGGTTTTCCATTTATGAACTCTTGGATTTTAAAATCCTCCATTTTGAACTATGTTCTAGTTTGATCCTATTCTGATCAATTTAACATTATCAACATCGAATCCGAAACTATATGCTCTTCCCCAATTCATTCCTTTGAATTTGAGTTAATTTTTTCCTGCTTTAACTTCAACCAAAGTTGAATAGGTTCTGATTGTTTTTTGGGCTCTAAGCATAGTCTACTTAGAATTCCAGCTAACTTTTCCTTTGCAGAAATATGGATGAATTCCTTTTCTACATGTGTATTGAAATGAAAGTTTGAACTTCTTAGACAATTTTTGATGTGAAGCTTAACTACAGTAGTTGATAAGAAGCAAGCTGAGGATAAGAAAGAATAGAATCTTCATTTATTATTACTTTTCGAATGGAAACTTATTTTATTTCAATTAGAAATGACTGGAATTTAAAATTTTATATTTAATTATTTATCTCACTTTTGAAACAATGATTTTTTTATTCTATTCTTTGAAAAAGCTTAAGATGTATTGATCGTAAAAGTTAGTCATAAATTTTCTATAAATAAAATGTTCAACTTGAAAAAATGATTTGAGCTTTTTTATTTTTTTTATTTTTTAATTTAAAAATCCAAGTATTATCTAATTTATACTTAAATCTAACGTTATATGAGAAAATAATTGAATTTTATACTTAATTGTTTGAATAGAATATTTTAAATTCGAAATTAGAGAAAATTGATAAAAGATTATTTTAGCCTTAAGCTATTTGAGTTAGATAGAAGACAAACTGATAAAATAAACAATAAATATTTAAAAAAGTGATCTTTTAAGTTTAAATAATTTTAGAATATCATTTATATTTGATAGCTTAGATTTATAGAATAGATTTATATCTTGTGAGGGGTTGGGGTTGGGGTTGGGGTTGGGGTTGGGGTTGGGGTTGGGGTTGGGGTTGGGGTTGGGGTTGGGGTTGGGAAATCTTCAAAAAGTACAGGAATGCCCTAAGGATTGAAACTCCTGAAAAGTATAATGCTTTCCTTCGAATGGACTTTGATAAATGGAATTAATAGGTCTTATTAAGGAGGGCTTTTACAATATTTCCTTTGAAATTTACTGCTAGTTATGGCTTTTTAATATTTTATGCCTTGATAGCCACTCTTCAAAGATATTTGAAGTTCCCTCTATCTTGGATTGACTTCTACGTGAGGCATTGGGGAGGATTTGTAAATCGACATGTTTATGGTGTTGAATAGTAATGCAATTTAAATGAAGAAATTGATACTCAATCGTCATTGCGAATCATACAACATTTATAGATATTTTGGTTTTGGAAGTACTCTCAAATCGAGAATGAGTTATGTGGCTAAAATGGAAATCACCAAGATGCCTTTTATAAACGCTATTAGCTAATTTTTGCAGTGTATTCTAGTAGATAGATCTTCTGAGGAAGCTAAAAAAAAGGTGATGCAAGATATATTGGATAGAGTTTAAAATTATCAAAAAGACCCAGTCAAATATCTTCCAATATGTATATTTCCTGAAGGAACTGTATCGAACGGAAGGCATTTGATGTAGTTTAAAATGGTGCATTTGAAAGCCTTTCTCCAATAACTATCTTTGGTTTGAAATATTAAAGTAAAAATTAAATAATTCAGGTAAAGACTTTCATATGGGAGACAATGAGTTAGATTTTATGGAACATAACTTTATGTCACATTGTGCTCGTAATGTGATTCGTATTCGAAATAAAAAATTTATCCTGAAAAGAATGAGAGTGTTGAGCACTATCGGGAGAGATGTCGGGATAGAGTTGCAGCTATTTGGGGTTTCAAGAAGTATGATGTTAGTTTCAAAGATTGTTTGGATTATTCTAAAGCTTACAAAGAGTAATTGAAAAAGAGAAAGATGAGCAAAAGTGACTAAAGTTGATCATGATTATTGATGTTATAGCTATTATATAAATACTAAAACTATTTAATAAGATTAGATTTATTATTACAAGGGGTTGGGGTTGGGGTTGGGGTTGGGGTTGGGGTTGGGGTTGGGGTTGGGGTTGGGGTTGGGGTTGGGGTTGGGGTTGGGGTTGGGGTTGGGGTTGGGGTTGGGGTTGGG
>CAXIUT010000041.1:0-16673 GCA_964035545.1 Bugula neritina
CCCAACCCCAACCCCAACCCCAACCCCAACCCCAACCCCAACCCCAACCCCAACCCCAACCCCAACCCCAACCCCAACCCCAACCCCAACCCCAACCCCTGAATAAATAATATGAATATAATCGATCATATTTGAATATTGAGTTAGAATGAATATCACATGAATTCTTATGATTTAGTTTTATCAATAATTTCAAAAATATGGACCCAGATACACCAGAAAATAAATAATCTACTTAAGATCCTTTCTCTACCTCCAAACTCTTCACATAAGCACTTTCACAGCAAAGCTCACATTATATTCAAAGTAAATTACTATCACTTCCAAAAGAAGCTCAAGATCTTAAAAAATTAGATCTTAGACATATGTGCGATACAGTAGTTCGATAATTAGAAGTTGTCTAGCGATAAGCAGCCTACGATTATGTCAAAGTCAGCTAGTAACTATAAAATCTTGGATCTTAGCTAGTAGTAGCCGATGGAATCATGTAAGAACTCGAGAATGTTTTGTATAATTTCAAAGATCACCTGGAATAAATAAAAAGCTAGATGACTTCACTACAATAAAAGTCTAATAAGATAAACACATCTCTTTCCAACAAGAAAAAAGTACAAGGACTTCTCAGCAATTTTATATAAAGCGCAGTACTTTAAAAATAACTAATTGATGCCATTTGCACTTCATAAATAAACGACAACTATGTCAACCACATTAAGCTTCTTCTCAAAAAATTAAGTAGATCTATTTATAGATAGGCTATCTCAACCATAACTCCATTGCTCCTGATTCAAAAGCAGTTAAATAACTTCAACCTGAATTATAAAAGTTAAAAGCAAGAGCATCAGTTAGGTTAAGATAATTTTTACTTTAACAAATAGCTCTTCTTAAAAAACCTAAAACCAATATCCAAATTGTACAAAAAAATGTACTAGGGAAATACAAAGTTTTTACTTAATTTTTCCAAGACCAAAATCCTCAAGTTATTTTTAAAATATCTAGGTCTACACCTAATTGTGCAATAACTATCGCTAAGTCATGGCTAAAATATACGTCAATAACTACAAAGTCTACCTTTCATAGATATAAAAACTTCAAGTCGATCTCTACACCAAAACAGATCAACTTGTACCAAACTAACCTCAACATATAAGAACCTTCCTAAATCAAATCAAACCCACCAGTTTTAATCAAGACAAACGAAGTATCTTTGCGCTCATGAACAGAGATCGCATAATATAACAAAATGAGTAAATATTTAGTGATATAGATCGAGTGATGTCATTCTCTATAATGTAGCTAGTCAAAAAGGACAAAAGTTTACACTTTAACAAACTTTCAAGTCTATCAACAAATCATTAATTGATGGAGTTATCCACTAAACCATCTTCACTGCTTAATTTTTCAATCTACGCTCAGAAGGATCTATCTAACTGTTTGGCCCTCTCTTCAGACCAAGTGTTCAACTGTTTTTGGATCATCTGAAACATGCCATCTACAACACTTATGATATCTATGCAGTATTGTTGATACTTGCTGTAAATGATAAAAATAGAAAAAATTTAACAGAAAAAGGATGTTCAGCTTTAGATCATTATTTCAGTCAAGTAGACATTTTACTATGGCCTAAATTTTAAGAACTATTTGAATTCCATCTAAAAACTCTTCAAGCTTGCACTCTTCAAAACTTCAAAAGAATTTAAAAAGTTTCAACAACTAAAATCTTAATTGACAGATTCGTTGACTTTATCGTATCAATTTATCGACTCTACATTCATTTCTCAAGCAAATCTCTCATGATGGAGAAAAGACTACAAGCAATTCGTCGTTCTTTCCTTGAACTCGTCCTCAAAGGAAGAACATAATTTTAAAAATAAAGCTAAGGACTTGGATACTATCTATCAGTACTAGAACAGCTACATCATGCCTGTACCTCTGATCCTACTGTTGCCAGCTTCAAAGAATTTCATGTTTATCAAGCATAGCTCTAAAAATAAATCAGCAGTTATGCAGATAAGCTCATAAGCATTTACCTCAAAGACTTCTTCCCTGCACTTGATACTCTTATGCGAAAATATTCAAAAGAAGAAGGAGCAATCACCTAAGAATCAACTTTATCTATTCAAGGAACAGTTGATGTCAAAGCTCTTGAAAGCACTCTCATATAGGTATCAACCCAGTCAGTCGGAGGGAGACTAGCCAAGTTACTTGATTTCTGCGAACACCAACATGGAGGTTATACTTTGAAGTCACTGATTCGCAAATTTTCATCAGTATTTACTCGTTACTATGGAGAGATATACAAATATGCAAAGGCAAACCACCCAGATGCAGCAAGTACAATGCTTCAGACACACGGAATGATAAAATAGCTGAAAAATACATTCAGCAAATACAATCCCTGATCTATAACTGATATATGAATTCTGTACCACATCCATAAGACTCATTAGACAATTTGAGTAACCTACAAATCAACAGACAAAGACAACTACAAGCACAAGTTAAACAACAGTTCACGAGAGGACTAGAAAAACTACAAACTGCCTAAACTAGATAAATTGTATCTCCATCTCTACTCAGGCCATCACATAACTCAAAAAATTAATTGATCAGTATCGATAACCATAGTTTCTTAGAGGATATATTGCTATTCTCAAAAGTCTTAAGCCCAACTCAAACAGTGCTACTAAATAGCATTAAATATTAGTCATATCCATCCTCGCACAAATATTCAAAAAAGATCTACAAGATCCTGTCGATAAACCTCCCTCATTATGCAAAACAACCTTCAGATTAGTTGAAATCATGCATGGATATTTCAATGATCACAGTCCAACAGTGCAACAGGCATGTGCAAGAGCATTAATGGATCTCAATACTCACTGTCTATCAGAATAAACAGTCTAAACCATATTTTCAATCATTTACGCTCCTCTTATCTGTAAATCTTTTTTGATTTAGCAATTCTTAAATCAGGCGTTGATAAAGGATCACAAGCAACAGCTTCATCATGCCTTTCAGAACTTATTAACTACAATCGTCGAATAGGAGCCAAGTAGCTTCTGAAAAGACTTTCTCCATAAATGTTAAGCGCAATTTTAAGAGTAAATTCTGAATATCACTAACTATTTCAAGCAGTTTTAGGAATGATTTAATCATAAGGGCTATAATTTTTAGAAGGAAAAATAGTAAGTTTTCTTTCTAAAATAATATCAGTTATCAATGGAACTAGAGAAACACATTCAACAAATACAACAAATCTAAATTCATATATGGTATTAATCCAGTAAGTTAGTGTAAAGTCAACGTCTGTAAAATGATATAAAGAGTTGGAAAATTACTACCTTTATCAGAAAAATAAAAATTATACGAACTAAGAATACCAGAGGCACTTCAACAGGCTTCTAGACATAGAATTATACAAGTGCAGCTAGCAGCAGGAAAAGCTTTGAAAAGTTGGAAAGGATAATAAGTTTAATAATCACCTCCAAGATCAAGAGGACTATCAGTATAAATATATTAATATAGTCTTTAGAAGATAAAAGAAATAATAAAAAACTTTAAAGAAGCAAAAGTAAAGAATAGAGAATAAAAGCATAAAACTAATTAACTTTTATAAAAGAAGATCTTTAGAATTTAGTGAAAGGAGGTTGGGGAGCAAGTAATCGTGCAAAAAATTATGTCAAGAGAGGATCAGGTGTTGGAGGAGGACATATCAGTGGTTCTGAACATTCACCACAAAATAAAAGTGGAGGAAAATCACATAAAGAACATCTAGACTAACTTAGAGGATTCATAAAAAGAGGATCCCAATAAAATAAAAATATAGACAGATTTATAGGAATAGTAGGAACATAACCATAAAAAGGAAATTCACCACAAAGAGGTAATTCTCCACCAACAAGAAATAAGTAATCACCTGTTAGAAACAAATCGCCAATTAAAGGAAAATCATCTGCTGGTCAATCGAAAAATAACAAATAAATGTCACCTTCTGGTGATGAATTAGGATTCGTATAAGACGAAGGATAGCAAATGGTATATATTCCTTAAACAAAAAATATTCCAACAAAAAATGCCCAAAGAATGAGATCAGAATAATCCAAATCAAAATAACAACAATTTAATCGTTCTGAACCAAGAAACAACCAAAATACTCGTAAAAATCGATTTAACGATGTCGATATAAATTCAGAATAAGCCCAAGAATTACTAGGTCAATAGAAAATCCTTCTATAATAAGGCAAAAAAATGAACATAAATTTTACGAAAGTAAGTGAATAAGATAAACCGAATAAAAAGCAACAAAAAGCAATAAATGAATAAAATCCATCAATATCCTACAACTTATAATCACAAGGATACATGTACACTCCAAACGAATCAATAAAACAACAACCTAAATAAAAATCCCCAACATTTAAAAAGTTAAGTGCCTAGGAGTTGGGAGAACTAGTATAGGAATATAATTTATCACAGGTTAGTTAGAATTTAAATGATATATTGAATTAAAGTGATTTGAAGAGTTTTCAAGCATCTAAAAATGAAATGGTTGATTCTAGAATATTATAACCTACACAAGGGAAATCATAAATTAATTCTATGAAATAAATTGTAGCAGATAAAAAAAATAAAAAAAGTGCTATCAGCAAATTCTTCAAAAAATAACCATAACTTTCATAAAAAATCATAGAAAAATAAATATAAAATCAACCAAATATCAATATCAAATAATAATTTAACATAAATAAACCCAAATAAATATTCTAACAACCAGTAGTAGCATCTCTCAATTTCACATAAAGTCAATAGAGTAGAACTAAATCACCATAAAAACGATAAGATATTCAATTCACTCTCAATCCCAAAGATAAATTTAGTTCTATCTAAGAACAACCACAATCAAATTCAAAATAAATATAATAATAAATAGCCATGAGTTAATATTAATAATCATATCCCAGAGATCAACCTCTCCCTGTTATTCTACCCAAAATAGCACCTATTACACAAATTCCACTGAGGCATTCAGCCGTACAACCTATCTATTAACAGCAATAGTCTCCACATAGCCAATATGACTATATCAAGGAGATAAACAACATAGTAAAAGCTCCACCTAAATTACCATCAATGTAGTAAAGATAATAGCCTAAATAATAAAAAGTAGCCTATCAAAATTTGATAAAAAATCCACCTAAATCAAAATTGACCTAAAACAGCAAAATAAAAGCAAGTAAAATAACACAAAGTCATCAATAAAAAAGCAGAATCACATAAAAATCAGCATAACTAGAAAATATATCAGTCAACTGGCTTAATATCCTAGATCAAATTCATTAAGGATAAATCAACTAAGCCTATGAAGAAGCTCTCAATCTAGGTATCTATCTCATTATTTAGATGATCCTATCTATCTGTTAAGACTTATGCTTTTAAGTAAATTACCTATGAAAAAATTATCCACTCATACCTTCCAAAAAGTATGGAGAAAATTCATGGAAATATATTCTCAAAAATTTATTGATGTACTTACTGTAAGTTTACTAGGATAGGCAAACTAACTAGAACTCCTTTCTAAATGCTTATCAGTATAAGAACTACAAGATGCAATGGTAGGTCTCTTTGATCTAAGCGGATCCTCAAAAGGAAAACTTAGCTACAAAGCAGCCACTCTCTACAACGATATTGAAAAGAAAGTACACCCAGAATGATATTTTGTTTCTTATTTAAGAAATTAATCGTTTTTTCACTTGTTTGAGTTGATCAAAAATTATATATATTTTTTGGTAGCTTAATAATAGTTTATAATGAATAAAGTCTATATTTTTCTATTTGAATAGAATTAGAAGTTTAGATGATTTGAAATTTAATTTACTAATTATTATTTTTTAGAGAATGACAGAAACCGCTAGAACAGAAATTAGTATTTCCTTCAACAAAGAACACAACCACGACACAGACTCTTCTCTCAATCGCAGCCAAGGACCATAAATCGACAATCTAAACCCATCCAAGTTCTCCAAAAAGAGAATAGGACCCTATTGTTATCGACTCAGCGATGTAATCGGTAGTGGTTTCAGCAGTACAGTTTACAAAGGAGTTAAAGACAAAGATAAAAATCAACTAGTTGCTATTAAAGTAGTTCAAATGAAAGACATGAAAGCTCATAGAAGGCAACTTCTATAAACATAAATAAAAATTCTAAAAACAGTCAGCCATCCCAACCTCCTATCATTTAAAGACTACTACTACACCTCCAACAACTGCTACATCATCACATAGTTCTGCGAAGGAGGCTCTCTTCAAACTGTCATCGACAAAAATTCAAATTTAGACTGGAGACAGCCAGCCTACTAAGTCAGCATCGCCTGCCAATACCTTGCTAACCTCAACATCGTCCACAGAGACATAAAACCAAGCAACGTGCTTCTAAAAGATGGAGTATACAAGTTATCAGATTTTGGTTTTTCCTGCAAAATTGAACCTAACGAATCCATCAAAGAAAAGTATCTGATTGGAAGTCCACTATATATGCCCAAGGAATCTCTATCTGATCATATATATTCAAGTAAAAGTGATTCATTTGCTTTAGGCGTTCTTTTGTTCTATCTGGCATCTAGACATTTTCCATGGAAAGGTAAAAATTAGACTTCTCTGATAGAACATTATTAAAATAAAAAAATAAGAAAAAACTTTATAGAACATCTAGCGCCCAGAGTCAAACACCTCATTTTAAATCTATTATAACAATAAAAATCAAAAAGAATTCATCTTTCTGATTGTAATTTCGAAGTATTTTTACATCTAGGACTTCCTAAAATCATAGACGACCAACTTGCACCCCTATCCAACTGCTACACAGAACAACTCAAATTATGCCAATACATCCACTCAATACTCCTCAACTGCGATGCAATAGCCTGGACAAATTCTTTCCTAAAAAACTTTATTAAAAGACATCTCAATAGTTTGACTTTTGCCTTCAAATGGCATTCTCATTCAGGTCTGTATTCAGTTAGACAGATATATCAATTGCCATAAGAAAATCCTGTTTTTTCTTCTGATGATTATTATTGGTTGAATAACTGTCTCAAAGATACGATTGGAGTGTTGTTAAGTTATGATGGATAATTTCTTCAAGTAATGCTGGAAAAGTTGTTAAAATACCAAAAAATAATAGAAGCTTTTCTTTTTGAATCTCAAGAATAAATAGTCAAAAGAATTAACATACTAGTACTTAACACTAACTTCAGTTTGATAAAACCAGATGAAATTTATATTAAGGAAACCATGAACACCTTTGATTTTTACTAGCTTTGATATTGACTTCTTTATTTATATGAACTCCTCTCACCGTTTGTTGTTGTCATCTTACCTGTTTAGAGGCGTATTTAGAGGTTTGGGCGAGAGATAGGAAGGGTGATGGGGTTTTAAGGAAGGGATATGAAAATAGGTTAGTCGGGTAGAAGAAGAGAGTTTATATAAAAAATTAGAGGTTGGAAGAATGGTGGTTATAATTGATTTAATTTCCCATGCCTAAGAAAATAAAGAGTTAGAGTTGTTCGTCAGGATGGTGTCAGAACCATCTTTTCGAACTATTGCCTCTTAAGAACTTCAATTGCTACTACAGAAAAAAATTAAAACTAAGACTTTGTCCCAAATACCTAACGTAACTTAAACGACATTCAGTTCTTCCAATAAATTTATCAAAACCATGCCCACCATCAACTAAGATCAAAAACACTATACACCCTGCTTCATCCTCCAATAAGAAAAAGTAAATTTGCAATCATAAAGAACTACTACGAAGAACACGACTAAAAACTGTTAAAAAGCCATAAAATGAAATTGGAATAACCAAGTAGCAATACAATTGTATTTTATTTTAGATCATTTAACCAAAAATGACATTTTTTATTTTTTATTATTATTCAGATGGTAGCCAATCACGGTAGAAAAAAGAATTATTGTTCAGTTTGTAAATAAGAATATGAAGATTACCTAGAAGTACATATTTTGATAAAGATAGCATATTGATGATATGAAACATAGATTAACTTTGAGAAATAATAGATTTTCAAAACATATATTATAAGTACAAAATGAGATGATGGCTTAAATAAATTAAAAACAAAAATAAGTATAACCTTTAGAAATACCTCTTGAAGTTGTTTCCAAAAATACAGAATAAACCAACTAAAATTAAAAAGTTGTCCTCCTCTGAAAAAAATATCAAGAGAAGATTGAACTTTTATGTTCTATTGATTGTTCATCTTCAATTAAACAACTATACTTATCTTTGTTAATTCTAGTCTTAAAAGATTTTAAAAGCATTAACTAGTAGTTGATGCCATAATTAACTGATACCTTGATATTCATGATTATTATTGACTTTTGATATAATTAACTTATTTTATCACTATTCATGGGGTTGGGGTTGGGGTTGGGGTTGGGGTTGGGGTTGGGGTTGGGGGTTGGGGTTGGGGTTGGGTTGGGGTTGGGCACATTGTATAACTTCTCCCTTCTTTCCATTCTCTTCTTATAAACTATCTAATTTGATTAATATTTTAATTAATTAACTACAAAGCCTTCGTATTTTTCTTCATGATATCTTTTCCTTTAAACAATATCTTCCAATTAAAATAACTATGAATATTCCCTCGATATTCATAGTGTTAGTTACTTCTAGAATGATCGACATTCAAAGAAGCCAATCCAAATTTCGTACTTATATTTCGAAATACTTCAATAGGAAAGAAAGAAGTAGCCTAATAGACAAAGGGAAGCAAACTCTAATATCCAAATTGTTTAGCATAGATCCTTATCTCTCCTCCCATGTGATTAATCGAATAATAGTTCCCTTTTTTAGCCTCTACATCAGAATTCATAAAATGACTCAAAATCTTCAACAAAGAAACCGATTGCTCCTTAGAAGCCAGATCTATCTGATCTCCCAACTTATTTATCAAAATGTTATACTAAGCAACTGCACGAGTCAGCCATGCTATCTTGGAAACACTCATTTCAGTTGTCACTCCAGGTTAGTTGTAAAAATAGTCAGGAGTAAAACTCTAATCATAAATAGATGAAACTGCCTTCTTAGATGATGTACTTTTCCATTTCATGTTTAACATTCTAAATAATGAAGGATGTAAGTTTTTAGTTTATCTGTAATTGATTTCTTACTAGATATGATTGATATCTGACAATAATAGTTGGTTGATTAGACCATTAAGAACTGATTTTACTCTAATAGTCAATTATTTTAACTACTATCTTTTTTTCAATGCAGCCTATGTGTACAATTTAACAATTTATATATTTTAAGGCACAGGAACAAAAGGAAACCTCCCCTATCCATAAAACAAACGATCTTCCATCAACCCAACCATCTCCTCAAACAAAAACAAACAACTTTTTTCGTATCCTTTCCACAATAACTCCAAAACAAGAAATGAATGTCTAATATCGATCTCATGCATTGCATGTTTGGTTCCCTCATGAGCTAATGTACATAGTCCAATATAGTTCTATTCCTTGCATAACATACCAATTGTCTAGGATAACATCGATTGGGCGAATTCATAATGAGATTAGGAAATTGATAGTTTTTATAGCCAAGTTGATAATTTGTTGTTAGATTTTTGTCTAGTTTACTATAATGTAGTGTGCCATTGCTATTATAGTAAATTAGAAGATTTAGCGAATACTAACATATCGAAATCTCCTAATATTTATAGTTTTTTATCATCTATTGGATTAGTTTGATAGCTAACTTATTTGAAATGATTAAACACTTTCAAATTTGCTAATTCAGATTATTATTAACTTTTACGAATAACAATTTTTTATCCTTTTTTCAATCCAGAAACATACAAATCCTCTCCATCAGAAATAACAGTAATATTTTCCTCCTTTTTACTAAACTCAATCATCATACTCTCCTACCCATAATAATATCTAGTTTTATACTAATTTGCAACTCTTGATGATAGTTCAACAGAGTATTTCAACTACGAATGAGATAGAAGGATATTCTGATGGTCAAGATGGTAGTTTTTCCAAAGGTTAAGAGAATAGTGAAGACCTGTCGTCTGGTAGAGTTGTAGAATCAATAAGAAGAGAACAAGTAAATGATTCGAGTTCATATTATTATTTTAATATCTAATTAATAATACCCCATTATTAACATAAAACAAATAACTTTAAAAGTAGAGTATTCAAATAATTATCTATTCTTTATTAGCAATCAAAAAATACTTCTATTTTTAACTTTATCCTCTCCGCTTAACACCTTATTACCTAAAATTAAAGTATCAAAAGCTCTTTTCTTAATCAACAACTGTCTTTTCTGAATAAAACAATAATTTACATCT
The DNA here is from genome assembly GCA_964035545.1 of Bugula neritina. Taxonomy (NCBI): domain Eukaryota; kingdom Metazoa; phylum Bryozoa; class Gymnolaemata; order Cheilostomatida; family Bugulidae; genus Bugula; species Bugula neritina. Next base: position 10,380 of record CAXIUT010000041.1, read on the forward strand.
TTTGCCATAAAATCAGCATGATTGTAATTTTAAAATACAAATGATTGAAATCCCTCCATCAATTACCATACAGCTATAGCTGCTACTCCAGCATACATCAGATATTGTTTGGGTGGGGCACGTAAAGGAAATGCTCGAATATGACCCCAATTGTTAAATGTTTTAGGATAACTATGTAAATTGTATGGCATTTATTATTATTATTAGTTATGATATATTTTCATATGATATAATTGATCGTTATTTTATGAAATTAACAAATATTTAATATGAAACTACAAATAATAAATCGATTGCAGCCTCAAGAAACCAATCAACTCGATTTCAACTATTGTCTCAAAGATAATAAAAACCATCTTATTAAATAATTCAATAATATCTATCTCAGTTCTGATAAATAAAACAAAACCAACATTCAAAATAATCAAAACAATCTATCTTTAAAATAGATAAAATCATTTTTCAAATAATTTCAACCATAAAAACACCTAAAATACAAACCAACTCCTTACCACCAACTAAAACCAAACAAAAAACTATAACCTCAACTCTTGTTAATGAATAATTAACAAAAAAATAAAAATAAAAAGATTTCTATCAGTTCTTTCACTCAAAAACAACCAAAAACATAAATAGGTTAATATTCATCAGTTGTTACTGAATAAAGTTCAATTAGAAACAACTACTATTTCCATCAAAAACATAAATAACATATAAGAAAGTATCATAGTCAACTCAGCATTCAAAATTAAAAAATATAAGATAATAAACATCGACCAGGATTCATCAAAAAGAAAAATCTATCATTGAAAAAATAATCATCTATATTAAGTAAGTATAGCACTAATAAATAAAATATAAGTCATATTATCAATCAAAAATAAATATTCAAAAGATAATAATCCAATAAGAAAAGTTAAGTATAATAAGAAATAATATTATCAAAAGATAGAATAGCCAAAATCAGAAAAGATCTTAATTAAATCTACCAAATGAGAAAAGCACCCAATAGCTATAAACTTAAATTATGAGTCAATGATACTATCAATTTTCATCATCATTATTTACTTATATTATAATACAAAACCTTAAAAATTTATAATATAAGAATGGAACTGCCACCTCTTGACGAACTCACAGAACCTATTATCATGCAATATATTGAACATTTCCTAGATATTGTCCTATACAGAAAAATAGAAAATGGCAAACTACTACTCACATACATCCAAGAAAATCCAGATCATCCAAAAATCAAAATCATTATCCGCAAAATACTAGGACTTTTTCACACAGATTCACCCATAGGTAAAGTCTGCGCTCTCCAATTCCTCAAATAAGCGATATAAACTGACAGTTGGATCATAGTCTAAGCCATTTAAAGATCATTATTACCAAAAGTAGCATAAATAATCGAATACAGACCAAATATTCGTAGCATTCAAAGAGGAACCAGTTATTTTATTCCTACTTTTGATAAAGATGTAGAAGATGACTATTTGGCTAATTTAATCAAATTATCAACTACTTTCTTTAGAATGATTCATGAATGTATCTATGTTTGGGGAACTTTCTATTTTCCAGGATCCTTGTTTGATCGTTTAAGAATCAAATTATAAAAAAGGTTTTAATTTCCTAAATTTCCATAGGATTTTAGATTTTACAGTCAAAAAAAAGTATAAAACTTTCAAAATAACTGTCAAAGAATAATAAAGAAGATGTCTTAAGTAAAAGATGAACTAACAAGTCAAAGTAGCATATAAAAGAAGAGATAACATTCAGTTAAAGCAAATAAAGTAGGATCATCTATTATAAAACCATCAAAAAGTCAATCAACAAATCAACTTCCTTCTAAAACATTTGGTAACAAAACAAAATAGAAATAAAAATAGATAAATATAATATAGAAATAAAAATATCAGAAATAAAAGAAAAGTAAACATAAACATAATAGTAAGAAAAAACAATAAAAAGAAGAATAGATATAAAGATAAGAGATAATGTAGAATATATCAAGTAATTCAAGTAAAATACGTAAGAAGAATAGTTTTAATTAACAACCTATTAAAACAAATAAACTTAAAATAAAATAATAATAAATATAATAACATAAATATTTTAAAAGTGTTAAGAAAGCATAGCAATTAAGAATAAAGACAATAACATAAGATAATTCAATATCTTCTTAAAATTTAGATAAATCATAAGAATTAAGTTAAATTACTTATAAAAAATAAAGATCATAATTTAGTCATAATTAAGATAAATAATCTAAAATTAAATTAAAAAAATATACCTCTCATCAATTCATATAATAAAATCAACCCAAAAGTATCTTTCATAATTAACCTGTTCAAAAAAACATTAATAACAAGAATAGTAGTAAAAGTCGTCCTCCTGTCTAACAGAATAATAATAAAAATAAAAAATAAATAAAAAGAAATAATGATGATATCTAAAATAATACTAAAAAAGCTATAAAACTAAATCTTCCTATATAATAAATGAAAAGAAAGAATGAACAATTAAACAAAAATCAAAGTAAAGATAAAAATGAAGGAAATAATACAAAAAGGTCAGCAAGAAAGAAATTTATCTCATCTGAATAATAAATAAAATCATAACCTGATATTTAATAAATAAAAATACCAAATCACAATATCAATAATAAGAATATAAAGAATAAAAAGATTTAAAAGAATAATAAACAATATTAAAATAAGTAATAGGACTATAGATCAATTAATCGAGATTAAAAGAGTAAAGAATCAAGATAGGTATCTTAGTAGAAAATGATAGCTAGAGAATCAGCTATGTTAATCAGTCAGAAACCTAAAAAGATAAAAACATAGAAAAATAAGCAAAGTTATAATAGTAAATCAATATTTTAATAAGTTAAATAGTATAATGTAGTAATTCAATAACCTAAATAATAAAAATCTATAATAATATCGAATAAAAAGAGTTAATATCACAATAATAATAACAATATTAGCAAAAATATCAATAATTATGAAAAGCCTTTTCAAGAAACAAAATAAGTTGATTTGCCTAGTAAAAATAAATCAAAATAACATATTTAAAGTCATTAGATAATTTCTTCCCATAAAGTAAACAATAAAATAGTTTAATAATAATAAATAATAATAAAAAATAAAAAATCAAATAAATCCATAAAAAATTAAAAACAAATAATAAAAGCATAATAAAATCGTAAGATCAACTATGATTAGATCCAATAAATGACACCTATTAAATAGATAAACACTTCTAAAATATAAATACCTATCACTCAATAACAATCTTCTTTCATTCGAACTTAAAATAACTCAATCGCATAAAGTCACTCGCCTCATATTCCTCAATACAGCCAAAGAATATAAAATAAAACATAATAATAAATTAATAAATATAAATAATTTCGTAAAAATTACAGTAAAAAACAAATTCAAAAAACACAATTAAGTCAACCTATCAGTATTTCCATGCGAAAGCACCCATCATAAGCCAACTCAAGAATAAAACTATCAGACACAGAATAGCTAAAAACAAGTTTATAATAAAAACTAAAAGACTAATTCAAACTCTTAAAAACAACACTCTTATCAGAACAACAATAAAGTCTATCCTCGAAACTGCAATAAATGCAAGAGACTCTTCTAAAAAAATAATAAAAATAATAAAAGATAGAATGCGGAATACAGACTCAAATAAAACATAAAGCCAAAGGTAAATATAAAAAAAAGTAACAACATAACGAAGTATAAATTCAAACAGAAGAACCCATCAACTAAAATAAAGAATAATTTAATACAAAAAATAATATTAACAACAATATCAATTTAACAAATATATCAAATAAACCTTCCCGCCCTTCCAGCCAACTCAAAATCAAATAAAAAGGATAACTGCAACCGAATACCCTCCTCTATGCTCTCTACAAAAAAAAATCAATGAATATCTGATGTTTCAAAGCAAAATAGCGAATAATCATGATTGATATCTATCATTAGACCCTAATAAAAACTATTAAATCATGACTATGCCCTCTTCAACACGCAACGTCATCCTTTGACTTTTGAAGACCACGCCTTTCCGCTCGGATGTTCTTTATTTCCTCGAGACTGCCCCTGATATCCTAGAGCATTTCGTCTCTTAGAGTTTAAAATTCTTAGGGAAAGCTACTTAAGTTTTGTAGTTTGAGTTGACGAAACGTATTGTCAAGGATGGCTTTGGCACTCATGAGATCGCCATCTTTGAGTTGATTTTGTGCGTATCGTACTGTTTTTTTTTGACTTTTGAAGATGATAATTAGCTGTCCAAGAGTTACTTCGATTGACATTGTTAGTACCAATTAATTAAATAATAATGTAATAATTAATCCCAATTTAAATTATATTAGGTCAATATTCTACCATAATCCATTAGACTATTCATCATTCAATACATATCTCATTGTTCTACACCATCTCTAACACACTCTCCTGAAACTCTGTCATACACTCCTTGAAATAAACAGGCGACTTTGTTGTCAAATGAACATTCTTCATACTCCTACAGTTCTATATACAACCAGAAAATAAGTTTATCAACTTGTGTGGCTTACGGATCTACTAACTTATTGGAAATACCATCGAATCCAACTTTTACTCCTTCATCATAGTCACAGAAGTCAATATCAGTTTAATACCTGCCTCAAGACTCTTTAGTATAGTCTATTCGCTGGAGTCGTCTATCTTCAAAAATGCCACTGCGACATAGTTTGATAATCCCAATGCCTTCTGAAAATATACACTGCCAGCTTTCTACAACTATGCCCCTTTTGCTAGGATTTTTTTCTGTAATCTACCTTACCAGATATCACATAGTTTCCAGGATAGTAATCCAACTTCAAATTTCTATAAGGAACAACCAATAACTTTGAATTGAAGTCTTGAACCTTTCTTAAGGTTAAACTCAACCGACAACCTAGTATAAATATCTAGCATGCCGGCCAAACGCGACGGCCTACAGGCTAAGCTACTTTCTAGTTTTATTATTTCTTCTTCAATTAAGGATTCTCGCCTTCCTTATTATCATTGTTATAATTGCGACGATCTCCTCGATTATCTCTTCCGCCATTATATCCCCCTCTCCCTCTACCACGATACTCTCCTCGTCCGCCTTCCTCTCTATCTTTGTTCCAACCTCCTTCGTTATTATTTCTTCCTCCTTCCTCTCTATTTCTTCTAAAATCTCTTCCTCCTTCTTCTCTATTTCCTCTAAAATCTCTTCCTCCTTATTCTCTATTTCCTCTAAACTATCTTCCGCCTCCCTCTCGATTCCCCCTCCTATTTTATCCATCATTATTATTGTTATAATCTCTATTTCCCCTCCTATCTCCACCTTCATTATTGTAATCTCTCCTTGGTCTTCTCTCTTCATTCTGTCCTTCTCGATTATAATCTCTAGGCCCTCGATTCCCTCGACTTCTAAATCCCTAATTTTACTCACTATTTATCAAAAAAACTACGTAAAAGATGGTGTTTTTCCACCAAAATGAGGATTCTAATTATCATCTTCTCTATTTCCTCTATTACCTCGATTACCTCGATTTCCTCTTGTTTTATCAACACTTTCTTCTTTTGGAGGATTGCTAGTTGCAATATCCCAAGAATCATTCATAGGAGATATCTATAATTCAGTAGCAGTTCCATTTATACTCGAATTAGGAGGAATTATCTCAGATATATTTTCTTACACTTTTGGATTATTAGAAAAATTGTCTATTGTCTCCAATTTTTATGTTTTTTATATCTACTACTCTTTCTTTATATCTTGAGTTGATTTGTCTTTCGGATCATCAATCCAACTAGTCTATGAATCTTCTTTGCTTTTTTAAGGTTATTTCTTTTACTATTCAGGCTCAACCCCTCTCTATCTTCTACCTCTTCTACCACCTTAAACTTGAGCTGTTTCTGATGTTGTTTTATAGGTTATTCTTTTTGATTTGGTTTTTCTGGTTATTCAGTATCACTGACCCAAGGTTAGTCATCACTCATGATTCTTTTAATATTTTATTATAAAGTACAAAATACATGAATTAATTTATAATCGCTCCATTTTCATTAATAATCATGCGCTTTTTATAATATGAATAAATATCAATATGTTTGTTTTAATAGATGGGGTTGGGGTTGGGGTTGGGGTTGGGGTTGGGGTTGGGGGTTGGGGTTGGGGTTGGGGTTGGGGTTGGGGTTGGGGTTGGTGGGGTTGGGGTTGGGGGGTTGGGTTGGGGTTGGGGTTGGGGTTGGG
>CAXIUT010000042.1:0-65000 GCA_964035545.1 Bugula neritina
CCCAACCCCAACCCCAACCCCAACCCCAACCCCAACCCCAACCCCAACCCCAACCCCAACCCCAACCCCTGTAGAATTGATTATATTAGGCTGTCATTATGATAATAAATAATAAGAATGAATAAAGAGGAAAATAATTTAACTCCAAGGATAGATGGAAAAGAGTAGGACTTTAATGATTTTTATCGCTTACACTACCCACAAAAACAGCGTAAGTCATCACCAATTGGTCATTTTAGAGCTAAAAGTGTGCTATCTATTACTGAAAAATAAAATCCTGAGGATATGCCTAAACCTCATCCCAAGAGAAAACATTCACAGCTTTAAAAGATAGTGCATCCAGAAAATCACTATAAATCTATAAAATAGCAAAAGGCAGAACCTTTTTCTTTTAAAAATGCTTTATCAGCATCTAGGGAAAGCAGTGGTATGAATACCTATATGAGTATTTATTCTTCAAAAGAATTAGGCAATTTAGAAGAAATATCAAAACGTAATATTGTCGTTAGAAACGCTTTACAAAAATGCAAAGATGAAAAATTAAAGGTAGCTAAGGTACTGGGATCACAGAGACAGACGTAGAATACGAAAATGGATTATCTTCAATTGAAAAGGCAATAAATTGAATAGGAAAAGAGTGGACAGATGAAACATATTTATTAAGAGTTTTTCAGAAAAGAATATGAGAGTATATATGGATCTAATGGTTATAGTGAATTTACTATTAAAATGGAAAGTATGGTAAATATCATGCATAGCCAACTCTTTAAATCATGATTGTTAATCAGATAATAATTATTGACTGATGAAAGAATTAGAAAGTAAATAAGCCTATATTATAAACTACAGGTCTCCAAATAATTCAGTTTGTCAAGAGACATACGACTCTCTTCCTAAAATATATGGTTCTAATAAAACAAGGGTTCTTCACAGAAAAAATTAATTTTACTCTCAATTGGAATAGAGAGGACATTTCAGGAAAAAAAGTATGAAAGAAAAAACCACTCAAATAAGGTTATTAACTAGTCGATAGAAAAAATAAGAAGAAACCTCACAAAGTAGAAGTCGAGATAGCAAAGTAAATTAAAGAAATAAATTAAAGAAAAGTACAGAAGTAGTCAAAAATATAAGATCTTAAATATCAGATAAAAATTCAGAGGAAGATTGGAAACATAAAGTAAAATTCAATACAGTTAATTTTTTACCCTCACTTCGATACTAAAAGAATAAGAATAAAACAAAAAAACATTCGTCATAACTCGTTTAATCAATGAAAACAAATAAAATTGGAAATCCTTTGATTCATCTATATAAAAACATGAGTCCTACTGCGCATAGAAATATTTTTACTTCAGAAATAGTTGAAGAATAAAACGAAGAAGATAGTCCTCAGCAAACTATCAACACTCGATATGTTCCTAAAGTTATTGCCAAAAACCTTAAAAATAGATAAGAAATGAGTCTTCAGTCTAATAGAAAAGTCAAAAAAACAATTTTTAAGACTGAGCCATCATAGTCTAAATCAGGAACAAAAGAAGTTGGTTATTATAGTTAGTTTAGTAAAAAGTTTTGAATTTTATCATATCATTGTTATTGAATTTATAAGTTAACTAAGTGAGAGGTATCTTGGACAACAGTGTAGTTGTCATAAACTCTAAAGTGAGGATAATCTCTAGGAGGAGATTGAGGCCATCCAGATCCATAGGGATTTCCTTAGTATATTCTTTTAAGACTATCTGCAATCATAGCTTCTGCTAATTTTTTATTAGTTAGTTTATGATTTCCTTGAGGCAAAATATCTATTTTTTATGAATGAGATTAAATTTTAAAATCCAAAGTATCCATTTTTGGCATTCCACGAACTGTTACTTCAAGATGAACTACAAAATTAGTAATCAAATCATTTCTTATCAGCAAATGACACTAAAATTTAATTCCACTGGCATTAAAAGTAAATTCATTATTTTTAAATACTTTTAGATCTTCAGTTGCTCCAGTGCATGATCCTCTAATTATTTCACTAGCATAATAGTTATTTTGAACTTCTGAGAAGATTTCATAGAGATCACCAGCTCTGAACTGGAACATACGATTTGTCCAACTTTCTTATTTAAGATCTGAATCTAAAATTTAATTTTATAATGCATATCTTAGCGTATTGTGATAAAAGTTGAAAGATGTGTACTATTGAATTCCTCCATAATTTCTATATAGATAAAGAAATACTTCGGATCCATTGGTACATCAGGAACTTTAATTGTTCCACAATTCCATTTAGTATCATGGTCAATTTGATTATCAAAAGTAGATATAAATCCATAAGATTATCTATCTACAGAAGTAGGTCTTCTTCTAAAAAGAATAGTCACATTTCTCCTATCAGGAAGTTGAGATTTCCAAGTGTAGTTAAATGTTTAGTTGATTGGAAAATGTTAATCATGAAGACTTATATTAAGATAAGATTGATAATTCTTTTAAATAGATTTTTATATTTCAGATCTTACATCTTTATCGTCTTCAATAGTATTAATCATTTTTAGAAGAACTTATTTATCTACATCAGTTGTACTTGGAGGATCGATTCTTGTTAATTTGAATGCATTTTATTATGGCAATACAAAAGGCATGGCATCAAGTAGTTTATATGAATAACTATACTTATCAATAATAAGTTATTTAGCAAATTGAAGAGAATGGCTAATTCCACTTGCTGAACCTGTTCCCTAGATTGTTGTTACTGATTTTTTAGTCCAATTAAAAGTAAAATCAACTTCTAAATAGCCTCCATCAATGACAATGACATTTTATCCTCTAAAAGTAGATTTTTGTTTTGAATCTAGATATTTTAATAAAGGTTTAATATTATTAATTTTGTAATTAGTTCCTGTCTAAGTTTGATAATTAACTTATTGAACTGGTTATAGATTTTGTTGTATTTTGATAAAAGTTCTGTTCAGCTAATCTTGCTTTCCAAGATTGAAGTTACTAACGTATCTCATCTAACTTGCAATACACTACAAGGATAGTGATATTTGTATAAAGAAGAATGATAATACTAGGATGATTAATAATCTCTTCATTAGATATTGATATTATTATATATTTTCAAACAAAATTAAGAAAGGTATGATATTTTATGATAAATAAAAAATATTGAATAGCTCAGTATAATCATTAGTAACTCAATCAAGATCATTTGTTTTGTATTGATTTTCTCATAAGACTAAACTTTTTATTTTAGGCAACAAGAGTCTCATTGTCAGGTTTTTTAAAAGGAAGAATTTCCTAAAATTGATGTTCAGTATGAATTCCATCACTGAAACAATTTTCACACAAATCATAATCATCACATTCTTTGCAATGATAACATTTGCCTTTAATTGGGTCTTGTGTTATACATTAGTTGCAGAAGTAAGGTTGTCCGATGGTTTAATATTAAGGTTATTTTTGTCTTGAACGTCGAATTTATGACTCTATAACTACTGTTTTAGATGATGAAGTAGGCATAATATCTCTAGATTTTTTATATGGATCTTCTGAACCAGACATATGGACCATTAATTATCCAAAATCACTTTGATTCACAGAACTATTATTATTTTACGATGTCATGACATTTGTAAGTCTTTTTTAAATAAAATCTTAAGCGAATTGAACCATTGGATGTGATCCTAGAATCCATCCGTTGCCAGAACATTCAATACAATTAAGTTTATCTTTGGGGTGATCGTAGCAACTGAAACAAGGGAAACGATCAAGAGCTGTAATTTTTCTTAGAGTGTCCAGTCTAACTTGTTAGTTACTTGAATTGACAGGCTGGCTTTTTCGTCCTTGCATTTATTATTAGAAATAGCAAAACTATTTTCATTTAATAGTTTATGAAATATAATGTTGGAATTTAGATGTTTAATCAAGATCAATCACTTTGAGCTTCTTCTAGGAATTCTCTCAGATCTGGAGGACATTCAAGTGTAGAGTCATTTTCTTTATCAAAAAGGTAGGTCATATAAATGGCTTCAATGGCATCAGAATAAACTGAAATAAAGAAACAACTGATAGTGAAGGCTACAATACCAACAACTATTAGAATTAAAGTTGAATCTTCAACACTTTATTTGTAATGTTGAACATTTTTTATCAAAATGTAGATAAATAGAACTGTGAGGAAAGTAATTCCTAGTCTTACAAGTAAGGTAAAGATCTTTATTAGAAAAGAAGTACTGTTTGGACGATAGAAACAACTACGCTAGTTCCGATATTGGAGAATCTCAATTTGAAAGCTTCCATTCCAGATGTACAGAAATTGGTTCCTCGAATATTGATAATAGTGAAAGCTCCTGAAGTGAACCATTCAAATAACTTCTGGCAACAGCAGCAGACGCAATCACAACATCGTCTAATACAAGATTCTGCTTCATTTTATCCTTTGGGAACCAAGATTTCATAGATAATTCTGATGATGCCTAAAAGAGCTAAAAGAAATCCTCCTTTAATAACACTTCCAATATGTTTTTTTCTGTATCTTTCGGATGCTTCACTGTAAGGTTAATCGTGATTGAAGTACCAACTAGTAGCAGCTCCTCCGATAATAAAGCTACTTGTTTCAATGAGAAACATCAAAGTCCAAATCAAGTAAAGAATATGGAATCCAAAAAGAACTTTCATTTAAGTTGTAACTTCGAAGTGTTGGAAAGGATACTGATGTTTAGCATCAATTGGTTTTCCCATCGAGTAGAATCCTAGAGCCTGAAGGACCCATAAAACCAAAAATGCAATTGTGACGACGAAAAGGAAAATGGGTAGTAAGACGATAAGGCAGTTTTCTGAGACGAATTTAGCTGCCACTTTGATGATGATGGCTCCAAGAGCAATTCTATGCCTGAAGCAGCACACAAGCAATATGATTAAGAATGCTATTATGAAACATATAATTGCACCTATGATACTGCCAGTAGATCCAGTATTTGATCCAGTGACTGGATTGGTTGGGGCAACAAGAAGATATACACCCAATGCTACTAGAGTGAATATGGATAAGAAAATAAGAAGGTAGATAAAGCATCCTCCACAGAATCTTATTATTACCATAAAAATGATAGCTAATAAGATTGCGATTGGCAAACTGATCAAAATCAAAGAATAGTTTTTGATAAGTGAAGACATGCCAGCAGCAGAAGTACCAAGGGCTCCACTTATTTGATCCTTAATGGTGTCAGATGTTGGTAAACAAAGAGTGTTAGCAGCTAAATATCAAAACAGTTACTTTCACTAGAATCATATATTTCGACAGCTTTGGTGTTATCAGAATCTGCCTTAGCTGCACAGCTAGTTACAACACTATTTGTTTTACATGCAAGAGTAGTATCTCCATTCTTCGGACATTTTGAAACACAGACTGTTACCCATAAGGACTATGTAAGAAAGAAGTACATCTGAGTGGGGAGAGGCAAAGTAAATGTAGGGATAATCTTTGTGATCGATTCCACATCCTTTTCCATCAGGGTCATAGCCAGTGGTAACTTTGGAGAAATTACCTGAAGACCATGCATAGATGCCTATCACTAGGATGGCAAAGACAAGGCCAAAGAAGATAAAGATGCAACTACAATCAGTGCACTATCGATCATCGACTGAGTCATATTAAATTTACTTGGAACGATTTGGTCTTTATGGTGTTTACTCATATTATTTGAATCAATAAAATCAATAAATCTGAATTTTTATCAAACTTATCATACTATTTTAAATTTTTTTCTTATTTATTCGATTTTTTAATAAATGGTTATTGGTCTTAGCTTTTGAAAAAATCAAATAAAACCAAAACCTTCTTTAAACCATAGAGTTGGAATAAGAAAATAAATGGGATTTCTCTGAGGTGTTAATATCTATTGTATTAATTCAGACAGTATTTATTCAGTTTGATTTCATTAGTAAATATTGAAAATATAAGTATGAAAAAAGAATGAGAGGAATCACAGTTGAATCATGCTGAGTCAATACAACATATTTGCTGAGCTTTTTAAAGAAAACTTAATCTATTCTATATGATAATAGATTTACTAACATTGTTTTGTGGATATTTTACCAAGGTTGATATTATTTTTTGAGCTCTCCTTTACAGAAATTACATCCTTCTATTTTTTGAAGGTCTCCACAGTTACAAACTTTTTAAAATTGTATTTAAATGGTGAAATCTTATTAAAAATTATCTTCTTTTTGTTTGCCTAAGGGAGAAAGTTAGCTTAGTTTAATAATATTAGGTCTAAATAATTAAAATAATACTGTTATAAGTTGATGAAAGCAGTATTAAAGACATAACTTATCAATGAATTTTTTCCTACAACTTTATTTTCCTTTAACTATAACTCCATATCCCCTGAAAAACAATGTTTCTGAGAAAATATGATTGATAATTCATTTTATTTACATAATATAAAAGAGGATTCTATATTTCTAGTATTATAGACCAATTTTTCATTTCTTTTACTAAATAATTTGACATAAAGACTAGAGAACTTAAAGCCTCCTCTCAAAATAATTTTTTTAATAGATAGCACTTGTGGAAAATAGTTTTGTTTAATTAAATATTGATTAAAATAGTAAATATATCGAATTTGACAAGGTTGAGTTACACCACAACCTTATTTTCTAAATCTTTTTTAACCATAAAACTGCATTACTTCAGGAACTTATTTAATAACATTCATGAATAAGAAGAAACAGCATATAATAGTTCCAGTTCGACCTTTCCCATGATTACAATGAAATACAGCTATTCTTTCAGAATCTTGAGAAAGATAATAAGCTACTTGATGACAAATAAGAAAAAGAACATCAAAATTAGGAGATTTATGATCCTCCCAATCATAACTAACCACATTCTGAAGAACTTTTTCATCAATAGATCGACCACTAATATTTATTGTTATATATTTATTGAGATGATGAGTCTCAAGTAGCTCGGCTATCTCGTTTATTGAGTTACGAAATAGTTTTTATATTCCAGAAGCTGGGAAAGCCATAGCTATGATTCGAGGAGTAATGTAAGTTAAGTCAAGATTAAAACCATTTGAACGATAACGGTTTTTTGGACCTCCAACAATCTCTCGCAAAAAATCCATAGAGACCTAAAAACTATTTTTTATTATTAACCAAAAATTATTAATTCTAATTTTGATGACCTTTTTATAATATTTGACATTCTATTGATAAATAATTTGAGTTACATATACTTAATGAATATTTTATATTTTAAGATTTAATATATGATATTCTTGAGTATAAATTTAATAGTTTATATATTTATGATAAATAATAATAATTTAAAGACTAACTTATGTTTTTTTGATTTCGATTGTTTTCAACCTTTCAATATTGGCAAAAATTTGAAAATTGAACACTTTTTAATTTAATTTAAGTAAATAGATTTTAAATTTCATCTTAATAACCATAATAGAGGATTTTTAAAATATGCAAAACTGTTTAAATAACAGAAACTTGCATAAATGGAATCAATAAAAAGACTTTTCTTTTTACAACTGTTTTAAAAGACTTTTTATTTTCAAAAAATAATGATTAAATTGATAAAAATAGAACTAAAAATACCATTTTGAATAAATATAAATATAGAATAAACTTTTATATAAAAAATTCTTCCTGAAAGCTGATTTTTATTGAAAAATACTACTTTTATAAACAAGAAGGTTCTGTCCTAATATCGAGAATTGAAACCTTTAAATTAAAAAATATTCATAAATAATAGACAAAAGATCAATTTAATAGGTCAGTTCATTGATTTTCTAAGTTTAACTCTTTTCTAAAATTTTTAAGTTGAACTTATTTATCAATATTTTTTTTTTATGAGGAAGATTTTTGATGTTAAAGCAAAGTACATTACGCCCTGAATAAAGAATATAAGTCAACTAGAAGTCCTAGTATTTATTGATAAGTGTCTCTCAAGATTATATATCCAAACAAGGATGATAGAAGCATTGTTAGCTCCTCCTTTATTATCATAAAGAAAGACTATGAAGCAATATTAAGATTAACATCAAATAGTATGAATTTAAATTTATATCTTTAGTCTGATAACAACTTTTTTTAGTTGTTTTAAACTCAATTGATATTCGTTCAAAATTTTTAAATTTTAATTTTTTTGCAATTTGCTTTTTTTTATATTTTCTTGACTATTGATGATCTAAATCGATCATATCTAAGAGATGTGGGTAAATTATATATGTTTTGACTTTATATTAGTGATATTAGTGATGATTTTTTTATATAAGTTTTGAATAAAAGCATTTTCTAAGACTTTTTTGAAAGATAGGTTTTATTCTTTTATTGTTTTTAATATCTTTTTTCGTTATTCTTTTGTTTTTAATTCTATTTTTTTAAATTGACTTCCACAGAGAAAATTAGCTTCTCCTCTAATGTGAACATTCTAATTGAACTTTACTGGCTATTTTACTTCATGAAGATAAAGAAGATTATTGTTACAATTATTTTTTCCATTCTCTACTTGCAAATTATTTTTCTAACAGTCCATCTTTACAACTATTTTTTATCCAGTACTGTATGAATGACTTTTCCAATAGTTCTTTTAAATGATAGAGAATCTATATTTTGATTTATAGAAAGACGAATGATTTTTTTTTGTTGCGATAAAGAAGAAACACAAGTTTGTTGGAGATTTGAAACACTTGTTTTATTTTTAGCTGTTATAACAATCATAATTGAATCAGTTAAAATTGATAATTCAAATCAAAAGACCACTTAAAGGTAAAAACTAAAAAATGACGAGTATAATTGTTTCTTTTAGAGCTCCTATCTGCATCTTAGATAGGAAAATTTAATAATCTCTCTCGAGAAGATGAGATGATTTCAAATCTCAATTTGAAAGTCTTAGAAAAGAAAGGCTAATAGAAATAAGATACTAAGAGGATAAAGTATTTGTAAAGACTTCAACTGGTCTAAATATTCAAATTGGAAAGTTTTAGTCTTAAGTCATTGATTTCCATTAATTGATAATAATAAAATGGATCCTTATTATCACTACTATTTATTCAAGTGACCTCTCCTATCAATTTTATCAAATTTCTTACACCAATCAAATTGTACAATCAGGATCTACGTCATTATCCTTTCAAAATCAATTACCACAGGATAGAGATTAAAATCATCCAAATACCTTAAATAACAGCAGCAGAGACTCTCTTCCTCCAACATCCGGGTCCAAAAAGAAAGACAAGAAGAAAGGAAGTATTTCTAAGGTAAAATATGACTTATTTAGAAAAATGAGGATTAGGAATTTGGATGGAGAAGTCAAAACAAAGACAGGAATATTCTATCCAATATCTTAAAAGCATTTGTGAATTACATTTCTTAAGGTCAAGGAATGAAAATTTTCATTGAATAAGTCACAAGAAGAGTCGATTTAGAAAATAGCGTTTCAGACTTTTATACTTTCTTTGATAAGCATTTTCCTATAAATAAGTCGTATTTTAGTGCTAAAGATCTAAAAAAGTTACTCAGGGATCCCAGAAAGCCAGAATCCATGATCTTGATCTTGAAGTTAGTGTTAAGAAGGTTTTATTTGACTGACTTTCCCCTAATTTTATTGAAATCAACTAAGATAAAGAAACGAAGCAAACTCTAGCAATTAAAACAAGGAAGATAACTACTTTTTAGGCTCTTCTCGAAATGATAAATTATAGATTATCATCTAAATATATTTCAGTTAAAGTCAATTTATCTTAAATCATCGATATCAATCAAGTTATCTGACTACTCAGACAAGGCCGCAATGTTTGACGTCTATTGACTTTTATAATTAGAAGTAGGAAAAACATTTATTTTAGTGTGAATATTAAAAAGAGTCAATACAGATCTTTCAAATAGTTTATTTTACATTCTTAATCAAATCAAGTTGATAAAAATTCATCATTTATAAAATCATCAGGGGTTGGGGTTGGGGTTGGGGTTGGGGTTGGGGTTGGGGTTGGGGTTGGGGTTGGGGTTGGGGTTGGGATTAGTTAGAATTGTCATTTTAAATATATATGATAAGATTCATTATAAAGATAGTCGTTATAAAAGATGAATTTCTCAAATCATCAACCATACGAACTCGAAAGTAGTAACAGCTCTGAAAATGATCTTGATAAGTTGATTAACATTTGTAACTCATACGGACTGAATGAGGAGTAAACTACCCAACTCATATCATAATTTAAAAGAGGAGCTCTCTTAAAGTAAGGCTCATCTTTACAAGATAGCCTTAATTAAACTATTAGTTAGATGACCTTCAGTTAAAAAAACGAAGCGGAAGAGTATAGCTTCAAATACCAGAAGGGATCTTCATCATAAATGCCCCCTTAATTTCACAAAAAACAGTGGATTTAGATGCAAAAAAGTGGTCATCAGCTTACTAAAGAGCCAGAAAGGGGATCATTTGAAAATTTATAAAAAGTACTTCAAGAACAACTGGGAGTATAAAAAGAGTTTGTAGCAAATTTGAAAGAAGAAAATAGACAATTAAAAACTACAATTGATGAAAAGTAAGACAAGATTCAGGCATTGCTTTAGATGAAACAACAGGATACTCAGATCATCTTAGGACTTAAAGATATTATCTCGAATTTGACAATGGCTTTACAACAAAAAGAGAATAACTTTCTTGAAATCAACGATAAATATGTACTCTCTCATAAATATAGAATAATCTCATCGAAAGTAAAGTCAAGGAGTTGAGTGAAAATAAAGGATCAACTGATATTGAAGATCTAGCACCTCAAGATATCAGTAATGTTTTCGGACAGCAATCTAGAAATAATATTAATAAAAAAGGAAAATAAGAATAAGAGGGAAGTTAAAGTAGAATTTATAGAGAAAATAAAACACCTAAAACAACAACTAGAATAGAAAATAAAGTGAATAAGGATAAAGTATCGTATGAGGGAAATGAAATTGGTCTTAAGAAAGGAAGGCCTAATAGCCGGATTGATATCAAGAAATATAAAGAAATGATTGAAAATATGAGAAATAATTATTGATTATGAAAAAATATTGACATAAACAATCATTTCTTTTATTTCCTTAATGATGATAGAACACTATTAAAAAGATTAACAGAATTTTTATCATCAGAGTAAGGAACTTTTTTTCGAATTAAAAATTCATTCATCTTACGTTCTGATTTCGTATCATCTTTGGGAAGTCCCTTTAGATAATTATTCTTAAAAATAGGCTCTATTTATTTTTATCTTTCTTCCTTTTCTTTGAACTAAAAATTTTTATTTAAAACTAACTTTATTGATCCTTTTTATGGCGATTTTACAATTTTTTATGTTTCATAAATGATTTTTCCCATTGATTGATGCCGTTTCTTGAGTTGTCCACTTGCAATAATATCAATTGGCTAAAATAATTTAGGTTGAATTTATTTTTTCTAAGATTTTTATGCTGGAAACTTGAGAGTTATTTTTTGTTTATCAAGTTTATCTGTTTTTATAGGCGTTTCATAAAGTTATCTTCTTTTTACTGGAGAGTTAGATTTTGCATTATTGAAGAAGTCTCCTAATTTTAATTTATTTGCATCTTTTGATTGAGATTTTCTGCGAATAAGGACATTACTTCTACTAAGACTCATTGTCCCAGGTCTAATATAGCGCATCATAAGGTATTTTTTTATTACTTTATCCTCAAGAATAATGAGAGATTCTTATTCCTTTTCTGATAACTGTGAATTTTAACTATTAACTCTATCATCAAAATCAGTGTAAAATAATTATTAAGATGCATCTCTATCTTCATTTGATTGACCACTTTCAAAAGAACTGTCTTGCTGGTGTGGAAAGTATGATTTTTATTTCATAGCTGCCTCTATATTCATATTCTTCATTTTATCTTTGAAATAAATTTGAAGTGCTTCACAAAACTTTTATCCTAGTTCCTAGAAGTGTCGTACAGAAAAGTGGATATTATCATGTTCTGGACCACAGAAAGAACTTTCGAGGGCATATATATCACAATGTTTAAACTATTTACTTAAGACTGTTCTACAAGTACCTTCTTCTTCTTCCATATCCAGAAAACTACAGTCTTTGAAAGAAAAAGATTTAAAGAGTTTACTCATTAATAAAGGAAATTATTTTCCTTCCCTAGGATGATGAACATCATGACAACCATAAATAAAAGCATTTTTCTTCATTGAATGACCATGTAAATCGCAGAAAAGTACTACACTCCCTATTTCTTGAAGGTTAAGAATAAGCTTTTTTAGATAAAACATCTATGGATGATATATTTTAGAAGGATTATCCCATTTTCGATTGAGATCATAACCAGAAATATTCGATCTATAGTTACCGTGAATCACACCATCTGGGTTTAACATAGGTATTATTTTAAATATAAAATGTTGTCTTAGCTTTTTTGCCTTTTAGTCATTTGAGATCAGAAATTAAATGATTCCATTACAGACATAAGAACTGACTGATTCTCCTGGATGAACTCGAGCTGTAATAAGGACATAAGCCTTTTCTATTTCTTGATCTAAATAACTTTAGTTGTACATGGATGACTTTAAGTAATGGTCATGATATCTACATGATTGCCAGCTGGAGTTTTACAAAGAGGTGAACGTTGACAGATATTACGAGTATGAGTATCACTTTCTATCTTAAAGAGTAAATTTTCAAGATTACTATAACTATAGGGATAACTATAAGCAAAGTAAACTTCGTCGTCATCATAACTAAATGTAAAATCCCAGCTTAAAGTGTTGAAGGGTTTATACTCAGTACTACTTTTACTATAACCATTTTAGTAGTACTGAATGTCTTATCCTCCTCGATGCCAACTTACATTCTTTTCTTAGCTTTCTCTCTTTGAATAAAGAATGATTTTCATGCCCATTTTGTAAAGATTATTGATTTTATATTGATTCAGTATTTTGAATTTGACTGTCTAATTTTTAAATGTATTTGAAACTTTGAAAAAGAACCATTGAGAATATCCATTTGTATTTATATCATTTTGCAGTAATAAGTTGTACTCAGAATCACTCACCTTAGATGCTAGTGAGAGGTTTCCACATTAAAATCGTGATTAAAAAACCAAAGTTTTATCATTTTTATTCCTAGGAGTGTAGTATGGTTTGATGGAGCTGTCAGTACTATTTTAGTCTGCAGACTTTCTTCCATTGATTTTATTGAGATCACAAGCCCAAATATTCCAATTCTCATCTATATTATCTATTTTTTTGTAACTTTCCTCATCATATTTACGATAAACAACATTATTAAATGCCTCTCCTATCCAACTGAAGGTATAGTATTTTTAAACATTAAGAGTATTAATGGGTTTATCTAAGGGTTGAAAGTTCGGTATTATTCCAACAAAGTTCGGAAGAGGTATCATCGGCGTCAGAGATTTTGGTTTATGATTCACTGGCTTCGGTAATAACATGAGAGGAGGAGGAATTAGATGTTTAGAAACCAACACGTCAAAAGAATCTTCCAAAGAACCAAGTTAGTTTTATTCAGGTTAAGGAGATGAACTTCTGGGATAAGGTTAAGGCTCCATTAGGAAATATATTTTTAATAACTTAACTTATTCTAGATTTTTCAATACAAACTAAAAAGAAAATAATATTTCTTTATTCTCTATATTTTCAACTTTAATTCTTAGTAATATCCAAAATTCTTAATTTATGATATAAAGCAGAACATAATTTAAATATACAAGACTTTGTTAAATGTCGGTTCTATCAGTAAATTCCGTATAATTTAGGGAACACACTATTCAAAAGTTAATCAGGCAATCATTCTTCTAAAATCTCAACTTGATCAACAATCTAAAGAATAAAATAACAAATACTAACTGATAAACATCAAACTTAAATTTATAGAGCAACAATCACAAGAATCTAAAATCAGTTTTAATCAATACTGTAATTTTTTATTAAAGAAGAAAGGTAAACTAATAATAAATTGACTCTTTTTGAAACTTAAACTAAAACTGCTCTCAAAGATGTATTCAATTTATATCCTAAAAATCAAGGATTAAATGATCTTATGGCAGAGCTTCATGAATTAGAAAGATGTAGAAATAATCTTGTTAAATCAGATTCCAATAGGAAGAATCTTATGATGGAACAATTAGAAAAATAAATCTAGGAGTTGGGTCATAAAATTGAATAAAAAGTATTTTAAGATCAAAATGCAATAAAATAAGTTGAAAAAGCATTCAAAAAAGATATTTAATATACTAAGAATAACATGAAAATGAAATAATAACTTCAAAAAAATTATCTAGAAAATGAATAGATAGAAGAATTAGGTCAAGAGTTGATGAGATAAATAGGTAATCTTCGAAGTAAAAGACTTGAAAGAAGATAGAACTTTTTAAATCTTCTCGAGACAATTTTAGTAAAATGCAAACAAAGTAGTTAAATTTGATTACTTATACTATCACTGAGTAACTTTCACTGTTGAGGTTATATATACTTTTTTAAATATTGTTTTTTGCGATAAATTACTATTCCAAACATAGTCACCATTGTTACAGTGTAGAGCCACACCCAATTACGGATTCTTCTTTTTCCCATTCCTAAAATTCTGAGAATCAACTTGAATTATCCAAAACAAAAATACATTAAAAAAGCTACGAAGATTAATGTTATTTTGAACTTCTTTGTCTAAATAAATATCATCATACCTCTTCGATTATTTTAGACTCGATCAGTTCACTGATTATTTTACGAATATTTTCAACTTTTTAGAGGGTAGTTGTGGTTTATTCTTCCGCATTTAAAAAACAAATCACATTTTAAAGATATTTTTATGCTTTTTCTTGTAATTTTTTATATTGTTTGGCAATATCTTATGCTGAAACACCAACAATCCTTCCCAATCCGGATGATGATATAGTATCTCCTTCTGATTTAAGGCGATCAATAATAGTCCCATTGGATGTTCTCATTATGATTCTATCCCAAATTTATGATAATTATGAACCTATCTCAGCTTTGTGTTTTTATTCCATTAAATTAATAATCTTTTTGATCCTTAAACCATCAAAAACTAATTATTTTGTCTGTTTGTCTACTTCTTAGTTTAAATTTTTCTCTAGTTCTATCTTAAAAACACTTTCAAGATGTTCAAGATAATTAACATATGTTGATGTGGCTGTTTGAACTTTATCCATGAACCTTCTAGTCATTTTTGCATGCTACCAAAGTCCTTTCACAATGCTTTTGTACTTCTACTAAACTTCTTCTTTTCTTTTATTCATATTCTTTTTGAAATAAACTACATTTTCTCCTTTAGCGAGATCGATTTTTTTCTTATATTATTAATTTATTATTTTATCTTATTAGACGGGCAATAAAAAAGTCATAAAATATTTATTTTGTCGACTATCTAGTACCTTAAAAATTGACTCTATGTGTGGCTATACTTCATTTTATCGAAGATGTTTTGGTTTAAGTTCCATATAGAATAATCTAGTTTCTCGAATAGCAATTTATTTGAATCTACTATAGGTCCTAATAATTGATAAATCTTCAAGACTATCAAGCCAATTATCCATATAGTCGATTGTTTCTTTTTTGATTCTTTAAAGAGCATAATTTCTTAAAGCATCTTCAGCTGTTCTTAGATCTATCTGGCTATCATTAGTGACTTTGTCCCATAGATTCTTAACATATACCATTCTATCTTCTTCACTATAGTTGCTCAGGTTAGATTTTCTAGTATTAGATAATATCTTTAAGAGATCTTTTGATTCTTTCTTAAAATCTTTTTCATTTTCATAATAATGACTCATCATGAAATAGTCAAGAGTAAATCGTGTGTTTTGTTTGCGTGATTCTGCTTTGACAATGCCCATCATATGTGAATTAAGTTACTACTTAAGAATAGATCTATCTGCATCATCAGTACAATCCCTAACGACAAAAATAATTTTTCTTTGTTGTTTTGCTATCAATCTCTCTGAAGCCTTAATGATAGCCTTTAAAATATGGCTATGACTAGCTTCATATCTACCTATTTCATTCATCCACATATTGATAATAAGAACATCAGAAATGGCAAGACAAAAGAGAGCCATTTGTTTTTCAAACATTTTTTCATGAGCTTATCTTTAAGAAGAATCAAACCCTTCTGTATCGATTATATTAAATCCATTAATATTTTGGAACCAAACTCCTTTCGTACAACGTTCACGTGTTTTAGTTGTATCAAGAACAGGAAATTGAGTTCCAAAGACCTGATTGAGCAAAGTACTTTTCCCTGACGACTGGGTGCCAAATATAGCAACATTAGCGTTCGCTGCAGGGAACGATTAAACTTAAGGACTAAGTCAGTAAAAAAGTACTTAAACTCACTGTCTTCGCGGATAATATTTATCATAGTAAATAATTTTTAATGAATTCAGCTATCACTGATAATATGATCCGTAGAACAATAAGTTATACGAATATGGCATTTATCCAAAAGCCATGGGAAAAGCCATGGCTGTTGTTGGAGAAGCCTATTGTTTTAAAATTGGATCTCTTTATTCAATTTTTACATTTTCTTCAGCTTGATGATTTGAATATTGAACTTCTGCCTCTTAAACCCTTCTCTCAAGCAATTTTCTTTATTTCTATTATTCTTCTTATTAAATTTCACTTTTTCGTCTTTTCTATTCAATAAAATCATTCATATCTTACTCAGCAAGGGAGTTATCAATATTTCGAACCTAAATCAGAAAAATGTACTTGAGAGCCGATGATTTCTAGTTAATAATTTCTTCTGGCCATCCGATCACATAGATCTTCCATCATACAATCTAATTAGTCATTTCTGCAATTGAGTTTTTCTTTGATCAAACTGCTTAAATAGAAGTCTACCTGTAAAGTTTCACATGAGAACAGCTTTTAGATAGTCTCTGCTAGAACTGGTGTTGCTCAAACAACACTCGAATGAGTCTTCCCGTTGAACCGTTATTTTCTTGAGTACCCATAGGTAGATCAATGTATTTTTTTTATTTTTGCATCTTTTTTAATTGTCTCAACATGATTTTGAGGATGAGGCGGATCTCATTAGAAGGCATGTAACAAAAGGAACAACTAGGTTCTTTAGATTTCCAGGAAAATTTCTCTGTTTTATCCATATTTTCTTCTAAAGTATAATCCCAGTAATCATATTTGCTAATAACTTCCCTTCTAAGATTATTAGTAAGGAAAAAAATAATAGATAGGATTAGTTATGTAAAAATAAATGCTTGAGAAATTGATCTTTTTTCTATTCTGAATTCGATGTGGATAATGATTTATAATTTAAAATTGAATGAGTTACCAGAATGAAAAAATTGGAATGATGGATGATGCCTACTTTGTGTCTCGAGGAGACATTCTAAAATGGCTTAATGACTTACTACAAGTACATCTATGCTTAAATAGTTAAATCTTACTAAGATTGAGCAGTTAGGATCAGGTTCTGTTTATTGTCAAGTTATCGATGTTGTTCATCCTGGAAAGATAGCGATCAACAAAGTTAATTGGAAAGCTAAAAATGACTACGAGTTTATCAGCAACTTCAGACTTCTTCAAGATTCCTTCAAAAAAGTCGGTATTCAACGCTATGTTGAAGTATCATTAGACTAAAGTAGGTTTAAAAATTAGCAAAAGCCAAGTACCAGGATAATCTTGAGTTTGCACAGTGGCTCAAAAGATACTATGACTTGAATTGTGGAGATAGAGGAAATAATTATCTTGCCTAAGAAAGAAGAGGAGGATATACACCTAGTTTTGGATTTGCATAAAAAGTTGTTGTCCCTAAAACCTATAACGCTAGTGGAGCAATTATTCCGAAAAAATAATCACCTCCTAAAAAGAAATAGGCTGAAATAATACCCAAAAAAACAGCTGTAACAACATCATCTCGACCTTCAACAGAAGTTTCTAGTAAACCAATTAAAAAAATTGAGAAAAAAGAAGATTATGGAAGTCCTAAAGCTAAAGATAGATAAAAAATAAGATAAGAATTTGGTAATAATAATAGAGTAGTTCAATAAAATCAATAATATAAGGAAAAAGAGGAAAACAGAGAAAGATAAAAGCTTCTCGAAGATTTAATGAATAAGTAGCGAGACGCTATATAAATGGAAAGAGGTGAATTATAAAAACAGAAAGCTAAATTATAAAGACAGAAATAAAAAATATAAATATAAAGATAAAAGATATAAGTTTAGAAACAAATGATTGAGAGATAAAAAATTAAACTAGAGGAGAAAGGAGGAGAAGAAGAGAGTTACCGATAAAAAAGTGAAGAAAGATAAAAATAGTTATTGAGCAAGATGAAGGATATGGAAGACAAGTTAATGATGGTTGCTGAAATAGTTAAATCTGAAGATCATTCCGAACTGAAAGTGCAGATGATATCTGAAGTAATTAAAGTACAGATGAAAGTTGAGGCATAATAAGAGTAAACCTTCTGATTAAAATAGTTCATATAAATAATCATTAAATATCAAGACCTTCATTTATCAAAAATTTATTCCAAAATAAATTCAAATAATCAAGATAGATAAATCAAGAATTGTCTTTCAAATGACAGTTATAAGGTTAAAATGAAAAAAGTAACAAATAATTTCCGAAAATGTGCCCATTGTCCGCATCACCGCCTGCTTGAACAAAAGTGTTGCTGCCAAAGAAGTACCACTGTGACACGAATACGTCCAGTTACTTCTAGGAATAAGAAATAACCCTCTACGATTGACAACTCAGTTGTAAATACAACTGTCCCCACTATAATTGCTGAATTTTCTGCTCTACGCACTTAGAATAATCATTTAAAGAGAGAATTACTTAATGTATCTACTTTTCTCAAAGATGATATCCCACAAAGCTCTCCTTCTCCTGATATTTCTCTCAATGAAAAATTATTTTTGTCCAATAAGAATCTCAAAGAAGCTTTACTTGAAATCGATGATCTTTCAAGAGCAAACAAATAATTATGTGAGAGAAATTCATATCTCATTTAACAAAATGAAGGATTTAAGATTCAGTTGTCTTAAGTCGAAGAATATCTCGATAAATATAAGAAAAAGTACAAGAAAATGATTAAATAACAAGAAAAAGAAACTTTTAAAGAAGAAATAGAACATTTATTTCAAAGAAATCTTTAATTAGAAGATGAAACTAAAAAATTAAAAGAAGAAGTTAGATGTTTAAAGTACTAGAATAATAATTATAATATGTTAGGAGGATTATCACCCTAATGGGTAGCTCATACTGGAAATAAAATGAGACAAGAGCAGCATCCTAAAGTTTAATAATAACCTAAATAAGATATAGAAGTTTGGAAAAAAAGTCTTTCAGAGACAATTAACCTTTTAAAAAATTAAGGAACTCATTTTAACTATTCAATGAATGATCAAAACAGTTTGAATAGATTCCATAATTTGTTATAACAACTACTTTCAAGCTATTCATAGTCGATTCTTGGATATTATCAACTTGTGATAAAGGAAATCGCTAGAAAAGTGAGTAATTACGAGAAAAAAGTTGATAATTTATTTTCTAAGTTAGAAAATGTTGTGATATCACTGGGAAATAAGCAACTTAAAAATAAAATGAATCCCATAACTCAAATGAAAACTGAGCGGGTACCTATTCTTGATATTACTAATCGCATTATATGAATTAAAATTTCTTACTTCTTGTAAAGTTAATGAATTATTATTTGGAGGCAAGGCAATGGTTGCGTAACGGAGTCTCTTTCGAAGAGTTTTAAGATAAACTACCAGAATCCCTAAAGGAAAAGGGATTGCTTTCACTACTGGTAGGTGCCACGATGTAGCAAGGATTGGAACCCTTCGAAAAATACTTGCAATTGCTCTTGAGGTAGTCTTTTCTTCAAAAAAGATAGGCAAGGAGCAGACCTTAATTACTGCCAATACCAAAGTAAAACCATCATTAATGGAGTGAAAATGAGTCTACTTATGTTTGCTTGCAAAAAATCAAAGGCCCTAACAGTCAAAGCTTTCCTGCTCAACTCAGCTATCCAAGTCTATCACCGTGATCAAAATGGCAAAAATGCTATTCATTATGCTATTTAAAATCAAGAAGAGGAAGAAGGGTAAATGATTGTAAAACAATTAATGGATTAATTTCCGTTGCTGGTAATTATAAGGATATCTAGAAAGAAATGGGAAATTATCCCAAAGGAAATTATCTTACTCTAGCCATCAGAGAAGGAAAAATTCAAATTCTTAGTACTCTTATCGAAAAGGACCTTGATCCTAATTTTAGATCTTTAGAAGGTAACCGTAACTCAAGTTAGGTTTAGGGGCTTTGCATGAGACTGTAAGAGCACACAGAACTCACAAGAACAAGGAATTGACTTTAGAAACTCTTAGAATTTTATTAGATTCTGGTTGTAAATAAGAAGAAAAAAATGATGAAGGACAAACATACATGGATTATGCTAAATAAAAGGGATACTTATTATAGGCTGATATCGATGAGATTTTAGAATAAATGAGTAGTCAAACTCCTAAAGCAACAATTTAGACATCTCCTGAAGATAAACATCAGGAAAATTTTTCTATTTATTCTTAATAAAACTCAGACGCCTCATCAGAATAAATAATTGATGAATAAACAAATCATTACGAGATATCAACTGAAATGTACCAATGGGCTTCATGTATTTAAGAAGAATATAGACGCACTTGGGGTATTCTTTAACCTTTCTATAATTAAATTTTAAAAATAGTTCAAGAAGAAAATGGCTACATTTAAATAATTGGCTCCTTTGCGAGTAAACTTTGGATTCCTTCGAGTGATATTGATATTTTGCTTATTGTCCCTGATGGAGGAGATCCAGTAGTTTTTGATAATATTACTTAATACCTCTTCAGTAAGATCACAAAATTAAGATTCCATAGTTCTATTAGACTCGTAAGAACTTATAAGTTACCATTAATAAAGCTGATTCTCGCAGAGTAATTTTAAAGATTAGATATTGAGTTATTTATATCAAATAAAAAGAACATTGCTTCTAGATATGTAAGTTTTTCAAATGAAGTAATGAGCTATTATCCGGAAATATCAATTATTTACTATGTTTTAAGACGTCTTCTTTCATTTAGAAGATTGCATGATCATAGAACTGGGGGATTTAAGGCTTATGCCCTTTTTCTTTTAATCTATTCAATGCGTATTCAGTATCAATATCCCTATGTCTCTCAATTTGTTGAGCATTTCTGTTATTACTACGGTCTTGCTTTCTAGTATAAATCATAGGTTGATAGGCTCGGAAATCTTAGTTATCATATTAATATCACTGATCCACTTAATAGTTAGAATAATATGGGAGGAAAAAGAACAGATATTTTGGCAATACAAGAAACTTTTAGTAAAATATATTTCGCCATTAATACACACAATAATGGCAGCAAGATGGGCTATATTGAAGAGATATTGAAGTACATTTGAATTGATTTTTACTACTTATGATCATTTAATAATAGAAAAAATAAATAAATATATTGATGATTTGTATAAAAAGATTCAATAAATAATAAAATAAAACAGGATAGTTTTCATTTTAGAGTTTATTATTTATTTGTTTGTTATCCTAAATAACTGATTAAATTATTAAAGGCATCAACTCATCAGGTTTATTGTAATAAATCTTATTGATGATCGGGGACTACTAACTACAACAGTTTATCGACCAAGTTTTCAGCAAATACGATCGAGACCGCAGTGGGACTCTCGATAGTAATGAATTGACCAACTTCTTTAATGATGTCTTCTCTCAAATGGGTAATGGAACTAGATTCAATCAGCAACAATCTATGAATGCACTAAAAGCTATTGATCAGAATTCTGACGGTAAAGCAAGCAAATCTTAACTCTATCAAGCCTTTAAACAAATCCTAGTGCAACAAGGAAAATTCAAAGGTGGACAAGGAGGACAAGGAGGCTTCGGACAACAGGGAGGTTACGGTCAACAAGGTGGATATGGTCAACAGGGAGGTTATGGACAACAAGGAGGACAAGGTTATGGTCAACAAGGAGGTTATGGTCAACAAGGAGGTTATGGTCAACAGGGAGGACAAGGAGGCTACGGTCAACAGGGGGGACAAGGAGGATATGGTCAACAAGGAGGTTATGGACAACAGGGAGGACAAGGTTATGGGCAACAAGGAGGTCAACAATGGGGCCAGCAAGGCGGTCAACAACAAGGAGGTCAGCAATGGGGACAGCAAGGTGGCCAACAGCAAGGAGGTCAATGGGGTCAACAGGGAGGTCAACAACAAGGAGGTCAGCAATGGGGACAGCAAGGCGGTCAACAAGGAGGAAGCAAATGGGGTCAACAAGGTGGTCAACAAGGAGGTCAGAGTGGATGGGGAGGACAACAGCAAGGAGGATGGAAATGATTGCCTTCTTATTTGATTCCAATATCTGTATAAATGAAAATAAAAACAAATAATGTTTTAATCATAAACAAGTAATATTATATCAAGTAGATTTTTTATTTCTAAGGTTGATTAGATTTAAATTAGTCAAGGGTCTACCTAAAAGGACATAGTCTAAAGTTTCCTCGTAGTCAGCTACATTTTTAAATTAATTTTTGTTAAGATTAATCCATATTTTTCCTATTCTAGTCAATTAAAAACGAGTGAAATCAGCAAACCCAGGAACAGGTTCTTGGAACTCAGATATATTAAAACTTTAACTTTGTGGCTTCTAAGTAGATAAAAAGTAACCCAAAAAGCATTGTAGAATTCTACATGAATAGTTTCAAAGTCATTCTGGATGTATATTCGATGCACAATTCTTTTGGAGTATATTTGTAAAAAGCTTAACATGAGGTAACCTAGCCCAGTCACCAAACCAAAAGATATCAGATTTATTTTGCCAAAAACTAAATTTATATTAATTTACTTGGAGTAGATGCTTCTAACCCAAACAATATTCCATTTATGAAAGTTAGGGTGGTTAAGTATCTTACTAATTTTCTTAATGTATGTTATCCAGTTTTATATTCATAAATTTTACATCTTCCCTCAGGATCAAAAACTAATTTAGATATTTCAGAAGGTTTGTCAAGTACCTTGTACTTTTTACCTTTTTCAGTTGACAAATAACATCCTAAAGCTGTTTTTCTTAAAGACAAAGATAAGGTTTTCCAAATATTAACTCGGTTGATCATCAATTGCTATTATTATTAACTATTTAGTCCTTAAAATTAATTAATTAAAGTAATTTAAGCGAATTTATTTTAATTCTTATTTTAGTTGAGATGATATATTATTTGCAAGTGATATAATTTGAATATTGTTTAAATCGAAATGGTGCAATTTGCTTTAAAAGTAGGGAAATAAAACTTCTAGGTCTAACACACTGCTGAAGAAAATTGGGTTGACTTCCAAGCTAAAGTTTTTGCTATCACTGATATTCCTCCCAAAAATATGAAAATTCTTTGCAAAGGTAAAATGATTAAGGTACTCTTTTTTTCAAATTAGGACAATCAAGCTCTTCTGGCTTTACCTGGATAAAGTGTTTTAGTAGTGATGGGAACAAAAGCAGGAAAGGAACTAAAGGCTACAGGTTAGATAAAGGCTTAGATGGAAATCTAGTAACCAGGAAAGATTCCTCAGAGATATGGTTTAGTTAACGTTGGAAATACTTGTTATATGAATTCAGCTATCCAACTACTAAGAAGCATTCCATAGCTTAATTTTGAACTTAAAAGATATATGCCAAATGTATTTCATGATTTACTTTAGGCACATGGAGAGGAGAAAATTCTAACAAAATCTTTGGGCAAAATATTTGCAGCACTTGAATCTCAGGATTTAACTCCTGAATAATTTGTAGCGATATTTTTGCAGACACATGAAGCTTATCTACCTCTAGGAACTCAGCATGATTCAGATTAGTTCATGCAGGAACTTCTAGCTATTATAACTAAAGCTAGTCCTGAATTAGACAAAGCTGTGAAATCTTTATTCGAAATTTAGTTTGTAGATGTAACTAAAAACACTTAACTTGAAGAAGAGGCGAAAATATAAATATCTACTTCGAATAAAATGTGTTGTAACATTGGAGGTATGGAAAAAGAACTTAAAATAGGCTCTTTAAATGAAGGATTAAAGTTGAGTCTATAAACTAAATTAGAAAAGATGAGTTAAATTGATAATGCAAATCATATTTATCAAAAAACAACTAGATTTAACAATCTTCCAAACTACTTGCTTCTTCAAATGGTTAGATTCTTTTGGAAAAAAGCTGATGATCTACCTCATGCTAAACCTACTGCAGCTAAAATATGCAAATCCATTAATTTTAGTCATCAAATTGATATTTTTGATTTCTGTACAGAAGCTCTTCAATAAAAATTAAAAGCAGGTAGAGCTGCTCTTTAATAAAGTAAAAATCTAGAAGAGATTGAGTACAAGAAAAAATACGAAGAATATAAATAAAGCTTTTAAAGTAATCATGATTTAATTAAGAGAGTAATCGTCCTGAAAAACGAATCATGGAATAATTCAAGGAAAAATGGAAGAGATAACAGAAAAGAGTCACTTAAGGACTTGAAACAGGATATTATGAACTTGTTGGAACAGTTACTCATTTGGGAAACTCAGTTGAGAGTGGTCACTATATGGCTTGGATCAAAGAAAACGATGAAGACTGGACTAAGTATGATGACAATACTGTTTATCAACAACCTGGTGACAAAGTTCTTTATTTAAAAGGAGGTCAACCTAACTTGGAGATTGCATATGTTTTACTATTCAGAAAAGTATTTGTTAAGCCTATATGATATTCATTTGACAGTGTATCTCACAATATAATTTGTTATTTTATCATCATCTTGATTCTTTTTCTTTTTTAATGTTTTTTTTTTTTAATTTTCTAGGTCTATCATGACGTTTAGTTTTACAAAATAAAGTTATTTTTAATGACTCAAAATAATTTTTTACCGGAAAAAATATTAAATAGAAATGTTTTAACATAAAAATAATTGACTAATGCAATTTTTTCAAACAAAAAAAAAAAGGAATATTTTAATCTTTTTTAAAAAAAAAACATAAAAAATTCATCACAGGCAGAATAGAATAACTCAATTTTGCTATAAATAAACTTAATATCTCATTTTGATGTCTTGAAAAATAATTGAACTTGAGAAACTGAAGGAAGTTCAATATGACTTAAATGTAGTAAATTAACATAAGATTTAATAATATTTCAAACCTATGAAACAATTCAAGCTTGTTCATGTTAAAGAAGATGAATTCTTTGAAGGAGATTGGGATCTTGTATTACCTCTTTGTCAACAAGAGCATCATGGCAAATTTATTAACCCTAGAGTGCATGAAGCTTTCTCCAAACATGAAGGTCATCACGACAGAAAATATTTTGTACATGTTGCCACTGGACCTCATCATGCTTCTGATAACTGGACTGTAAAATTTGAAGTTAAAGGTCACAAGGCTTAATTGGAAAAAATTGAACCAGGATTCAACTCATACCTGAACGAATGATTGTTGTAGAATATAATCTTTTAAAATAATCAAATTATACTACTAATTCACACTCTTCATAAATTAATTAAGGCCTGATTATGATTCTCATTGTTGCAGATAGTATCTAATTGTTCAAGTTATTCTTCATGATGTCTTTTATATTTAGTTTTTCGTCTTTGTTAGAATATCATCTTTGTTTTTGTTTGAATGTACTTAACTTTCAATATGATAAGTAATTCTTTGAGGTTTTAGAAGTATATTTTAACTCTTTCTTTTATCTTTTCCAGACCTAACAAAATGAACGATAATTTACGATTGATCGATAGTAATTTATGTTTTTCATGCTCTATTTATTCAGGTTAATTATTTTTAATTTTCAAAATTAATTTTTGATGAAGCAAATGCAAAGAATATTGTTTTTAATTGAGTTAAGCTCGATTTTAATAAAGTTTGCTTAAAGATATTAGTATTTACTTGATTTACATTTGTTCATACGTACTTGAATAATTCAATAATTTGTCTATTTTAGGTGCTTTTTTTGTCATAGTCTTGATACAAATATCCTTTTTTAAGTTTTATTTATTTTACTATTGTTTTTTATAGCCTTTATTTATGAGTTTTTTGTTTATTTTTTTCAGTACTTCCAATTTTAGATTTTCTTTTAGATTCCTAAGTAGACTAATTTTGTCTTGATTTCGAGAAGGACGGTCAAGGATATCTTTTAGAATCGATTTAAAGTAGTTACTGTTATTCTGTGGCTACATAATCTAATAAATATGAAGTAGCAGTTGATTATTGTTTAAGTTAACTTTTAAAAATTAACAATAACAAAGGTATTGTAAATACAAAATATTTCGCTCATAAATAAATATTTAATGATGTAAAATAAATGTACAAAATAAAGAAAATAGCCTTTATTTTGATTTAAAGATAATAATAATAAGTTGATATATATCAAATGGACAGCATAATAACTTAGAAACGTAAACTTCATCAAACTCTATTGCAATTTCCTCCTTTTTTTACGTATTAATATCTAGAATTAGACTTCAAGATCATGAAGAATCACGTCGTAAACAAATAGGATACTGGGGATAACTTATTCATACACATTGTAGATAGTATTAATTCTATTACAGAGGCACAACATCATCAATTCTTCAGTTCACTAGATTTGGAACCTACCTCTTCTAGAAGATAGATCTACTTCTATTCATAGTAACCATTTTATCATCAAGAACGATTATCTAAAGAAGATACACTTGCTGTTCTTAAAGATCTTGAAAGGTTAGGATGTGTTTAGTTTGTCATTGGATCATAAAAAATATTGATTTCACATTTTAGTCCTTATGAAATGGCAGATGATATGTATCGTTGGGCCAAAAATAATTATCTTCTTGGAGATGTATAAACATTGCAGTTTATTACCGAAGGAGAGCATACTACCTCTAAAGAAAGTTGTCTTTTATCTATTTAGAATTCTACAAACAACCAAAAGAAATCATTTTGAAAGTAATAGATGTATTGGAAAAGCAGAATAAAGCAGCACGTATTGAAATTGGAAATGATATTGGAGTTAAATTCTTGCAATGATTGATACTCTATTTGATGAAATGGAAGTTGTTATTAACTATTTTTATTCCTCATTTTTGTTAAATTTGCAAAGACTTATAATATCTTTCAACACTATGATAAAAAAAAGCCTTTGTCTTATTACTGGAAATGTAGATTTAGATTGATCTAGAAAAAAAAACTTGAAGAATTCGTTCATATTCTAGGAAACTAATTCGATTTCAAGAATGAACCTATTGATCGTAAATCATATCATATTTAGTACCTGAACTTCAAGGATAACCTGAATAAATTGCAAGCTAGAAAGCAATGATTGCCTTCAAATCAGCTCAAAAGCCAGTATTAGTCTAAGATACTTCTCTTTGTTTTAATGCATATAAAGGACTTCCTGGTCCATATGTGAAATGGTTTCTAAAAAATGTAGGACCTGAAGGACTTGCCAAAATGGTAGAACCTTTTCCGGATAAATCTGGATACGCGATGTGTATTATCGCTTATATGAGCGGAGATCTAGAAAAACCTAAACTATTTATTGGTAAGACAGATGGAAAGATTGTCTAACCGAAAGGTAGCAGAGATTTTGGTTGGGATCCTGTCTTTCAGCCTGATGGATTTGATAAAACCTATGCTGAACTAGATAAAGAAGTTAAAAATAAAATTTCTCATCGTTTTAGAGCTATTGATTTAATGAGAAAATACTTCAATGAATAAGAATGTAAAGACAAATTAGAAAAGAAAATAAAAGAATGATTTCTATAGTATCTGAAAATCAATTTATTCCATTGATAAGAAAAAAAAATCTCATTTTCAGTTAACATATCAAGATAAAAGTTAATTTTATCAATATGAAACATATTAATAATAATAAGAATGACCGAAATGAATTGGAAAACTTAAGAGTTGATCCAACGCACTTCTTATCGTAAACATCGGGCTCGACTAGCAGGTATTAATCATAACAATACTTCTAAGGATTTTCATTTACCTCCTAAACCAAGTGATAAGAAGGGATTACTAAATCATCAACTTAAACAATCAGAAATCAAACATTAAAATGATATTCTTCAAGTAAAAATTCAATCAATCAATAATAGAAATCATCAAGAGGCTAAATTGCTTGCTCTTAATGGACTTATGCATGAATTAAAACCGCCTGGCAATAGATATTCATAGGAAGATGGAAAACTGGATCTCAGATCAGATTTGAGTGATGGATAGCCTGTTAGATGCATAGTTCCTCCAACTAGGCATAGAGCTTTTTCTTTTTTGCCGAAAACAAAAGCACCTATCAGAGTAGAAACAAATACAAAAAATGTACGTAGATCAAAATATTTGGCTCAACAGTAGACTTTCATAAATTTAAGCAGTAGTCAGCAACATAGTAGTCTTGGCAAAAAAGATAAAGACTAATGTTTTTATCTGCCAGAAAGAAATGAAGAAAGATAAGTGCTATATCAGAAAACAATCATTATCTCTACAACTGAATCTTGTCTTTATGAGTTGTCTTTATTAGGATAAAGAATGCTTATTACTGCAAGAGTTATGGGGCAGAATAAATAGTGTCTAAAGGAGTTGCTTTCTGTCAAAAGAAGTAAAATTATCTTGAAAGAATATAATAGTCGATGGTAGGAATTTATTTCAAGACTATCCATTGAAAATAAAAATCGAATTATTATCAAATAACAAGAGAAATAACTCAAAGAAAGAGTTAGTCCAGAGGAAAGAACAAGAATCAAGAAAAAGCTACAAGATTAATTTATTCATAGAAATTTTTACTCGATCAAAAAAGATTAATAGCAAATGTCAAATTAAAGTCTAAACAAACCAACCATTTCCACTTCAAAAATGGAGTCTCTTATTTAAAGACTTACTGCATCTAAAGCTTCAAATAAATATCAGCATATATCTGAGGAGCCACACCCAAATAAAAAAATTATTTCTTTTTATAAAGGTTCAAGTATAAGAAAAAGCCCAGAGAAACTTTAGTCAAAACAATAATCAAGATGTGAGGAAAAACAATCATCCAAACAATAATCTAGGCATGAATAAATAAAATAAAAAGAAAAAAGTCAAGAAGAATAATTAAAATCTGAATTCATCAAATAAGATTAAGAACAAGAATAAGAGATGGTATAAGAAGATAACTATGAATAAGAATTTGAGAATGGTTCAGGTATTGCTAAAAGTAGTCCTCGACCAAGTTAAAAGAATAGATCATTTCTTTCTCAAAAGAATAAGGATATTAATAAATCTTTAGTAAAAAGTGGAAATAACTCAAATATTTACTAAGAAGATTATGAGGCATCATTTCAATAGGGTTCTCATTTAGATAGTAGCAAAAGAGAGGATATTAACAAAAATAAAAATTACAACAAATCAACTCTTAACCAAGAAAAAGTAGAATAAGAATACCCTTAATAGTATTAAAACTGATCTTTTTCTTTAAAGTATATATATACCTTACTATTAAATTAAAACTTTATCAAGTCTATTATTTACAAATAATTTTCTTCTAAATGTAAAGTTTCGACTAAAAGAAACAAAAAAGACCATTTACATCTCAACTAGTATTTCTAAAAATATCCAGGTTAAAAGACAACATTCTCTAAAAGATAAGGAAAATGGATTTATTCTGGACTGCACTAAGTCTTCTCTTTCCCGATTGCCACAATACAATCATAATCAGCATCATAAATAAAAACCTTATTTATCCTTCTTTTCAAATCCAACTAGTAAAATAATTGAGAAAGTAAATCTAGGATAAAGAAAAATTAGTAAATAAAAATTTCAGAACTTCTTGGTTCAAAAGTTTAATTGCCTCAACATGACCTATCTATAAAGTTAGGAGAAAAAAGAACCACAATCATACTTAAAGACATAATATTGTAGTTTGCATAAAGAAAAAACTTCATTTAGAGATAAATAGAATGTATTTTTCTCACGGAAGTTTAAATGTTATGAGAAGAGAATAAAACGGTAACTACAATGATAATTTAAAATTGATTTAATTTGATATTTTAATCTAGGTAGCAGTCGTAAAGTTAAGTTGTAATGATCAATCCTGTCCATCTTCCTGTTTAAGATTTTAAAGCTGAATGATAAAAAAAATACTTCCTTTCGACATTGTTCAAGCTCTTTTCTTAATTTACCATTCTCCTACTTCACTCTTTCAAACTCAGATTTTAATTTAAGAGTGTCCAACTCTACTGGAGCACCTAAGTTCTTTTTTAAATAATCGATTGAGTTATTAGGCTTATCTCCTTCTTCGTAGAGACCAACAAGGGATCTTGTAAGATGGTCAATAACGCCAGTTTTTTAGAGATATTTTCTGAATTCTTCCTTTTTGCTTTATGTGGTCTCAATTAGATAAGAATTACCTGGTAGCTCATGGGAATATAACTTATATGAGTGATTTGAAGTAGAATAGTAGATTAGCAATAATATTTATTTGTAAATGCCCCGCTCAAAGGCCGTCGCAAAGAAGAGCTCAGAGAAGCCTTCTAAAAAGAATCTTCACTCCCAGAAGATTGCTCGCAAGACAGCACCTGTCACCACAGGAGTTCGCAAGCATCGTTGGAGACCAGGGACAGTTGCCCTCAGAGAAATAAAAAAATACCAACGTTCAACCGATCTTCTCATCCAAAAAGCACCCTTCCAACGCAAAGGTAATTAAAATTTTACTCAGTCAGACATATCCTCAAATCTCTTGGAGCTCTTACTGACAAATCATCAGGACAAGTTGTTCATCGTTTTCAAGCATCAGCTCTCCTTGCCCTCCAGTAGGCATGTGAAGCAGCAGTGATCAACCTTTTGGAAGATGCTTACCTTTGTACATTCCACGCCAAGAGAAGAACTCTCTTCCCAGCTGATGTTGCTCTTGCCCGCCGAATTCGAGGCGACAAATATTGAAAAACACCATGATCCTCTCATTTCATCATAAATACATATCACTTATCTTCAACTAACATCACGTCTAATAAACTGTGATAGAACTCCGCCTCCTCCGCTGCCTCCCATATTTGAAAATTCCATTCTTTTTTTTTAAGCATCAAACTGTGATTGCCTTGAGAAACGACTTTCTCCTTAATTTCTGCTTAGTTCTATTGGTTTTTGATTAACTTGAAGATATTGGTAACCTTTCAGTTGGGATTTCTTTTCGTGTTAATTTTATTGATGGATAGGATGCCCAATTCTTTCAAAAGCTTCTGAATTTGAAAGATTTGAATATGATGAGTC
The DNA here is from genome assembly GCA_964035545.1 of Bugula neritina. Lineage (NCBI taxonomy): Eukaryota > Metazoa > Bryozoa > Gymnolaemata > Cheilostomatida > Bugulidae > Bugula > Bugula neritina. The sequence continues at coordinate 31,342 of CAXIUT010000042.1, forward strand.
CTAAAGAAGTGCATTGACGCCATTTTGATGTTCAGGGATAGTATATTGGCCTAGGTTTCGAATAATATTGCTGTCATGCATGAATTGCTCAAGAACAGGAGTATTTATTGGCATTAAATTAGTTTAAACTAATTTGATAGCTGATACTTTAGATGAATAAACATTGTTTACTTTTACCTGAGGTTCCAAAGCTCTTTTTGGAGACTCTTTTTCAGTTTAAATATTTCTTTTCTGCTTAATATTTTGTAATGAATGTTTGGTGTGATTTTGATTAAACATGTTTATTCCTTCATGCTCACTTGCAACCCTATCATCAGAAATATATCCCTATTCAACTGATCTTCTAGGACTAAGATCTCGAACTGGTATTTGAGGCATTTGATAAGAATTAGGATGAATGTAGTTCAAAAATGAAGGTTTATTAAAATTTGTCATTAGATCATTTTTACTTAGATATTTTTTATCATAGTTAGAATGCATTTTTGTTCGATCTTATTGAAGACTACCTAAGTATGTCTACTTTTTTAGCTATGTTTTTAAAATATTTGATTTGAGAGAAGTTGGAAGGAACAGAGAAGAGATAACTTGTTCATTTTACAATTGATACTAAGGTATACGAAGATAAGCAAGTAGATATTTTGTTTATGTCTCTTTAATCTCATAATCACTATTATAGTCAATGAATTAAAATATTGCTCTTAATTGATTATCTCCTTAAAAACCCAAAATTTATTTTAATTCCAACTCATTAAGAAGATATTCTTCTAGAAGAGCGGTTTTCATTTCCTAGTGCTAAGCAATACAGATGCAATTCATTAAAAGTATTTCATTAAGTAGCAAAAGGACTGTCTATTGAGTATCTTTTTTGGGTAAATCCATTTTTTTCGTGATAGTGTCTCTTATCAAAAGATCTTGGCCTAATTCCATTGAAAAGTGAGGTTTAAGTAGATTAAGATATGCTAGGTATGTCATTTTTGATTGAGTTGTATTGCTTCCGAATCTTATGAAAAGTCTTAGTATATCCTGATCTTGGATACGTTCGTTTCCTATGAATTATTTGACATCCTAAATAAAAATAGACATACATAGAGGTCAAGATATCCTTTATTTGTAAGATCTAGAGCTTCAAAGACAGCTTCAGGAGAGAATTCTTGAGATGAAAATCCACATAATTTCTATTTTATTTTTTAAATCTCATTTAATAACCTAATACTTTGTTCGAAATAGTAATAAGGAGTGTGAGAATAGAAGCTATTTTTTGATTTCTTTCTTTATTCTGACTTTCTAAGTGAAGGCGCCCCTTGCTGTTCATTCTTATATTATTATGCGTTAGAACAATCTCATATTACATTTTTAGATTAAATAAAACTAAAAGTGACCATCATCTTATCAAAATAAAAATTCATTTGAATTTAAAAAAAGGAAACATAGCTTATGAATAATAGTATAGTGTTCTAAATAATATTTGATTTAATATGAACAAAACTTTATCGATTCGTCGCAAGTAAAAAGATATTTTTAAACTACGTTCAGCCGACTATGAAGTGACTTAAACTGAAAATCAATCTACATATCATATTTAGTTCACAGGTATGTTTCAAATCATTTAGGTCCAAAAAATACTCCATATTAAAAAGGCAAGTGGAGAATAAACCTTTATCTACCTGAATAATACCCATATAAAAGTCCTTCTGTAGGCTTCCTTAATAAAATTTTTCATCCTAATATTGACTATGGGTAACTAGATTTTAAATCAGATCAGGATCAGTTTGTCTTGATGTAATAAATCAAACCTGGACTCCCATGTATTAATTAGTTAATATTTTTTAAGTATTTCTTTTATAACTAGATTTTTCTGCCTCAACTACTAACTTACCCTAATCCTGCTTCACCTTTGAACCATGACGCAGCTGAACTATTTGAAAAAAATGTGGAAGGGTATAATAAAAAAGTCAAATAAATAGTCAATAAATATGCTTTGAATAAGTAATTTAAAGAATAAGGAGAAGCTATTGAGATTGAATAATCTAAATAAGAAAACAGTTTTGAGGAAGGAAGCTGTTCTCTTTCAGAAGGTAATTCTCCTTTATCATCTGACAATGAGCTCAACTTTTATTGATTATTGCTATCTTACTAAATTTTATTTTATCAATAGAATATCAATGATTTTTAAAGATTGATTCAAAGTTTTAAAGATAGTTTTCTGGTTTATTATTGCTTGACAATATAATAAACTAACTTATTTGAATATGAACTCGGACCAGTTCAACCTTCTTCTTAATAAACTATAAAAACTACAAAAAGAAAGGTAAAAAGAAGATGTAGGACCTCCTCTTAAACACTAACCTGAAAGAGCTCATTCGAAATCTAAGCGTAATAACAATCAATCTCGTTATCCCAATGATATACTTAAGTATGATGTAACTGAAACTCTGGGAGCAGGTACTTTTGGACGAGTTAAGCAGGTAATTGGACCTAATAAATAAGTACTAGCTCTTAAACAAATTTCTAAATCTCATATTATCAATCTCAAACAAGTGGAACATATTAAATTGTAGAAAAAGATATTAAGTGAGCTAAATCATCCTTTTATTTACTCTTTAAAGACAGCTTTCCAAGATGAGACATTTATTTACATGATATTTTAGTTCTGTTCAGGAGGATAGCTTTTTAATCGATTGAGAAAGGATGGTCGCTTTAGCAATGATGTGGCTATGTTCTATATTTGTGAAATATTGCTTGCTATTTGCTATATGCATGAGAAAAATATCATTTACAGAGACCTTAAACCTGAAAATCTCCTCATTGATAAAGAAGGACACATGAAAATTGCTGACTTTGGATTTGCTAAAAAACTGAATAATGATCGTACTTTTACTCTTTGTGGTACTCCAGAGTATCTAGCTCCTTAAATCATTCTTGGTTCTAAATAGGGTTATGGGAAAAGTGCAGACTGGTGGGCTTTAGGGATACTTGTTTATTAGTTACTAACTGGGTATTTCTTTTATAATTTAGTCATCCACCATTCTACGATATGAAGCCAATAGGAATTTATCAAAAAATTCTTAAAGGAATAATTTAATTTCCTGCTTTTTTGAGTCTTCGTTCAAAGGACTTGATTCGAAAGCTTTTAAATCCAGAAGTAAGATATCGAGTTGGAGTAGCTGATGTATAATAATTTATAAATAGAATGGAGTTTCAATTAAAAGTCATAAGTGGTTTCGAGGAGTTGATTGGGAGGCAGTTCACTAAAGAAGAATTCCTGCTCCTTGGGTGCCATATCTTCGTAGTTAAACAGATATTTGTTGGTTTGATAAGATACCAGATACTCCAAGAAACCAAAATGATCCAATTACTGAAGAACAACAAGACCTGTTTGCTGATTTTTGACCAGGAATAAAATGATTAATCTTAAGTTATTTAGATTTCTATCTATGTTATTTAAAGTTAACTATTACTTTTCAAGTAAAAATATCTCCTGATTAATAATATTTATAAGTGCTAGAAATCAAATGGGAAACATATGCGCAAATAATTTTGAGAGATAAGAAGAAGAGTAAACCATAGATACCTATAAGAACTAGATCCATTTGTAAGTTCAACTAGGATTATTTTGTTCCATTTCTTTAGTGCTTGGTAAAAATAACTCTATTAAGGACACTACAGACAACAAGAAAGTGATTCTTTATTAGTATTTACTGAACTAAGGCATATATAAAATTGCGACCCTGTTAGAGAATTCATTTCTTAGCCTTAAAAGTTGATAGAAACAATCAATAAAATGCGCAGTATTTTCATTCCCACTAAGAAAGCTTTTATATCATTAACATAGCCAAGAATTCATCATACAAAAAGCTTCTTTTATGCGTTCTTCCTATCTACAGTAGTTAAGAACAAGAAGATTATAAAGTTTAAGTTAGAAATATAATGAGATAAGCTTTGGAAAGTAGTCCCTAAATAACATTATAAATGCTCAACACAATTGAAGGAGTTCATGGTTTACCAAATCAACTATTATTGAGAGAGTTGCTTCAGTAATTGATTAAAATGAATAAAAAAAATCAGATTTATTTGATAACTACATAAAAGAAAATGTTAGATATGTATAGATACGAGATCATCAATACATAAGCATACACTATTAAGGATAATCCACATGATTTATGATTTTTCATTGAAAATCAAAACATAATACAATACTTTAAAAATTACTTTAAATATGAAAAATAGTATAAAAATTGAACTTAAATTTTGCTTTAAATCAACTTGTAACATCAAAAGCAAGCCTAGCCATAACTTTATCACCGATTCTTGCAAATCCTTCACATTTATCACCATTCTGAACAGGTGCTACTCCATCAGGAGAACCAGTTAATATTAAATCTCCTTATTAAAATTTAATATATCGGCTCACATAGCTTATCAGTTCATCTATTTTAAAATGCATGTTTTTAGGGCTTTCTTTTTGTCTAGTTTGACCATTTACCTAACTATCCTAGTATTTACAATCATCTCAAGTTCAATAGAATAGGGATCAATTTCTTTATCGATCATATCTGAGACAGGGCAGAAATTGTCCTGACCTTTTGATAATGCCCAAGGCAATCCTTTAGATTTCTCTTCATTTTGAAAAGCTAAATTAAAAAAAAATTACTTCGATCTGTAAAGTCGATTCCAAGAAAATAACCTCCAATATATGAAAAAGCTTCTTCTTTTGGTATATGACTTCCTGCTTTATTTATGAAGATTCCTAATTCTAATTAATGATCAACTCGATGAATTTTTGAAGTGGGTAAATGCACCTTTTAAGGTTGATAACAAATAGAAGACCAGGGTTTAAAGAAGATGACAGGATCTTTAAGAGGTTCAGCTCCACCCATTTCTTTTATATGTTTGATATAGTTTTTACCAATTCCTATTATCTTAGGATATTTTTTTACTATGTTTGCTTGGTACATGATTTATATCAAAATTATTTTATTGATAATAAATTATATCTATTACTGTAAAAGGATCATTTAGATTGTTTCAAACAATTGGAGGTGTTTTATTGGGGAAGCTATTGATTCCATTTTGCATGAATAGATCTTTTAGGTTGCTGCAAGGTAGATAAGTTTATTCAAGCTTCCAATATCCTGTTAGTTAAATTCTTTAGTTTTTAGTTTATAAAACAACAAAATATGTAGTCTGACAATGAATTTGCCATAAGCATGATTGTTCTTCTAAAGCGATTCCAAAGATTTAATTGTAAGCAACAGTATATTATTCAGGACAGCAGCAGTCACATGATCCACGATAAGTCAAAATATGAAGTTATCTTCTGTTGTTATCTAAAGTTAATTTTGATTCTCTTAGTTAGAAATAGGCCATCCCACAAGTTAATGGACAAATGTACATCAAAAATTATTCTCTGCAGAGAAGGTCAAATGAAAATACTTGAGTTTAATTAACCCTTCCAGGCACCATATTGCGTTCAGAAGGGGGACCTTGTTGTTATTTCGGATTTGTCTGATTTATCATTTTATCAAATTATATTAAAGAGATCTATCAAGTATTATATATTTAATAATAGTGAATTATATTGAGTCAATTTCTAATTAAATAATTTATCATAATTTTTAATTAAAAATTAGAATTAAAATAATTTTATGACTTTAATCAGAAATTATTTTGTTTTTACAAGAGTTCAATTTCGATATTATTCTATTTTTTTTCAGGTACTTGTTAAGAAATAAATTTTAGAGCTACTTAGCGAAGAATCCATAAGAGAATTGCTCCAAAAGTAAGAGAAAATAATAGCATATTCACATGAATATAATGCATGAGAAGTCCTACAAACATAGTAATCACTCCTTAAGATATGACTGCTGCTGTACCAATGTTAGTTGCTTGATGGTCATCAATAGTAAGACCTCCTTCAATTGGAAAGGAAAATATTAAAGGGAAAATAGATGACATACTTAGTCCGAATAAAATTGAACTTACAAAACAAGTCAATGTAGGAAAACCCATTTATACCAATAGAATTGAGATAATTCCAGTAAGTATATTTCCTCCAACTAATAATTTCAGTTTGTAGTGACTTTGACCAGGAGCAAAGGCTAAGATGAATCGAAATAGAGTGATTCCAATCCAAAAGATACTTGGGAAAAGTGTTGCACCAGAGCTGTTTGTTACTCCAGTTAGGACAGCAAAAGATGAAATCCAGCCTCCAAAAGTGCACTCTACTCCAACATATAAAAATATCATAAAAGATAGAATATATTCCAATTTTTGACTAATTGGTAATCCTTTATGTTAATTATCTTTGTGTTCAGTTTATTTTTGATATTTAAATCCACTATTTTATGGTGTTTTTTTGCAAAGATAAAATGGAACAAGAATACAAATAATACTACCAAAAACTAGAAAGCTGTTTGTTTAGAAGATGTAGACGAAAAGAGGTGATAAAAGAGCTCCCACTCCAAAGGCTCCATGACCTATAAGCATCCAATATTCAAGTTATTAGATAGGACTAATCAAAAGAATACACATATTTAATAGAACTTAAAATACAGATAATCCAACGCTATTGAAGAACATCCAAGTGCCTAACCAAAATGATGAAAGAGTAAAATTCATTAATACAGAAAAAGTAAATATGGTTAAAGCTCCGAATGCTAGAATATTATGATATGCAAATTCTTTTTTTTGTAAAATTTTGATGATAACAGCTCCTAAGAGCATACCTCCAGATCGACAACTGAAGAGAAAGGAGTATTATGTTTATATGATTCCTGTTTCTACAGTCAAATAGGGAATCAATGATCCTAGTCCTATTATATTAACTCCATAAAAAGCCATACTGAGACAGTAGAGTAAGAAATAACTAAGATGCTAGGGATGTTTTGTAGATTGGGGCATTTGCTTTTTATTTATATTAAATCAACTTTCAAATTAAGATCTATTATCACTTCAATATACTAATAACTTGGCTAGTATACACTTCAAATGAACACTCATCCCTGTCGACAACAAAATTGTCATGCCAATGAATAGATCTTTGGAGTATGCCTAGAACAAGCTTGTGAATACCATCCCCAAGTTTGTAGAAACTGTTTAGCTGATCTTCATAAGGGACATCTGGTCATCTCTTTTGAATATCTCCAGAAAACCTTGCCAAATGAAATTCAGGTTGAACAATCAGAGGAGCATTAAAGCTTATTTCTTCAGGAGGAAGGAATGTTGACAAAATTGGTTGAAAACGTACTTTTTTGCTAGTTTAGTCATGTAGATCCTTGGTTGAAACATCTGAAAAAATGTGTGAAAACATCTATAAAGAAGAAAATCTGCATAAAATGTTCTATAAATATCTAAAGGGTACAAAAATAACTGAAATGATCAAATAGCTTAAGTATTCAAAATGCCTCCATCCTGAACAATTGAAATCTTATTTGAAAACAATCAGAACTTATTATTTTGAAGGAGGTTATTAAAAAAATGAGGTGAAACAGGATGAAGTTGTCCTCCAAAAACATATTGAACAAATATTTGAATAAGCTTAATATCAAATTAAAGATGTAATTAATAACTTAGACAAAAATATTCACAACTATCTTTCCAGAAGTAGCAATAGTGAACCTATGGTCAAGTAAGAGGAAGTATAAAGCCCTCCATTTATTTTCAAAGGAGTGAATTAATCTATTAAAATGATAGAAGAAAATCTAACAAAGATTAATGCTCAAATTAGAGTAAAAAAACAGCGCAAAGAAATGATTCCTGAAGAAGGTTAAAAATAAGAACTTCGTCGATTTAATCTAGTTAGAAATAAAAATTAGGCTGAAGAAAAAGTAATTTTAAGAGAAACTAGAGAATCAAAAATAGGAATCTTACTTTTTTATATTGATATCGGTCGAATAAAAGAGCTAACTCTAATAAATAATGCTACTCCTTGTCTCATTAATGCAAAATTAGCTCAACATATTGGATAAATGGTGAACTTAAGAGTTTTGAGAATCTTTTGGACAAGAGATCTAGAAGAAATAATAGTCTGCAGAATGTTAAAAAAACTTACAGATCTGGAAGAGCTTTGTCTTTGTGAATTCGATGATTGCAATGAACTTATGGTTGATTCCATTAAAATAAATAATCCTAAACTAAGAAAGTTATGCTTCAGCTTAGATATTCACCATTTTCTCAGATATTCTGAAGAAAACCTTGAATTTATGCCAGATTGTGCATTCTATTTTCAAAATGAATAAATTTCGATTGGCCTTTCAAGTGGTTTGAAGAATTTAGCTACATTAGAACTACATCATCCAGAAAATTAATTTTATTGGATTGGTTATATAAAAAAATATGGAAATCAACTCTCTTAATTCACTTTATCCAATATAGATCAAACTGATGGTTCAGTCGAATCAAGATGCAACAAAGATTTTGATTATAGTCCATTGATTAAGGCTTTAGAGAATAGTAAGAGACTTAAATGCCTTCGTTTTGAACGTATTATTAAGTATATTTAGAAGTTCACTTTGAATAAAACTTTCTTTTGAAGGTTATTAAGAATAATCCCCAACTTTAAACTTTTATGGCCAATGAATGTTCTTCAATAAAAAGAAATACGTATGAACTTCTGAGTACAAACGCTACTCATCTTGAAGAATTTTGTGTTCAGATGGATGATAAATTTTCCATTGAAAGTATTGCTCAATTGAAGTCTTTAAAAACTTTGGTTATCAGTATTTATTAATCTATTTAGGAGGATGTTGGGGAGTTAAAGAAAATAAGTTTATCGAAGTGATTCAACTTTTCAAAAAGATCAAATGTTTGATTTTAGGTATTGATATCTTTATCAAGATCATAATAGAGAGTGGTTTACTTTCAAAACATTGAAAGTTTTGGGAAAGCTTTCTGATCTAAAGGTGCTTAATATAAGTAAAAAATATTTGACATAGGTGGCAATAATCTCAAAAAAAAAGATATTGAATGTCTGAAATCAGTTCCATACCTCAATACTCTGATTTGTCATAGCAATTGCTTCGATTTTACTGACTTAGTAGACTTTTCTTTCGCTAAAACTTTGAAAAAGATATCAATTGGAAAGAATATTGATATTTATAAGGAAGGAAATTTCTAAAAGATTCAAATAAAGATATTAGTGGAAAATTTTCCTTGTCTAACTCATCTGAAATTGAGAGGATTCAAGGGCATAAAGTGCTAATTTTTGGAATTATTGGTGCGTTTGATTTGTTTGACTATTGTTGAAGGTATAACCTACGATATTTCGATGGCAAAAAAGTTCTGTAAGCAGAAAGGAATCTACTTTAATGAGAACTCTGATTGATTATCATCCATTAAATAATAATAATCATGATTAAATATCAAGTTTTATTTATCATGGAAGCCATAGGGGTTGGGGTTGGGGTTGGGGTTGGGGTTGGGGTTGGGGTTGGGGTTGGGGTTGGGGTTGGGGTTGGGGTTGGGTCTGTAATTGTCTTTTAAAGGAAATTTTACTGTTAAAGATGAATTTAATTGATGACATTTTCTTTAAAATTATTTTCATAGATTTAAACATTGTATGAGTAGCTGTAATTATTTGCACTTGATTAATATTAAACTTCAGCTATTTCAACAGGCGGTTCAACAATTTCTCTTTATTGAAAAGAGCTTTATTCATTTATTCTGTCTTAATTGTCTTTTTTATTTTATTTATATTGATTCTTTGCTTATTACGATATTTATTTATGTTCATTTGTTACTGACTCCTCTTTACAGTTAGGATCTATCTTCTTTTAATTGTTTTTAAGAATTTGAAGTTCTTAAGAATCTGAGGAAATGTCTATGAAAGTTGTGGGAGCTTTTTTTTTAAGGTAATTTTCCAGCATTTTTATTTTATAAATATGGAGGTTAATCTTAGATTTTAAATTAAGGAACTTATTTAAATAAAAGCTAAAATCAATTTTTATAATTTTAAAACTAAAAATAGGAAAAAATCATTTGATGCTATATTTAGCAAAATATTTGAAAAAGAGTTTAATTTGTTAAATCTAAAGTTTTTTTGTTATCCGTACTAAGAGATAAAGTAAAGTAAAAAGATAAGGTGAAGATGGTGTTTTTAAAAGTTATATTTTAACGAAAAAATGGGCCATGATTTCTTTGATTTTGAGTTTCAGCAAAGGCAATGATAATTTTCTTGAAATTTTATTTATATTTTTGATTAATTTTGTCTATTCTTGAATTATGGCGGATGTTTTTACTTTTTTAAAATCTTTAATATCATCTATAACAATCAAAAGGGACTTTTCTTTAAGGTGTTCAATTTAAAAGAGTTTATTTTTATTTTTCTTGTCCAATAAAGTTTTAATAAAAGTATCTTTCGAGATCTATTTTTTCTATATAAAGTTTGATTTTGAGGATACTTCAGGATAATATATCAATCGATTGTTTTAGTATTAGTGAAGAAAGATATTTTATTAATTATTTTTCATTCAAGCTGTCTATATTTAAATAATCATAAACAAATATCACTTTTTTATGTCATAATTTAGGATTTATTTTAAAATGATTCGAAAAAGGGTTTAAAAGTTAAATTTTAGCCTAAGGACTTTTAATCAAACTTACTTCTAGTTCTTTATCTGATGATTTTTGGTAGTCTTTTTTAAGCTTGCAAATTTATTTTATTTAATCGATTCGATTACTAGAACCAGTTGTAATAAATTATTAATCTCCAACTTTTAAAGTCCGCGTTTACTTGGGTTTCTAATTTTGATATTTCTGATATTTTATCATATTTTGTGCAAAATAAGTGCAGCCATCAGTCAAAGAGCAATCAATAACTGTCCCTTCACCTGTTTGAGAACGTTGATGTAAAGCTTTTAAAGCTCCTGTTATTCCAAGAGAAGCTGAAACAAAATCAGCAAGATAATTTGAAGGGAATTCGTACTTTTTAGTTTTATTTATTAAGGGTACTATTCCACTGACGGAAATATAGTTTAAATCATGACCTGGTCGAAGTTTATTGGAAGTATTTTGACCATATCCACTAACTCTTAATAAAATGATTCTTTTGTTAAGTTAAAATAGTTATTTTGGTCCCAATTTTAACTTTTAAAGAATACCAGGACGATAAGGATCTATTACTATATCTGCAGTTTTTAAAAGTTCTTTTAAGCTTATCATTTATGATTCTTTTTTAAAGTTCATTTTGATACAAGTTTTATTGCGGTTGAGAATGTTATCTTCGAATGGAATTGCGATAGGAGCACTTTCAGTACGAGCTACAAATGTTACTTTTGCTCCTTGATCAGCAAAGTATAACCCACAGAAGACACTTGGTGCAAGTCCTTAGAACTCTATCACTTTCAGTTTGTTCATAAATATCTTTATAATTTTAATAAAAACATTGAAAACATCCAAAATAAAAAGATTTTGACCATCTAATCATCTCAAGGATACTTTGAACAGTATTTTGATCAAAGATATTGAAAGATTGCTTCAAAGGAAAAGTTGAAGTTCCATTGGGACATTATTGTGCCAAAAATCTAAATTCAAATTTGGTAATATTAGATGGCGCATATCCAATAGTTCTTTAAAGGGTACTTACCAACTTACTACTTGAGTGTCCTGAATCTTCGGAAAGGAGAATCTAGTTTCTTGTAAAGTCAGACAAGCAATAACATATACTAATTGACCGCTGATCTTCTTCTATCCTCACAAAGTTGTATTTAACAATAAACAACTACAATAGCTGTTAATTATCTTACTAAACACTGGTGGATGAGTTATGAAGATATAAAAAATGTAAATCTTCAGATCAATGATACAGATAATTAGCTTATTCAATGGTTTAAAAAATAGCTCAAATACGTAAGATTTTTTTGATTTAGGTTTAAGTTCAGTTATTACAAGTGCTAATCAGAATTTTGATGTGTTACTAAGAATCAACCAAAACTAAATATATAAATACCTCTCTTAAAACTCATATCTAGGAAATTTGTTCTATATATCCAGCTATGAAAATGGAAATCAGTCTTTTTCAGAATAATATAGATCTATCTTCTTGGTTTGATATATTACTTCATAAAATTTGTTCTAAAAATACTATAAATTCTCTTTTCAAATAAGTTTTATCAGCTATTTCGGATTCTTGCTAATTTATAGGACCTATCTAAGCTGTTTTTAATAAATATATTTAAAAGACTAACTAGATTCATTAAATTAATCATTCTAAACCTAATTTAGTAAAAGAAAGTTCAAAGAGTATCTATACTCCTTGTCAAATTATTGGATAAAAAGTTAATATTGAAAGCAAAGGATCTAATAAATGTTTAAAATAAAATAATTTTGATGATATGATGTTGTTTAGGAAAAAGAAAAAGTTAATTATGAAGGATAAAAATAAAATAAATGAAAGTTAAATATCTTGTAAAACTCCAATAAGAGAACAGTAAATTTCTTCTTTTTCTGACTGGACTGATAGGACACATTCAATCAAAATGAAATCTGAAACAAATGAACAAAAAGCATCAAGTTTACTATTGAAAAGAATGCAAAAAAATGCAAAAAATTGTTCAAGAACTTTATACTATGGCTAAAAAAAACAATTTATTTCTAAAAAATCCAATTATGAAGATTCATAGTTAATTATTTAAAATATGAATGCTTCCTTGTTTAAAGAATAATATTCTACTAAATCTTCTTTAAAATAAACTTCAACATGTTATTAAACTAAATCTTTTGGGAAAAGTTCAACTGTATCTTTTGAAGGAATACCTTAAATAAACCGAAGATATTCAACTAATTTGAATAAAATTGAAAATGAAAGTAATTTTTATGTACCAGAAACTCCTAAACAATCAAATAGATTTCAACTTCAGCAAAAGAACAGTATATTTGAAAAAGTGGATATTCCAAAGTTATAACTTTGATTGTATATTTTGAATACGAAAATATTGAGATATAATAGTTAAGATTGATTTTAAATTTAAATTTTAATGAAAAAGAGTTATAAAAGTGTTAACGACTCTCTATTCGATGTTCAGTTTAAAATCCCGTTCTCAAATGAAAGTATTGAGGAACATCTCTAAGAAAGTCAAGAGGAAATTAACTTTATTAAGCTTAAACTGACATAAGCTTATCAAAAACTTTAAACTTAAATCTAAAATAACAACAATCTTGAAGAAGAATATCAATAATTGAAGTCAATAAAAGGATAAATGGAGTAAAAATATCTTTATGAATCAAAATAAAATAAAAAACTGAAATAAACTCTTGAAGTTATTCTCAAAAATAGAAAGCTACTTCAATAGTAAATAATAGAAATAAAAGATCATCATTCAAAAAAATTAGCTGAAAAAGAATAGTAGCTTCATAAGGTATTAAAAGATTTAAAAAATGCTAAGTTGTAATGTAAAAATTTAACTGAGTAACTAAAAGAAAAAGAAATATTGATGAGATAATATTAAGATCGAGAAAGAGAAGAGAAAATATGTGGTGGAATAAATAAATAAAGATAGATATCTTTGATGAATAAAATGTAAATATATAAATATAAATAGTCAAATACTTGAACACGAAATAACTAAAATCACTGAAGAGAAATATATTTAAGTAAATCGGCTTAAACATGAACTCCAACTTTATCAGAATAATGTAAATAATTATTCTCCTTCTATTGAACTATAAAAAAGTAAAAATAAAATGAGAAAACGTGATTTTCAAAAAAATGGATCAAAAGTTTAAAGATTTAGTTCAAATGCCTCAGAAGATACTTATTCAGAATATAATAAATAAAATATGAATATACTTCAAAGCAGTTCAATTAATAATAATCAACATGCATCTGAAGTTACAAATGATTCCTAAAGAGGGAAGATTTTTTCAAAAAAATAAGTTTAAAGTGATTAAGTATTTTTATCAAATGTTACAGATGATGAACAATTATCTCTTTATCAAGTTTCAAGGAAGAAAGCTGAAGCATAATTATCAGGTTTATAAAAATTAAAAAGACCTAAACCTGATGAAAGATAGCGAATGGCCAGACTATAAAGATAAATATATCATTTAGATAGTGATATTGCAGGACTTAAAAGAAAAATTAGAAAAAGATACTGATGAATTTTATACTGATAATCTTTTAAAATCAATTTTTTAATAGTTTGATAAGATTATTCCTCATCTAAATTATTATTTGGATCTATTTCTTTTGAAAGAATATTTTGATTTCTTATTGACAACAAATATTATAATGCCATAAGCAACTTAGGAATAAATATTCGAAGCGATTCAAAGCTTCGATCAAGAAGAGGCAAAATAATTAATCCTTGAGTTTGCTGATCAATTTGATGAATTGTTTGATAGTTAGAAAGCAACTCTTCTTCACGTCGCTGCAAATTACAATAACTAGTAAATAATGAGTTATCTTCTTGAACTTTATGATAAAAATATGGAATCAATGCCTGATACATTTTCTTTTTAACGTAAAAAGAAATGGTTAAATTTAAAAGATAGTGAAGGTTTTAGTTGTATACATTATGCAGTATTCAGAGGAAATGCTAATCTTGCCTTCATGCTTGAAGAACATGGTATTGATATTTATGCAATCAATAGACAAGGATTAACCGTACTTCATATAGCAGCTCAAGGAGATTCTCCAGTACTAATGGTACTTGTAATTTAAAGTAGTACTATTACCTCAATAAGGGAATGAAAATAAGTACTTAAGATTCTAAAGGAAGTACTGCATTACATTGGGCTTGCTATTCTGGTCAGGAAAATTCTGCATACGCCTTGATTTCCTGGGGAGCATAAATCGATAAACAAGATTTTACTTTTGGAATGACTCCTCTTCATCTTGCAGTAATGAGTGGAAATGGTCGGATAGTTAAAAAACTTCTTGTAAAAGGTTGTGATCGCAATATTCCAAACTACAGTAACAAACTTCCCTTGGATTTGGCTATCTAGAATGAATATAAGAATATAACCTAAATGATCATCGATAAAAAAGGAATCGAAGAATTTTTTAATGTTAAAACACCTTATAGGCTAATTGGTAAAGTAACATTCCCTTTCTATTTTCTTATTGTAATGTTCTTAACTAACTATATTCTAAACGTTTCTTTTGTTATTTTTGAGCATTTTCCTCAACATGGAGACCTTGCATTTTCTTATTTAGTCATGGGAGTAATAGTTATAGCTCTTTTTATCACTGTCTCTGCTAAGAAGCCAGGATATATTTGCGTCGAAGCTGAGCAAAATGACTTCGAAGTTCTAAGAAGAAATCACCCTTCGAAAATTTGTTTTTAATGCATGGTATTTTTTTCATAACAAAGCTTTTAAAACCAGAACGATCTCGTCACTGTTAAATATGTCATCGTTGTGTAAGTGTATATGATCATCATTGTCCATGGATAGCTAACTGTGTTGGAGCTAGAAATTATATTTGGTTTTATCTTTTCCTTTTAAGTATGGTCGTTATAATGATATTTACTATTGTCTTTGAAATCATCAGTAAGTTTTTACTAACTAGGATATCGCAGAAAAAGATTGGAGCAATATTGGGGCACTTGAAATAATTCGTATTATTAGTGTTATTTTTGGACTTATCTGTAGTCTCTTCTTTATTTTTCCTTTATCGTACACTTTTCTTTACTTAGTTATCTTTTTTATGTTCAATCAGTCAATTGTTTGACGAATCAGACAACTTTTGAGCGTTTTGGTTTTCATCATAAATCAAATGTAGCTAGTAAAACGAATACTTCAAAAACTTCAGTAAATATAGATATTAATATAGAGTTTAAGATAAAGTTTAATAATGAAAAAATCAAATATGAATAGTTCAAATTTAAATAGTTCTATTGATAGTAAGGATAAAAAAGAGAAATTAAAACGTTTATAAGCTGAAACTTCAGTTGATCCCTTGACTAATTGCTATAAAATGTGTTTCTAAAATTCAAAAAATATTACTTACCATATAGGAAAATGTTCTTGATATTTATCAAACTATTTGGTTTTAAAGCTCACTTATATTTAAACGAAAATCATAAATATTCATAATCATTAAATCCTTTGTCAGAAAATTGATTAAATTTTGCTAAGATAGACTAATATAAATCAGAGCTTTTAATTAAGCTCTATATTATAATTTATGGGATAGTATTTAGAATTTATATTATTAGGAACTAGCAAGAATGCAAAACGTAAAGAACTAAGTCTTAGGAGTTACCATCTAAAAACTTCAAAAAGGTGGATGGAAGAACAAAATGCTTGAACTTGGGCACCTTTCCCAATCTATAAAACTTCAAGAAATCCCAGTTGCCCCTCAACTGCTTTAGAACATTTGGCTAAATTTACTTAAGGAAAATAACTTAAACGTAGTTCAAAAGACAGTATAAACACTCAAACAATGGGTTGAAGCCTATGGCATCAAAAGCATTCGGATAAGAAAAGAATTAGTGAAAACTCTAATTGACTTGGCAAAAATGAGGCGCCTTTAAATTGACTAAAGAGTTGTTTCAATCGTTAAAGCTTTGTTTTTATGTGAAAAAAAAGAAAATTAATCAAAAGAAAGGTAGCCTCTATCCCTTATTGACCACTAAAGTTTTAACAGTTCTAACCATCCAACATTTTTGGCTTGTGTAGATGATGAAGATGAAAATACTGAGGATGAGGAACAAGGCGAAAGCTTCAAAGAGACATAAGGTCTAGTGGACAATCTTCCAAACAGCATTATTCTAGGAGCTCTTGTTGAATGCATCAAAAGTTGCAATAGTCGTTCATTCTCTTTATGTCTCAAAATTTTGATAAGTCTTGGCAAGAGTAAACTTCTACAAAAATCCCAATTTTTTGAAATTCTGAACGAAGTAAATGAGATCAACACCATAATTCAGAACAAGAGGGCCAATTCATCTCCTGTTATAGAAAGAAAAGACAAATAAATTGTGGAATAAACTTCTTTATTGGTATCTTAACTTAGATAGTTGAGTTAATCAGGAAAGAATTAATGAAAAGTGATAGTTTTTTGACTTAATAATGATGAAGCTAATAAATAGATTAAATAATAAGTGCACAATTTAAAGAATTGAGTTATAGGGGTTGGGGTTGGGGTTGGGGTTGGGGTTGGGGTTGGGGTTGGGGTTGGGGTTGGGGTTGGGGTTGGGGTTGGGGTTGGGGTTGGGAAAAAAAAATACTACATGCGACAATCACAATAGCTTAAATAAGGAGATCCACTTTCCACTGATAAAACTGTCAGACATGGTTTTTTGTATCGGATGCGATAGAATATTCGAGAACTCAATAGATCAATGCATAGTATTGAAAAGATGATTGGATAATCTAGAAAAATAATTCATGATTCTAGATAGAATAGTCGCAGTAAGATAATAAATCTTTAAAAATCAAGTTAAAGTCCTTATTGTAAACTAGGAAAATAACATTCTCCATAACCTTCTTCAATGATGTCAACTACAAAAATGAGATCAAATACACAAAAACTGAATTTCATGTATTAAACTCAACCTGTCACATTGATACATTAAGAATAAAATAATATTGAAAGGAATTTATTTGAACATCATAATCATCAAGAAAAACATGCATTGAAAAAAGATTCAAAACATTATTATGAAAATTTAATCAAATTTTAACCTTCTAACGTAAGAAAATAAATATAATTACAATGTAGTGGTATTAAAAAGAATGATATAACTGAAAGTTAATTTAGTTTTTAAGGTAAATAAAAAGATCTTTCGATTTAAAAAACACCTCAAAAACCATAAAAAATAAGCACTCTTAATCGATCTTAGACTTAACCATTTAAGACAAAAATTAAAAACAATAATGCTGTTTATCAATTTACTCCTCAAAAGACTGCTAACAAATAAAAAATAAAGAAACCTAGTTTATTGAATAGTAAAAGTAATAAAAATAAGATAAAACCTCAGTCATCACAAAAAAACTATACTGCTTATTCACCTTTATAAAATAAGAAAGAAACGACAATTAACAAGAAACAAAAGAAAAACGATAATATTAGAATTTAAGATGATAGTTATTAATTATAGGATTAATAAATCAGTTAAAATATTGATTTAAAACAAGTTCATTGGAGTAAATAAAAATAACGTTTCAAAACATAGTACTAAAGATAAGATAAAGAATAATATTATGAGTACAAAAAAGGATATGAGTCACCTTCGCCTCAGAT
Organism: Bugula neritina; assembly: GCA_964035545.1. Classification (NCBI taxonomy): domain Eukaryota; kingdom Metazoa; phylum Bryozoa; class Gymnolaemata; order Cheilostomatida; family Bugulidae; genus Bugula; species Bugula neritina. The sequence continues at coordinate 49,526 of CAXIUT010000042.1, forward strand.
AAAGAAAATAAATAGTAAAAATAAAGTATATTTGAATCATTTTGATAAAAAGAATTAGGAATTAGGAAATAGTCGTAAATAAAAGTTAAAAAAAACATTTGAACATGATAATTTTTTAATTAAGACAAATGATGGAAAAAGGAGAAGATAATAGTATAGTGATGAAGGTTTAACATATGAAGAATAAAGACGTGCTAAGTTTTTAATGAAAGTTAAAAAATATGGATTTGTTTAAAAGTATTTAAGTGATGTTTAAATTTGGGATATCTATAATGAGTTAGTTGGAACTAAAATACCTTAAATGAAATGGCCTATCTGTATAGTTGATGAGGTTTACAAAAAGTTGAAAAGCCTTAAATGATTGATTATGATGATTATTTATTATTAATCTATTTAAAAATATATTATATTATTTTATTATTCTGTTTATTTTTTGATAAGTCAGAAATTATTGATTATTAAAATAAAATGTCAAGTTACTTTCCTCTTACAATGATTCGATGGAAGACCCAAAAAAGATTAAATCAATAGACAATACCAACCAATAACAATAAAGAGTCATCTCGTCATCACTGTTCTGTTGCTATTCATTCTCTTGGTATTGAGAAGAAAGGAAACAAATATGAATTCACAGGTAAAAGTAAAAATAAAAATGAGAATAGTGGTAGTACAAAATCTCATATGAATACTTCTAGATCATCATGTATGCAAGATCATTTCAAAAAATAACATAAAAAGATTGAAAGAAAGACTGTTTGTGCTCGAACACAAAGTGCATATCATTCAAGAAAATCACTTAAATCTACATAAAATATTTGTCCTTTGAAGATATAAATATATCCTTCAGCTTATAATAAAATGAAAGCTCATTATAAAAAAAAGATGCATACACTTGATCGAATGAAAAAGACAGGACTTTCTAACATCCTTTTAATCAGAAGTCAAAGAAAAATTTAACCTTAAAATAAATGTGTTGTTGAAGAATAAAACAACTACAACAGATATTAGAATGACTAAAACTAATTTAGTCCTATTAGATCAAGAAGAAATTTATCTTAATAGAAATACGTGAAAACATATAAAAATCAAACTGACTAATCTAATTAAAAATAAGAATCTTGTCAAATTCAAAAGATAAAATAATCTTTTTTCTTTTCTATTCGATAAAGTCAACTTCATACTCATCCAGATAAAGAATAAAAAGTGTATAATTCATTGATATCTGGTAGAAAGAAGAAAGTTTAAAGTCAAAGAAACAAAATAGATAAAAAACTACAAAGAATTAGAACTCAACAGTTACCAATTACTCCTTGGGATGTACCTAAAGATTAATGATTTATTTTATATTGAAATTCTAACAGAATTTTTAAAATTAATAATTAAAATTATCAATAACTTAAATTATAAATCATAAATATATTCTTTTACTATTGAGAAATAAGTGATGGAAATTTAGTAAACTTCTTGCTTTGTTTACTAGATAGATAATAATCAGGTAATTCTGACTTTAAGATAAAATACTTTAAGAATAAGAATTGAGCCTTTAATTCAGCCTATTTCACATATTTTGATCAAATAGATTGATTATAATTTCTTTCCAGATAATCTTAGACATAGTCCTCTTAATTCTACTTTTAAAATTAATTATTTTCTTAAAGAAAATAGCTCTAAAACTAAAGTTTAAGGAACAAATTTCATAATTTATCTTTAAGAAGATATCCCAATTATCATTTAAATGGACAAATTTATTCCTAGTAATTATCTTAAAGATAACTAATAAAGAGAAAGAAGTGATTTTTTATAGGAAAAGCGATAGTTTAGTCATTATAAAAAACTATATTTTTGGGATAAATCTACTAAAAATGCAATAAAATATATCATGGAAGGATACAGATTGATTAAAAAAGAAGATGGATGGCAACAAATAACAAATTTATTTCCTATTTAAAGAAAAAAAAAACATTAATTTTGTTTTAAAATATTAAAATTTGGAGGACCATTGAGTATAGGTTTCGGAATAATTCAAAAATCAAGAAAAAATGAGTATTATAGTGGCGATTTAGATCAGAAAGGATCAGTAGGAATATGGTCTAAGAAAAAACTGAAATCTTCTTGTATTTGTAATGATGGAATAAAAGTGCATGAATGGGATAAGGAACTATATTATTATGAAGGTGATGAGGTAAAGATGTAGGTTGATTTTATGAATTTAAAAATAGGATGGTCAAATGGTCGTAAAAATATAAAAACTAAAATAAATGAACATTTTTTAAAAGATGAGGTTTTTGTTTATTGTGTGATGCATGATAAAGCAAGTTAAATTTAGTTTCTTTATGAAAAATGATTTATTATCAAATGTATTTATTATTCAATATCTAATCATATAATAGATGAATGAAATTAATTTTAGGTTTGAATCATTTGATTTCAAGATGGAACATTTTATCTTTTTTGAACGATTTAATTGATTTATCTATATAATTTTAAATAGTTTTTATACTGAAGTGTTTTGCTTAATATCTTATGATTCTAATGACCTTCAGTATCTTATTCATCTTGGGAATCGCTAACTATTTTCACTAGTTTTTCAATTGTTTGTGGAATATTTTAACTAAATTGATCAGAAATTAAAAAATATAATCTATCATACTCAGTTGATAGTTACTATTCTTGACATTTTAGTTTTTATATTTACTTTATTAATAATTTTTTATTATTTTATAATGATTTATATTATTATTGAAGAAGTTGTATTTACTTTTAGTTTTATTATTTGATAGAATATAATTATTGAACCATTTTATATTTATTATTTTATAATATTTTAGCTTTTAGAGGTATATTTTTTTATCTTAATCTTGATATTTCTTATTTTTTGTAAATTTAGTTTTTTTAATTTAATTTTTATATTTAGCTATTTTTTTAATTTTTAGCTTTTTAGAGAAGATATATTTAACTTTTACAAATACTATTATGAAATTTTAATGTTTGATTTTTAAATAATTTATCAAATATTTACTGTTTTACTATTGCGATATGATCTCTAACTATCTGAATTGAATTTTTATGATATTATTTACTAGGAATCAAATAGCTAATTATCAAAGATGGTAATTATTTTTGGAGATTAGTTTTATTAAAATTTTATATAATTGAAATTTATATATATTTTCTATTTCTTGCTAATTTTAAACCTTGTAATTAAATATTTTTACTTTGAATTAATATAGTTTATTATCCTTAATTTAAACCTATTTTTTATATCAAATTTTTAGGATCAAATTATTTAGAACATTATATTCTATGAGTTATTTTTCTTTAAATATTTTGAGTAGAACACATATATATACTTTAATGACCAATAACGAATTGTGATACTTTATGAGATTTTTTTATTTTTTTATGATTATTAAAAACAACCTCTTGTGATCTACCCATAATCTTTTTATTATCAAGATGATAAATAGCTCCAATCTAATATTATTTTATTATTATGTGATCTTTTTAATACCCATCTGATAACTAATCTATCATTTTAAAATAGGAATCAAGTTATTATTTTTATTTTTATATTTATTTCTATTTTATTTGGATTTTTATATTGCATTATTTATCACATTGTATTTTTTATTATATTTTTTTTATCAGTTTTTATTATTGGAATTTTAATTATTTTATTCTTTATGAATAATATGGAAGTTATATTTTAGATTAATCAACTTAATATATAAAATTCATCTATTATTAACTAAGTTTGTTATTCTTTATTCTTTATAGTTCGTTTTTAGCTATAGGTATCCATTTTTTTATTAATAATTTTATTTTCTTTTATAAATCTTCAGTTCTATTTTCATTTATTTACTATTTCTAGTTTATTTTATGAATATTCGACTATTTTTATGATATTTATTAAGAAACTGTTTTTATTTTATTCGGGAGAGTGATAAGGTAGGGAGTGAATATTTGAGTAGTCCAAATTCTTGATAAAATTGATATGATTTCTGAAAAAGATTTTTGATTGTTTGATTTTTTCATTATTGGTTTATACTCTTCTTTTGGGATTTAATTTAAAGGATCTAATAATTTTTCAAGTATAAATTGTCTTTTTTATTAACTTTAATAATCAATATTGATAATTCTCTAACTTTAGCACATTTCAATTAAACAATTCATTATTTGCATCTTTTTCTAACATTATATTATTGAAAAAACATTGTCTAACTCACCTGATTCCATAGCTTGTTAGAGTTATTTCTTTATAGTCTAAAATAAAGTTGAAAGACTACTCATTGATAGATCAGAAGAAGATTTTGTTATTATAATATAAAAATGTTGAAAGACGTTGCCTTAAAAATTCAATAGATTTGGATATAATTTTTACATAGTTTAGAATAGTTCAATTAGACTATTACCTCTGCCATCTGTTATAGTACTCATAGACATAACAAGAACAATTGCTTTTAATTTATTGATTTATTCTATAGATCTATCCATGCTAAAATTGATACAAAGTTGATAAGTTTATCCTCTAGTATCTTTAAAACCTGGATAATCACAAAAAACAGTATTTTCGAATGATTTTTTATCAATATCAATAAAATCAAAGTTATTCTATTTTAAAGGATATCCTTTTGCATGTGTAGTTTATGATAGAATGAAAGAATGACCAATTTTAGCATAATTATTCTAGTTATTGATATTTTATTTATTTTTTACTTTGAAAACAGTTTGATTTAGATCTATTTTTAAGGATTAAAGTTTAAATCCGATCATATAATTGGTTACTGTACTTTTTCCAGATCCTGTCTAACCATATAAAGCAATACTTTATTTATTATTCATATTTGAAGCATTTATTTATGCATTTTTTAATAATTATATCATTTTTAAATGAATAATTTATGATGATTTTACTAGCATGTTAAAATTAGATTTCTTAAGAATTTATTTTAAGATAAAATTAAATGTAAATTCATTATTACCTATTAAATTATTTAATCTTAGGATAGTATTTATTTATTATCTATATTATAAATGTAGAATATCATTTTATTTAAAATTTTAATGATGAATAAGTTTTTTCATAAGAAAATCGTAGTGTTTTTATTTTGAAATTTAGTTTATTAAGATATTGGTTTTAGTTTAAATTGTAGTTTTTATGTTTTTTATATAATTTGTATTATTTTTATCTAACTTCTTCAGATCAATCAACTACTTGACATTAACATTATCAGAATAATTAAATTTTATAGAAGTTTAGCTTTCTATTAAATAACTATTGATAAAATCTTCATAAAGAATAAAAGTATCTATTTATTTTGATTTATTGAAACATCTGACTTGATGTATTCTTGAATGTTAAGATATTTATATTTATGCAGTGAAAATGTTCTAAGAATTGGAGCATTATTAAAAAATTATAATTAATTTTTAATTTTAGTTATCAATTTATCTTTTAATATAATATTTTCCTTCAGGAATTATTGCTTTGTTTCGATAATTTATATTTTAAGACAAATATCTTACTATTTTACATTCTTATTCATTATCTACTGATTCTTCAAGTTATTTTCTTAACAAATCAACAACTATTTTAGATTTAACTTCGATACTACGAATAAAAGGATACTAATAATATATTGTAATAGTTTTTTATTACTAGTTTTCTATAATAGTTAGCTATAAGTGATTTTATTTCTTTTTAGCTATAGTAATATTTCCTTCAATGAATTCTGTTTTTTATTAATTTTTTATTGAAATTCTATAACCTTATAACTAATGACATATTAACTATTCTTTTATTATTTTTTATACCAAATTTATTTTCTAATTTTACGGTCTAGTGTTGATTACTTTAGATACTAAGGATGTAAGACTTGATATTCTGATTCCTTGAAATGTTTTCTATCTTATTTGTATTTCTACTTCTTGTTTATTTATTATTTTTCTTGTACATAGATCTTTAATATATTGTTTAAAGCATTAGAGATTATCTTCTTTCATTTTTTTTATTAATTATTCACTGTTTTGTCTTTAAAGATATTTTATATTGTCATTTTGTAGTAATAGTTGTGCTGCTTACCAAAATATATTTGTATCTATTTTGATTTTTCCTATTTATTCCTTTATTTTTATTAACATTTTTTATGTGCTAGCATTTTTTAAACTGATTAAAAGTTGTTAAATTGTATTGTTAAAATAGATAGGAAAGTTTTTATTGATTTTATACTCTTTATTTTCATTAAGTATCACCAATAGATATTCTAACAACTATTTTGCGAGATAAGGATTGGGTTCCTCTGTAATAATTTTACAAATTTAACAAACTAGCTGATCACATGTAGGATTATTAGTCGACTAGAAGATGAGTTAGTTTCTAATTGAACTATCCATTAATAAATATGTTGATGATACAATAAATAATTAACAAAAATCTATCTTAGAATAAATTAAATCGAAAAATGTCAATAAGTATCATCTTGATTCAAATATCATTTCTTTTAGTTATCCTATAAGTTTTTACCAATAAATAAAAATATTATTATCAGATGAATCAGAAGCGTTCAGTTCTTAGAGAATATCCCAATAGAAATCGATTGGCATTTCCTATATCTGGAGATTTTGGCTATTAAGAACCAGTAGGGCGTAAGAAATACTCTTTGAAACAATCACCCATCCATCAACTCATATTTAATCACGAGATAGAAACTAAATCTAATCAGTCACAGTTATATCACTATCCAAAGTAATTTAATCCAGAACTACTTCTTGAAAATAGCCGTCTCTATAAAAGAAATACAAAATCACCCATTACAGGATTACATACTTATCCTTATTAACCAGATTATTATAAAGCTTCTGAGCTACCTAATCACTCTCAAACGGCTCAAAATCCAGCAATCATGAAAGAATATTCTTAAAAAATATAAAAAAGCCAAGTTCTTAGTCCAACAACATCAAAGAAATAAAAGAATAATGACTCAATGATAAACAGATCTTATTCACATTAAATTCGAGACCCAAAAAATGGTCAAGACTCATTGGATCGTTTGATTGGTCCATCGAATTCCTACGTGTATCATGAAAACAAGTAAAGATCTTTAAACAACATAATAAAGAATAAATTTAGAAATCCAACTTTTATCAATTCTCAAGTATGATTGATTTTATCATAATTATTTGTAAAATGTTATCATTCGAAGGCTTATTAAGAAATTTAATGTTTTTTAAACATTCTGCCACGAACTATCTCATTCTGCCTGGTGGACATCGTTGAAATTTAGAGTTACATGATTGACATTTTCACTTGAATTCAGGTCTACCTTCTTTATTTAGTCGTATATTTTTCTATTTGTTTTGGTCTTGCGTATTACTCGAATTAAACTGACAAGTTGCATCACATATCGACTCATTACAATTACTAATATCACAATATCATCTGTCTAGAGTATCTATCTGTAATCTTTCTTTTATTAAGAACCATAAAATATTAAAAATACTAATGTGGCTGCAAAAATGCATAGGACTCCTAAATCAAAGACATTGCTTTTGCTTTTGCAAAGACCTCCTTAAGAGATAAGTCTGACTACAAGTCTATGTTTATATATTTTTACAGGTCAAAAGCGAAGAGAAGAAAGAGGATAAGTTATAGAAGAATGACAGATGGAGTTCTAAAATGATTGGATGATGTTAAGGCAAGAGGGATGATTATGATTGCAAGGATGAGTTGAGATATAAGGAAAGTCAAGTATGTTTTTTTGGTTCTAAATGCTGTAAGAGAGTATTTTATTTCTTCGTAATTTACCATTTTTATTTTATTATGTATTATAAGTCAAAATAAAACTTGCTTATCAATCTATCAATTAAATATTGATTGTTTTTTATAAATTTAGATGAAAATAAAATTTATTTAAATAATTTAGTATTAATTCAAATATCTTCTGATATTAAATTTCTGATAGTATTTGATTTAACCAGAATGACACAAACTGGATAGTCATCACCTAACTTAACTGGAGTTATTGATTCATTAGTCGACAATAGTACTCCTAATAGGCTATCATTTAAACGTTTTAGTTACTCAAGGCACATAGGAAATCATATAAATAATAATAAACATACTGAATCAACTCCATTTATGGAAATAAGGCCATTTAAAAATGATAGGTCTGAAGAAAAGAAATTAAAAAATACAAACTTTAAAGAGAAAATATAAAGCTTTAAATATAATTCTAGTGAGGAGAAAATTAAAAAAACTAATAGAATTAAAGAATTTCGTTCTGCTGTCAATTTAGAACTAGATCCTAAGGATTAAAAAGTATAAATTCCTTTTTAAAGTTTAACATACTCTAGTTTAATAAAAAATAACTTTAACTAAAATTGTTTTGAATAATTTTAGAATTAGCTTAGAGATTGGTTAGTTGATGTAATAGAAATAGTAACTTCCATTGGATTCAACCATATGAATAAGGGAACTTTAACAGAAAAGCAAACAAAAAGTTTTGTATCAAAAAATATTCTTCATAATATAAAATAAACATTTGAAAAATATAAATAAATACCATTAGAAAATCGTTTTAGTTTGATTAAATTTGCAAATAAGTAAATGTATAGCATATTTGAACATGTAGCTATTAAATATCCTCAAACAAGTAGTAAAGGAGTAAGTAGAAGAATCAAATCAAGAATACCTGTACTTGATAACAGATAAACTGATTAATTTGATTTTCTTTGGAGAAATAATATTCATATCAAATATAGAGAAGATGGTGATTATTCAGAAGATATTATGCGAATCATTAACAAACTTGTTAGTTTTTCTAGTGATGTTTTTGATCCCTAAATGGAGTTAGAAGATAGCAATTTCTAAGTTTTTTCTGATGTAATGGAGCTAATATTCGATAACGCAAGCAGCCAATCGGCAGATGCTACTGCTAAAGATGTGATTAAGACTCTTTAAAAGAAAAAAAGGATTTAATAAGAATAAAATTTTTGTTCTAAAGTTAGTTTTAAAGATTTTGATACGCTTTCCATGAACAATAGTAGAAGGTTTATTTCTGGAAAATAATCTAATAAACAGGTACTTATAGGACAAAAAATACCAGCTTAAGTGCCTACTTTTAGTGAGGAAAATATTCGATCATCTAACTTTAAGACTTATGGTTCTTCTATTTTAAGGTTGCTTACTAAGTGGGCTTAATAACTCAGATATAAAATAATTAATGCTGAAGAAACTATTCACAGAAGAATATTTAAATTCAAAAATAACCGAGGAAGGTTAATAAGTCTTGAACCTACTATGAAGGCCAATCTCTATGAAGCAGCAATGCTGGAGACTTAAAAAATCGAAAGTTATTTATAATATTTAAAGGAATAAAATTTTTATTTACAAACTATTTTCTCAGAGTAGGAAAGTCGAGGAAAATACTCAAAAAATGATATGAAAGTTAGTGTTTTTGCAGCTAAAGTTAATGAAGTTGCAAGTCAGTATATTTTCAAGTCTATTAATCAACTGATACACTCATTGCTTACAATACCGATAGTTGCAGCGTAGAAAGTTTCAAGTGATTGGTAGAAGGCAGTGATTTCATCTATTGATTTGGTTACTTTCAAGATAGGAGATATGATGAGGTGTAAATGTGCTTGTTCTTAATATGAGTTCATTAAAATATTTGGTGCACTTGAATCACTTCATACAAACAATCCTGAAATTTTGAAACTTGTTCGTATTAAAAATAGATTATAAACTTTGAATAATGATATTTTAATTAATCTATTTTTTGGAAGTAAAGTTGAATGCTAGTTACAACTATCTGTTATGAGTGCAGACAAAAAAGATGAAAAAAATAGTAGTAAATTTAGTCATCTTATTTATGAAATTGTAAGGGCATAGCTAGGACCTATATCAGAAATGGCTACAATAATGGTACAATATGATCCACTTGCTTATCACTATTCGAAAAAATAAGATTATGGACCTGACTTGCTGTAAATCAAATAAAATAAAATATAATAAAGGAAAGAGAATCATCCTAATCCTTGTGAAAGATAGTCTTTTAGGAAAAAGATGAAACTTGGAAACAATATTGAGTTACCTTTTGTATGTTGTGGTTGTCAAAAATTATCAATAGTTAAGAATCCTTTTTATTATTAAAATAAAAACAAAAGATATTGTCATAATTGTACTATGAAAACTAATAAAGATGAAGATTGGCAGATAGTTCGAAAGAATGTTGGAAATTATAACTTCAAAGATTAAAAGGATAGACAATTTTATCATAATCATATATTTTCATGGGATAAATAAAAGTTTATTAATGAAATAAAAATGAAAATAAAGATTCTGTGACTACTATGTGGTTTCCTTCAAAGGTTATATATTTAAACATCATCAAAAATATCCTAAATTATAACTCTTTTCAAGTTATTTTCAACCTACTTTCTCCTACTAAATATTCATTCACGTTAATTAAAATAATTAAGAAAAACTATTGCTTTCAATTAAAGTACATTAAGAAAAACAAAAAAAATTGATAAGTATAAGTAAATAACTGAAAGATCTAACTCTGATTTAATTTAAAAATGCTTTATAAATATAATAAAATGGTAAAAAATATTTTATTTGTACCAAACATAATTGTTGTGGAATAAAGTTTTACCCAGGAAAACTTATGAACAAAGCATAACTACAGCGACTATCAAGTGATAAAATAATAGAGACCATAATTGGATCCCAAAGAACTCTTTTATATCTAAACTATATGTAAAAAAGTTTTGACCATCTTAAAAAATACATGAGTTCAATAAAATAAAAGAGTAAAATAACAAAAATAAGAACAACTGTTCAGGCAATTGAAGCATTTTAATGTCAATTAACAAACATTCATATTGTTGAGATGTTTACTAAAATATCTGACTTGAACATAGGACAGAATCCTGGTATAAAGTCTCTTAAAGGGATATAGAACTGTTTGCAGCTGAAATATTTGAACTGTAATCATTGTGATTTAGAATGTGTAAAAGAATTAAAAGCATTGAAAAAACTATAAACAATAAATTTAAGTCATAATAAAAAATTAAATTCAATTGAAAGCCTATCTGATCATACTTAAATACTAGATTTATTTATGAGTAATATTTTTAATTAATATAGAAAAGACTTCTATTTCTAGTTTGGCTCCTTTGTCTAAATGTGTTAAGTTATAATCATTGGATATCTAAGGCTGTATCAATATTGAATCAATAGCTGAAGTCAAATCTTTAAAACTTTCATATCTGAACATAAGTATTTGTTTTTTAAATAGTTAACTGCAATAAAATAGATTCTTTTGATTTGCCAAGATCTTCATTTTTATCTTTAAGGACAATCTAAGTGATCAATAAAGAGGAAAGCAAAAGTGAAGAAAATAATTTATTTATGAACTTATTATCAAATTTTGCTCTCAATCTTCCTTCATCTTCATAAAAAAATCAATAAAAAGAGGAAATAGTAAATTGTTAAACTGTTTAAAAGATAAATAGAATTCTTTTAATGAAAAAAAGTTCAACTAATCCACAAATCGTTTGATTTATGCTCATTTAAATTATAATTTATCTATTATAAAGATGAACTAAATCACTTTTATACTTTACTTGATCTGATATTTAATCTTGGAGAGTTGTCTTTATGAGAAAGTTCTTATTATCTGATATATTCTATTTCTTTATTTTATTATTATTTCAAAATTAACTGTTCTGTTAAATTTCTACTGCTACTTTATTCTGAAGATTATGACGATTATTCTTTTTGATTCATTAATACTGATTTCATCCGAATTCTTTCATTTTCTGTCATTTTAGATGTCTTCATTTTGTTATTAAGTCTCTTTGTTTTACAAACAAGGACAGTAATAACAACAATAAAAATTATATAGATAGTAACTGTGATAAAAATAAGTCGAGTTCCTAAGTATTAAATAATATACCTAAAATTTGATAACTTGAACTGACTTAGATATCCACATTTATACCCACGTCAACGTTAATAGGCGAGTAACCATATGATCCAGAAGGATAAGGGAATAGGGTGTTATCAACTATAAAGGAAAAAGCAAAGTTACTTATTTCTTGTATTGATTGATTTATAGTTTGTCTTTATAGAGAATTGATTCTTAGTTGAGTATTTCTATTCGTCAAAAAAGGACAAGGATATAGATAGCTTTGACTATTTACAGATTTAGTATAGCAGTTAATGTCTTATTCAGTTATGCAATAGAAATAGTCAAAATAGCGATTAAAAGATTGAATTGTATTAGATACAGTTGTTTATAAAGATATGTTAATTGGTATTAATTCTGCATTTTAGCGGTTGATGTCTACTCGGCAATTATATTGTGAGTCACTAGGGATAAGTATATTTTTTTTGCTTAAAATGAAGTTAATGCTTTGAACTAGAAAAGGAAATAAGGCCAAAAGTACGAAGAGAATTTTCATTATTATTGATATTATAAATAATAATTTTGAAATTTCAAAGTAATTTTTATTTGAAAAGCAAAATCAACAAACATATAACTAAGTAATTTAAATAGTATTTTGAATAAATAAATATTATTTATTATTATCGATCAAATTTTATTGACGTCAAAAGTTATATTTAATAGCTTTTACGAAAGATTCCAAAGACGGTTACAATTTTAATTAGTGACGAATGGATTAATCCAATCTTTCTTGCACTATGCGTAATATTCTCCGTTTTAAACTGAAGGATCTAAAAGAGCAAACATTGTTGTTTGATTTCCTTCTTAGATATTTTTGGTAAAATAAGCATAAATAGGATATACTAGCCAAGAAAGGGCTAATAAAATAGGTCCTATTATTCTAGAGGAATATATTTAGCTGATAATTTTAGTCCTTACAATACCTGGATGGACACTTACAACTTTTCCTTTAGAATCTTTACTCATTTTATTTCTAAATTATTTAGTTGCCATCACTATACATAGCTTAGATCTTGCATATGCTTCATTTGAATTATAGTTTTTTGTTATATTGATGTCTTCAAAATCGATAATTGGCTGTCCCCACATTGTAAGATTCATTTTTTTATGAGTTATTGAGGCTAGATTTATTACTCTGAACTTCTATGACTTGTTAAGAATCGGCCATAAAAGATAAGTTAGATAGAAGTGACCAAGATAGTTTACTCCAAAATCCATCTCGAATCCCTAAGATGTTTTTTTTGCTTCATTGATATTATAAACTCCTGCATTATTTACCAAAAACTAAAGAGAAGATATTTTGATATTTGAAACAAAGTTTTCTATTGATTTTTTACTTGAAAGATCTAATTAATAAAACTCAATATCTGATAGATGGTAATTTTTTCTAACTTTTTTCATAAGTTCTTAAGCTGCAAGGCGATTTCTATCAGCTATGATTACTGAACAGTTTAATTTAGCTAGTTATATTACAGTTTGAGATCCTAATCCTGAAGCTCCTCCAGTTACAAGAGCATATTTACCTTTTAAATCAATTTTAGGAATTTTATAGGAAGTTCCTCTCAAGTACTTATAGAAGCAGTAGAGAAAAGTGAGGATGATGACTATGATAGTTAATTCTAGAGGGTACGAAAGTAAGTTTTACATTAATTTTAAAAATATATTTAAATTAAAAGGAATATATTATTTTTAATAAAAACAGCTTTAAAATGATTTTTTAAATCATAAAAGAAGTAAAATTTATTCTTCTATATTCTTTTCATTAAATGATAAAGATATTATTATGACCTTTTTGACTTATTTATTAGATTTTATGAATTTATTTTTCCACTTAGTATTTTTTTGAATGATTTTGAAAATACATATTTGATTTATTATCTATCTTTTACTTCATTTTAAAATAATAGATAATCTTGAGAACTAACCAAAAAATATTTCACTTTAACTTTTAATTAAAATTTAATATTTCAAGAACATTTTTTCACTTATATCTCGTATATTTAATAAATCTTTAAAAAAAATATTTGAATAAATTAAGATAATTGGATATAGAAAATAATTAATTAAGATAATGGAACTTTATAATCATGGAATCATTAAGTAGAAAAGAACTTTCTAATATTCTTCCCTCTCTCTCAAAGGAGGATATTCCTTAAAGTACGAATAATCTACCCTCTTCTTCCCTTCCCTTAGAAGCTAATACTACATTTTATTCCAATTCTGCCTTTTAGAAGCCATCTAAAATACCTAGACTTCACTCTAAACTAGATAAAAAATCTGAAAATAAAAATAACAGTAAATCCAACATACTTTTGCCACTTAAAAAGTAAAATAATAATGATGAGTTCAGAGTTAGACCTGTAAAAAATAGTACTGATAGATAGTTTGATCTGAATTCAACATCTTTTTCCAAAAAGAATATGGGAAAGTTATTGTTGATAAAGTAGGTTAGCTAAACACCAAAAAATAATATATCTTCTTAAGTAGTATTGAAGAACACAAATATATTAAAGCTGAAAACATCTAATACAAATCAATATATTCAAAATGACATGAATTCTCTATATAGTTCAAAACCAAATCTTCTATAACAATCTAACAACTCATTGAAAACACCATTTGAAATTAAGAAAGGATAATCTTTTCAACAAGTATCCCTTCAAATATCATCACCTCATATTAATCTTCTAAATAATAAAAATAAAAATACAGAAAACAATAGTAAAGCTGAATAAGCTAATATTAAAAAAGATGATTCTTTAAAATAGAATAATTTATCTGGAGATCAGAAATTTTTATGTATTTTTATGTTTAATTTAGAAACTCATTCAATTTTTAAAGAACAGAAAAATAAGTTTTGGAATAAGTCAATTTAAAATAAAAAATATAAATATAAATATTCTCCTCAAGAAACAGCTTATGATAGTTCTTAAGAATAATAATAATATGAAGTATAAGCTACTCCAGGACCTGGATCTTATAATTTATAATCCAATAAGAAGTGTTAGTTTAGATCTAAAAAAGAAGAAATTCAAAAAATATTTTATAGTAATATGAATAGATTCTAATAATCTACAAAATAAAACTATGATTCATCTTACCTCAAAGAATAGCCTTCTCTCAATTCTTTTATTACACAACAAAAAAATAGTAGTTTCCTTTCGAAATCGCCTAAATTCTAAAAATGTATCGTTGAAAATACTCCCCCTCCAGGATACTACAATACTCGTCAAACCCTTTAGCATCAACTTGTGAGAAATATTTTAAAGAGTTCTAATTCTCCTTCTTTTATCAATAGTATGAGTCGTAATCAAGCCAAATGTGAAGTTGAGACTAAGCCAGGTCCAGGTACTTATCAACTTGATTCAATAGTTGATAAAATTTTATAATAAAAAGATAAAAATACCTATTGTTTTAAGTCATCTGCTGTTAGAGATAATCAATACTATTCTTAAAATAATTAAATATCGAAAAGTATGTCGAAATTTCCTTTATACATT
>CAXIUT010000043.1:0-19724 GCA_964035545.1 Bugula neritina
CCCAACCCCAACCCCAACCCCAACCCCAACCCCAACCCCAACCCCAACCCCAACCCCATTATGTCATTCATATTCATTGTATCATTGATATTCTTTATATCACATTTAGTGTTTAAGATAGATTAGGATTGGTAATTATTGCAATTCATATCAGAATTATTGTTTTGTTTAATTGATAGATTAACTACACTTTAAAATATAGATTAGTCAATAAAAACATCTAACAAACTATTCTTTTGATCTTTTGCTGATATTTTAACGTCTTTTTGTTCAATAAGTATGATTAAGTAGAATGATATTCGATGAAGACTTTTATGATTAATTGATTAGATTTTATAAAAGAGCAATTTTTATAACAATCAAAAAAAGATTCCTAATTGATACCTTAAAATATCAAATCAAAAAAACCCATTTACCCACAAATCTACTCAAAAAAATCTACAAATCCAAATAGCACTGTATGGGATGATACTCTCAACTTTTAATTTTAACTTTTGTTAAGAAAGTGTCTATTGAACACAATTTATAGTCTTATAATCATCAAATAAAAAGTCCTATTCAATTGATCTTTTATCTATGGTCGATTTGTCTGTTTAGGGTCTGATTATCTTTAATTATTATTTTTAAATCTGCATCTAAAATCACTTCTCTAGAACTCAAAAATCGATATCATCAACTCCTATCCCCATACTAAGCTATAATAGTCGAATAATAACCTTTTTGATCAGTTATAATTAGAGTTTTAGAATATTTTACCTTAGCATCTCATTTAAAAAGTTCCTCATTGTTCTTAAAATACCTCTAAAAGTCGTCTTCTTTTAAAAAAACCTTCAACAACACCAACTATGCTTATGGAACTCTGTTTAAATCTCTTTTTGAAATTTTATAAAACTATCGATGGAAAGAATGATTGATATTTCTTCAAGAAAATGTTTAAATATACTCAAAAAAGTTATCAAAAAGAAAGCAAAATATATGTAAATCTCCATTTAAAAGAATTAGAGGTTTATTATTAAAAAAAGACAAAGATCAAGAAGAAAAACATCTCCAATAAATAACGATTTTCAATCATAATTGAATAGTTGAAGATCATTATGAAGAAGAACAGTCTCAAATGATCTAAATATTAGTTAAAAAAAGGTGATTTTAATTTATTTTAATTGAAAGTAATCAACTAACATGAATAAATCGTTAGGTAGCTGATATTTATTAAGAAATATTATCACTTTAATTATTTTACTATCCATAAAGATCAAATTTATCATTATTTATCTTTAATTTATCAATATTTGAATTGAATTTTAAAAATGTATTAAAATATCATCTTATTTATGTTTTTCTAAATTTCTCTTTGATCTCGACCTCTTGAACATTAATCTATTTAGGCTACCAAAATAATACTTGCTTTTCTTTGTTATATGACTTTTTCTTTAATAACCTGCAAAAGATTATCAAGACAAAAATATAAAATTATTATAGAATTTTGTCAAAAAAATATCTAAAAGAGAAAAAAGGTTTTAATCATTATTTAAAAGGTCAAATAACTTATAGAGAGTGTTTATTATTGTTTTATTTAGCTATTTAAAGGTATCTATTGGGTATCGCAATTCGTATAAATAAAAAATATATCCTATGATAATTATTAAATTATGTTGAAAGCCATCCTATTACTTCTTGCCCTCGTGCTTCTCACCTCCCAGAGCAACCTAAGATACAGAAACTACCTTAATATTGATGAAGATGATGTCCTCACCCTAACTTCCTTCATGAGTCTAGAGCAAATCATCAGAAGATCATTTACATTCAACCCTTAAAAATTGAAATAAAATATCATTGAACCTCTCTTCCTGCCTCATGAGGATAAATTTATCAGAGTTGCTGTAACTCCAGCCAGAAAAAGAGGTTTCTACAAAAGAGGTACTGGCAACCCAGGAAAACTTAAAATGAAGTGCAAAATGGGAAAGAAAATTCCATACTATCCTCAAGACTTTGAAGTTTAATTCCCTGAAGAACTCGAAGATTTCTCAAATGCCTATATGGGAATCAGTTCTTAAGGCAATGTTATGGGAACTCATCGTGAAATAGTCGCAAGTATGGCAAGTTCTAACCTCCTTTAAGATTTATAACCTATATGTTGGTTGTCCATGCAAAGATTCCTTACTCATGCTTATGGATCAGAATTCAGAGGAATAAGAGGAATGTCTTATGATACCTGCACTGATGATATCAGAACTATTAATCTGATTGCCAATGCACTTCCATGTGTAACCAATAAAGATTTAAGAGATAAACAAGTAGAATAAAGAAATAAAAATGTTTGGGGAGATGAATACAAAACTCCAGAAAAATGGAAGGAATATTATTAGTAAAAAGCAGCTCGATAAAAACTAGAGAAAGAAAATAAATAAAAAGAAGCAGCAAAATAAAAAGAAGCATAAAAAAAGCCTTGAAAATGATTTCACAGCTATTATTTTATCACTATCTCTTTAATAATATCTAAAAACCAAAATTTGATAAATTAATCATTTTATATATATATAAGTCGATCTTATTCATGATGAATTGGGCACTATGAAGACAAAAAGCCTTTTAAGAAGAAAGATGCAGAAATGTTTTATTTATTGCAAAAAATAGATCTCCAAATAAATCTGGTTGATAAATGATGATATGACTTCATTCTAGGAATACTGAGTGATAATGGTTAAGAATAGCTTTAATAATAAATGGAAATGAATGATATCTTCTATTTTATATCATGATTGTGGCATAGATAATGATTGATTATAATTTGAATAATGAAAAGGGAGAAATAGAACGTAAGAGAGACTTTTGTAACACTGGGATAACTAAGCATGGATTCCATTCCTAACGATAGTAAACAACCCATTCATTATAAGGAAAACATAATTCTCGAGTAAGGTCGACCGAAGATCATGATCTTACCATACAGCTCCCCATCCATCACGCACTCAGGCATATCCTAACACAGTTCAAAACAACTCTTAAAAAACAGTAAAGATAATATGAAATAGTTCGTATAAATGCATCGACATGTGCGAAAAACAAATTTTAGTAATCAGACTCACCCTAGGAGACAAAGCGAGAAAGCTTTTTCTTTGCCAATAGCCACCAAAATTCATCATCACAGTCAACACCCATGAATTTCTGAGTGTACGAGAAGCCAACATTAAAACTTTGAAATCTCATTCCCCAGAAACATTCCAAAAAAGAGAAATCGACTTGCATGAATAAGTAAAAAAGATATATTAGATTTTAATTCAACTAGATCATCTCTTCAGACCGCAATAATAACAACTCGGAGAACTAGATTGTGAGTACCAACAAGATTTCTATTCACTAGATGCCACTTCCTATTACATGTTCAGCAGAATGCTAGTAGATAGTAACTACACTCTAGGTAAAAAGATGAAAACAGTTTGCTAAAAATTCTAATAACAAAAACATATCGAACATGCTAAAACAGATTAACTTAAATGGTTAAGTACTGCTTTATCATAGATGAGTAGAGATTTACTTCAAGGCTTTAACTGCTCAAGAAAGGAGTTGCTAGAAATATTGGCATATTGCAGGAAAAGTGTTTAGGAGTATTTTCATACAAGACATAACCAGTATATAGCCAATTAAGGATACAAAAAGAGAAAATAATCATAGACTTTTCTGACTTAGATCGGATAGCTTCAAAAATTGATTCCTGCAACTGTAAAAGAACTCAATAGACTTGAAGATTCAACAACTACTATGGACATCTACCGATCTATGTTTATGATAGGACTTATCTTTAAAACAGAGATCTAGGTAAAGACTTTGAGTTAGGAATCTCTTGGGAGATGTTTTTACTTGATAAAATATTGTTTTTCAGGAGTTATTCACGATAAAACAAGGATTTTGAAGTGTTCAGGATATCAAGAAGAAGATTTTTAATAATTCATCAGTAAATTCAATTTTGATCACGAAGTAACTTTCTGATATACATATATCTATATCTACCTTTTTTATCAATACTAAACCTACCTTAATATCAATACTATCATCTTCAATCATCCATAAATATATCATTCACAAACTAATAAAATTATATCAACATAGCATCTTTCTTGATTGGGGTTGGGGTTGGGGTTGGGGGTTGGGGTTGGGGTTGGGGTTGGGGTTGGGGTTGGGGTTGGGTCCTAACTTAATCAATTTTTCTTAAACTCATAATATATTTATCCTTTTGCCAGAAGGGAGTTCACACTTGATGTCGATCCCCAACACCTATAACCCATCCGACTACGAATACCTTTTGCGTTCACTCACAGAAGGTAGCAACATAGCCAAAGCATAAGCTCTCAAAAGATTTCAAATTTTAGCCAGTTCAGATAAAAAACAATTTTCAATATACGCCAAAAGAATTGTATTAGCGTTACAATAACTCGTCAACCTTGATAAAGTACATCTACCTAACTCAGGAATAAATAAATTTACTTACCACCATGCTCACATTATAGATAATAAACCTGAACCCAAAAGATATCGAGTACTACATTAAAACTAAACTCATCAAAAAGATAATAAATAATCTAGGAGATTCTAAATCACAACTAAGAAAAACTTCCCACTACTGCATACTTGCCTACCTTAAAACCTACTCAAATATATAATAAGTCATCACACAATATTGTGAACAAGGAATCAATAGTCCAGAACCACAACTCAGACAAAAATCTATCAACTCCTTCCAATCCATCATCATCACAGATCCTAACACCCTCAATTGGCATTCACAGTAACTTAAAAAATTATTCTAACTACTCCTACAAAAACTCAAAGATCCCAGTCCTTTTGTGCAAAAAGCAGGATAACAATGCCTACTCACTATGTCAAGAATGCAGTAATGCCACATTTTCTCGAAAAAACTATCTCCAGCCTACGCAGGTCTCTATCGCATCTTCTGCGATACCCAAAGAGAACTAGGAAACCTATAGTCATTTCACCTTTAATAACAAAATCATCAACCAGGAATGATAGTATCATAACCAAGTAAATCATAAAAACCAATCGTAAATAATGCAGTTCATCTATAGAAGATAAATATAATGAGTAGACAATAAACTATCAATAAACAAGCATTAATTCAAAGAATAGAATAAATAAGAAGAAATTCACTTATATCACAATAACTAGCAGTAAATAAATAAATTTTATCACAATAATAAAATAAACAAAAATAAAACAATCGACTACTTCCAGATAAACCTCAAAAACAAACAATCAAAATAGCTAGTTCTCCATAACAGTAATCAAAATAAAAATAATAATAAAAGTAATAAAAAAAAGCATATTTACAGCCTAATGTTATTCATCCTTTAATATTCGCAACAAAATCATAAAGAATATAAAATGTTCTAGGAAAACAACTTTTTGATGATCTTAAAAATGATAAAGAATGGAAAGTCAGACTATCAGCCATCGAATAACTATTCACCAAGTTTTAAATATACAAATAAGCTATCGATACTAATGTTCTTATGCAAAACGTTCTAGCACCTATGATCAAACTTCTATCAGATCCTTACAACAAAATAGCTACAACTACTCTCAAAGTGTTTGAATAATTTATACAAATCCCCTCTCTCAACCTACAACTAGTCATCCCACCACTAGTATAAAAACTAGGATAAGGAAAACTCACTCTTAGACAAGGAATAAATCGTCTAATAAAATCATAATACCTCAAAAACCACAATCCTATCTGGATAGACTCCATTTTATAACTCTTAAAAAAACCTGTTTCTCAACTGCTAAAATAGTAACTATTAGACATCTTGATAAAATTCTACGAAGAAGATATGATAAAATAATATCCATTTTAAAAGATAGCAGAAACAGCCAGTCCACTCATGTAAGACCCTAAAACAAAAATAAAAATAAAAGCACTCGATTTACTAGTCAAAATATCCACCACCACCTAAAAACTAGATACAATGAAAACACTCCTCTCCTCAAAACTCAATCAAGTCTACTTCGAAATGTTCTTAGAAAAAGTAAATATAGAAATGAAAAAAAAAACAAATTTATAAATGAAAAAAAGAACAACACCAAGACAAGCTTAGTCTTAGCCTCCACTTAAAGGATAAAATCGATCTATTTCTTTTCCATCTCTCCGTAAACATAAGAGTAACTTATATTTGATAAAGATTCAGCCAATAACAGCACCTCCAGTTCAATTAAAAAATATGCCAAATCAGTCGACCTCAAACCAACCGCTAAAAGTTCACAAAATATTTGTATATTATATATTATTAAGCTCAAAAAGATGAAATATGCTTGGAAACTCCAACTAAAATAAGTCAATTTTAATCATTCTAATAAAGAGAACAAGGATACTTTACACCTCTTTAACCCATCAGAAAAAAACCAGGAAAAAGTATCAATAAAAGAATACATAAACCAGTATAAGTAAAACTCAACATCGTCAACACGGTTTAAACAGATGGATTACGTCCCTTCAGTGATCCTTAAAAATAACTTAAATCACTACCTCAAGATATAAAATCTGAAGACTGGCAAATATCATTTGATGCTTTAACTAAATTAAGAAGAATTCTTAAATTTCATCCATAGCTATTTGTTCCAGTCATAGGACGTCCTTTAACTCTTTAAACAGCTAAGCTAGTATAAAATTTACGATCATCTTTGAGCAAAAATGCGGTAATAACATTAGGGGAATGCGCACAAGTATTAGGTAGAAATCTTGATCCTTAGCTAGATGGTATATTTTCAAGATTAATGAGAAAGACGTTAGACACAAATTCATTTATATCTTAATAAGTAAAAAAGACATTAATATTGGTAAGTACCAATTGTCATTAGTCAAAGGTATTGTCAATATTAACCAATTATCATACTTCTAAAGCAATTCCTGTCAAATTAAATATAACTTATATTCTTGAAGCTATGATTAATAAATAAAAAATAGTTGAGAAATAAATATAAAAAATAGGAAATATATTAATTAATTTTATGGGAGAAGGGGCTCTCTAAATCAGAGATAAATCTAAAAATTTATTACTTAAATTATTGTAATTAGATAAAACAGGAAAAATTAATAAAATGATACCATCATAAATCATGAATAAATTAAAAAAAAGATAATGGACCTAAATACTACATTCGAAAATATTAAAATAACATTCGATAGCACCTTCTATCACTCCTTCAGTTACTCCTTCAGTTACCCATTCAATTACTCCTTCCATCAACTCTTAGAATAAAGATTAAACTCTATCAGTCAGAAAGAAAAAGATCACCACTTTTCCTAAATAATTTTAAGAACTAGAAGAACTACTGAGTAACTGTGCAACTACATAATGGAAAATAAGACAAAATGCTTTATCCAAAATAGCTAATATAGTCAAATTACATCCCATTTAAGTCAGTCAATATCGACTCAATACAAGAATAGTTTAAGCATTTGCCAAACAATCAAATGACCCTAACTCGAAAGTAGCCACTAACGCTCTAACTCTTTTCATGCAAATCATTCCTCTAGTACCAAGAATGGTCTAATCTAACCTAAGCATAATCTCTAACTAGCTATTCAGCAGTTTTGCTTCTCAAAAGACCTAAGTCAAAGAGCTAGCTCTTATTCTTTTTGACCAAATCGCGTCAAAAGTATAAAATTGGATGCTTGTTCAACATCTTTGTACAGGAGTTCTTTACGGACCTGCCAAAGGGAAAAGTAATATTTTGATTAAAATGATTTCGATCCTTCCTCAAGCATATAAATAAAAAAAGAATTCTATTTAGAAGCATCTATACCCTCTGATAAACAAATTAGCATAAGATCAAAAAGGTGATTTGCTAGTTCCTCTGAGATAACTAGTAATTTTAAGTATGAATTTAGGTGGAGAAGAAGCCTACTCAGCTTTAAAACAAGCAGCCAAAAGTATGGCTTCTTAATGATTTTTCTTAATATTGTATTTTAACTTAAAAAATAATAAAATTAGCGCTTATTTGATACTTATAAACTTTTAATAAAATGTAGAACAATGACCCTTTATTCTCCTAGCCTAAAAGAAAGAATGACAATTTTAGGAAATAAATAAGAAAGCAACAATTGAAGGAATTATTCTAGTCTCAAAGATAACTATTTCTGCAAAATCAACATCGTCCATAAAGTCAATAAATAGTCAGTCGTCTTAAATAAAGCATATAAAATCAAAAACAATTTATACAAGAATGCAGTCTGTCTCTAACAGGCGATCCTAAACCAGAATGGCTACAAGTAATAACTAATCTTCACTCATCTTGTACAGCTTTCAATGGGTAATTCAATCTCTGGTTCACACACAATATTATATCAAATTTATCAAGATGTTTGAAGTAGTCTGAAGGGTCTCCTCCTCAACTAGTACCTCCTATCTGCATTCTTTTCTCAGATTTAGTGTATCTTTCCTGGCAATGTCAGAACAATTTCGTCGAAAGGTTGATGTAGCTCTAAATATGTTCCAACTTGGTGATCCAAGGCAGCAGCAAAAAATATTCAGTAAAATAAAAAATAGATATTATCAGACTATGTAGCAATATCTGTCAATATTCTGATAAATATCGCAATCAAATGGTATCAGCTGGAGTTGGAGTCTGGATGATCTTGCTCGGCAAATAAATTCTAGAAGAACACTTTGATAACATCCATGTCACTCAATATTATCTTGTTTCCTGCACTGGCATTATTAAAGTAATAGAAACTAAAAAAAGAAACCTCCATAACACCAACATCGTACCTCTTTCTTCATTTAGGTCGTACAACTGATACCATTAGTTGCACCCTACATTATTTCCCCATATACTTCTGTCCAAGTCCTCATAGAAGCACTCGATTGCATCATACAAGTCCTAGACTACCATCAATACTCAATCTACTAGAACATTTTCAACTACAAAACTCTAGTAAAACAATTAATCGCTCTATTAACCTATGACAACCATCTGGTCAGATATAAAAGCAATTTCGCAATGAGTACTCTCACGTATGTTGAAAATCCAAAAATGATCAGAAATATTTTAGACTCAGGACTTTTCGATCAAATCTGTAACGCCTATACCTTCAGAACCAGTCACTAGAACAACGCATACACAAGAATTATGCTCACAACTCTCAATAATATTGCAACTACAACATCTAACCTCAGTATGATGGTTTTCTAACACAAAGTTTTTAAATTAATCCTAGAACAAACTGACAACCAATAAATGGTATTTTCTTATCTAATTTAGAAAAATAAAACTTAGGCCTTCTACTGTCTCAGTACCATTGTCAGTCACATCAATTTCAATTCATTATGTATCCTCATCAAATAACATAACATCTTGCGCAGCTTAGTCCTTGGTTTCAACTAAATAAAACATTCTGACGCCAATTGCACTAGATAAATATTGAGCACTATTTCTGTTCTAATTCAATCTTCATAAAAGCTATATCAACCAACCTATGAATCCATCGTAGATCAACTATAAAAAACATACAACTTCACTCAAACTCTTTAAGATCTACTAATGACAAGCAAACATTCATTCCTTAACTAGGTCATCAATATAGTA
Organism: Bugula neritina; assembly: GCA_964035545.1. NCBI lineage: Eukaryota > Metazoa > Bryozoa > Gymnolaemata > Cheilostomatida > Bugulidae > Bugula > Bugula neritina. The sequence continues at coordinate 9,601 of CAXIUT010000043.1, forward strand.
CATCAACAACTCACCAGCAGAGTCTTCAATGAAGATTAATTTGTATGATCTTATCTTTTGTTTTAATACATCTATAAAAATATAAAAATAACTCAACAGTATAAAGATCAAATAGTCAATGAAGAGAACAGTGATAGAGTCAATATCATTCTCTACTACAATCTTAACTGCTTGACTCCTGTTTCAGCCAACTTAATCGCATAATTAAACCGAGATAAAGTCTACTCTAGACTCCACTTAGGTTTAGGATCTCGACCGATCTGAGGTCCCAAGTCATCAGTCCCACTAAAATATATCAACACTCGCTTCTATCCCAACTCCAACTGCTTAACATCATCCGCTTCAGGCAATTTATACTTTTCACTAGAATGATTGCACAGCATAACGACATCATAGCCTTTCACCATTTCTTTGAGATTGTTTGCTATCCTGACATCATATCCCCAATATAGACTTTTTTCAACTCTAGGAGTGTTTTTGGAGACAGCCTAAGCCTAGAAAACACTTAGTAATTAATTTTAGAAATCTTTTATCCTTAAAGTAACTCTAGTTAAGGGAAGAACCAAATGATCCATTCTTGCTTGTTGTTTGAGGCCAATATCAACCCAGCTTCCAGCTCCATTTTTGGTTGGTCTTTCCAAAGCAACTCCATCTCTAAACTAGCATTTCTCATCAGATTTTAAATGATGTCTTGATTCTACAGGATTCATTAGTCCAACATTGTTCAAATCTGGATGCATTTTAAACAAATATTTTCTCAAATACTGAGGAGTCTCAAGATATTGAAGGTTTCTAGCTATGTATTAAGAAGGTATGAATTTTTAACTTTTCTGAGTATATCCCTGGTCTTTTAATACTACTATCTAATCCACTCTAAATATTGAAGTAATTCTTGCAATTTCACTTATAAAATAAGCCCGAAGCGCACTCGTCTGAGGAATCTATAAAATAGAATCAGGAAAACAAATAGCTAAATGCGATATCTTCCTTGATCCCTAGTTATTGACTTAACTAACTTATTATTTTTAACCAGCCTCAAGCAGCTATTCTTACAATATTTTAGGTTTATGTTTATGTTTTTGGTTCAAACATATGGGTTTTTAAGGTTTATATATTTTCTTTTATTTATGAAGATTTATCTACTAATCTCCTTCATCTTCTTGAATAATAGTAATTTTCCCTTTTTTAGTCAACATTGATATTATAACTATCAATTAATATATTAATCAATTCAATATTTACAAATTCAAATTAACATGAAGTTGGGGTTGGGGTTGGGGTTGGGGTTGGGGTTGGGGTTGGGGTTGGGGTTGGGGTTGGGGTTGGGGTTGGGGTTGGGGTTGGGGTTGGGTTAGTCTCTTCTTCTTACACCCAATAGTTCATCAGCACATAAACATCATCATTAACCATCATCTTCAAAAAGATAATAATAGCATTAAAAAACCTAATCAGAGTTACTACAATAAGAAATACAGATAATGGAAAGATAACATAGAAAAAGAAGATAAACTTTCAGGAAAAGAATAAGTTAACATGCCGCCAAAATTTAATTAAAGTCGTCTTAAGAAAAATAAAAAAATAATCAATAAGAAAATATTGATTAACAAAAATAACTGTTTTAAAATCAACCTGAAAAAATAGATAAAGATACAGTTATTTATTAAAAATCAATCATTTAAAAATCAATAGAAATACAAACATAGAGTATCATATCAAGAAGAAGATAAAGTATAATATTAAAGAATCGTAGAAGAATATCAGATGAGCACAATAAAAATAAAAGAGTAACTTTAGATATCAACGGTATTAGAGACTTCCTAGACCAATCCTAGAACTATCAAGGATCGCTATAAAAACAATATAACAGAAGAGAACATTAGGCAGTAAAATAAGGATTATACAAAATGATAGAATAGACTAATTTAAGAGAGAGATAGATCAACTAAAAGACAAATAATATATCATCGTAAACTTATAAAATAAAACAATAAATATAAAAACACTAAAATATAAATAAAAATTTAGATCATTTATATCATAAATAAAAACAATAAATATAATAACTAACTAAAACTATACAACAACTCAAAACTTAAATTAGATCATCTTAGTAAATAAAAAAATAAAGAACATCTTTTGTTTTTATGAAAAAAAACTATAAAATAGACATCATTTCCTATGACATCAAATAAAATAAAGAACAATTCTATGTCATGAATAGTGTTTTAGATGATAATATTTATTTGAGAATAAAAAAATATGGATAAAAAAATATACTAAGCACTAAAATAAGCACCATTTGGGAAATAAAACCTCCTCCCAGAGCTTTATAAGTTGTTCTAAGAGTTCAAATCATCAATAAATACTTCAAATTCAATCTAGAATCATAAAATTAACCCGTCAACTGTCTCATACGTATTGGTATCTACTACTAACTACTATAAATTCTTTAAGAAGACATAAAAATCCTCAACGATATTTATGGTCTCAAAGAACTATCTCTTAACTCTACGAATGATGTCCTCAACTTTAAAATAGAACTAAGTTATTCCGCATCAGTAAAAGTAACAATCAATTTGCTTGAATTGGGATAGGAAGGCTCCTTTTATTTGGAAACTATTAATAATAATCCAGAAAATATTTCTTTTGGATTGAATCATATAACTGCAATTAGTGACAAAAATTAAAATTTGACTTAATTTTTAGCGAATAAATTGTAAAAAGCAAAAAGATAGCTGAGAACACAATGATGATTAGTTATAGTTTATTATGAATGATTTAGTTGATATATAATTAATACTTATTTTGAAGCAATAAAGGCATCATGTCTAACTCAGCCATAGGAATCAACATCAATCAGAGTCCAATTCAATAAGACAATAAAATTTATAGCAGTAACCAAACAAGTTAATATGGGAGTGATTTTAGAGATAAATATTAGGGATCAAAGCATTCAAGCTACAATCTTAGTTCGAAAACAGAAAATAAATCAATGATATAAAAAATAATTTAGTAATCAGAAGAACAAATAATTGGAGGGAAAAAGAAAAGACTCATGGATTAGAATAATTTTAATTCGATGATTAAGATATCTCTATAAGCAGCAGAATGTAAGGAACAGATAAGATATTCCTAACAAATTCAAAAATAAAATAAAATAAAATAATATTAAAAAGGATAAATATAAGTAATTATTTACAAAGATGAACAAAAAAGACCTCAAATCAACAAACAATCTAAACCATAATAAATATCATCAAGTTTATCTAACTCTCCTGAAAGCAACGATTCTCAATAATACTAAAATCATCTAATATCAGCCATTTAGTGCTATATAAGCAAATCTCTATAGAATAAAAACAAATTCAAACAAAAAATAATGAGATAAACTTCTTTGTTTATTTAACAAAAATAACAAAATTATAACTAATCTCAAAATAAATCATAAAGGTCATAAGATATAAGCCTATAACCTTCAGCATAGCCATCTTCAAATTACAGCATTTAAACCATCAGATAAAAATATATAAAATATAAAAAATTATACAAAAAAGAACACGAACTCAACAAGGAATTGATAAAAGATATATCAGATATCAAAAGCTAATTAAGATCATGATCTTCATTAAATATATCTATTAGTAATCAATATTCATTAAATATGTCTATTAGTAATCAATATTCACTAAATATATCTATTGGTAATCAATATTCACTAAATATGTCTTGTAATAATCAATATTCACTAAATATGTCTATTAATAACTATACTATTAAAATTTAAATCATGGACACTTTAAAAAGGAAAAGAGGGATCAGCCTTTCACATAGACCTCACTCCATTCAGCCATCAGCATAAACACCAACCTAAAATAAACAAAAGTCTCTCATTTTTAACTACTCGAGATATCCACTGTCGAATATTAGTCGATCTGTCTCAATACCAAAACCAAACATTCAGTTTAATTATCTTAATAGCTTTCAAAGATAAATACCTAGATCAGTTAGAATAAATTAAATAAATTTCATTGAGAAGTATAACTATGTTCCCAAAAGAATAAATAAAAAATGTTAATAAAATATTCAAGTTTGTGAGAATCTACCTCAAAGAAAAGATTTAAGAGTATAAAAGGAAACTAATTTTGATTTAAAAGTAGAAGTATAAAGCAAAATAATATTTGAACATCAAAAGATGGAAGCTAATATCAGTTAAAATAAAGATATAAAATAACCTTAAACAACTTAAATTATCATTTAGCAACAATAACCTCTCAAATAGATAAAATAAAATACGAAATAGCTACTCAGTGAAGACAACAAGATGTTTTAGTCAAAGATTTTAACAATAGATGAGAAAGAAAAGTTTAAAGTAAAAGAAAAGGAGATAAAAAAGAGATAGTTTTCACAATAGAATATTGAAAACATAATGATAATTCCTTAAATAAATACAAAAAAAATAAAGAAAAATAAAAGAAATGCTCAAAATGTACAAAAAATGGAAAAAAGACTTCTATAAATCATAAAAATATGCTAATTTAACCTTTAAAACCAATCTTGATCAACAATTTTATTAATAATTTTATATTATTCATCTATCAATCACAACATAGTCACCTATAGCTCAGATATCTGACTCCTTACTTTCTAATGACTCAACTTAGACTCGAATAATTTATTATAGCTATCCTAAGCTCTCTCCAATAGTCCAGCAAGTCCCTCTCCCTCAAGTATTCCTCCGATAAAATCAGCATTGTATCTCTTTTTTGCATGATATTTTCGTCCTGTATTTTATATTTTATTTCTCATTTTGCTAATAACACCAATATATTCTTTTTCCAACGAAATAATATCTAGACGGCTTTAGCTAGTAAAAGACAAATAGTCATATAAGAGTTAAATCATTGAAAAGTTGACCATAAAGGAAGAATAATAAGGAATCAACACTAGTTTGATTAATTATGGGGTAAGTTCTTTGTACTGAAGAGCAGTTTAGATTAAGTTTTAAGATAAGCTTGGCATTGGTACAGATATAGATAGAAGTATTGCCTCTTAAAAAAGTTATAAAGCTGATAAAACATCTATCCCTTTCTTCCATAAATGTCCTCTATACCTCAAATCTCTTGAATCTTTCATCTATTTTTTTGATATCTACCTAATAGCCTTCAATATCAGTTCAAGAGAATCTTTACTACTATCTAAGTTGATAATCTTCTTTATCGAATTCTAAATATCGTCTTTGTATTTGTATGTTAATGTATTGATGCCTTGATTTTCTTTTTTTCTTTTAATGTTTTGAATTCCTTTGAGAGTTGATTCAAAAGAAGTTAAAAATTTGTTATTTTGGATTCTATTGTATGATTTTTATTTTATCTAGGTTATACTACCACCCTCTAATGTAAAACTATTATCAATCATTGTCATAAACTACTTGAATTAAAGATTTTTACTTGCCAGTATTTTTACTTAAGATAACTCAGAAAGATACTTCTTGAAGAATTAATTGTCAGTAAAAAGGTTATTAAATTTAAGATAAGCACTCAATAAATCCTACTTATTCATTTCTTTTAATGCATTCTGTAAAGTAACATCCTTGATCTAATTGACTATCTTCATAACAACAGAAATGCTTCTGAATATCTTATTTACAGCATCTCTCAGGTCTTTTGATATTCCACTATCCTCACCTACCAATGTCTCACTAGCAATCACAAAAGAATCAAGTAATTTCTCATTCAACATAAATTATTGAGGATTAATTTAAACTTTTTTTTTGTATTTTTTCCTCAAAGCCATCAACTCTAATTCCATTTCACAATAATTGAACTATTTAAGTTAAGAATCGATGTTTCTTATTGAACCCAAAACAATATTCTTTTGCAATTATTTCATATTTTCTTTTATCTATTTATGTTCAGATTAACTCATTGATTAGTTTAAACACTTTTTATGTTGAAACTCAATCATAACTATCAATAATTCGATTATTTTAGGTAGTTATTAGTATATTTGGCAGACTATTCTCAAAATAAATGAGTTGAAATCGTTAACATCTCCCTTCCCAATGATAATATCAATGTATTTTTGAGAAAGTAGTTTCTATGGAGTCTAATTTATCTCAAAAAAATTATTTTCAGACACTATTTTATCCTTTAATTCGCCTCCACTTTCAAGCTAAGGTTCAGAATTACAAAAAAAGTATGTTCCCATCTCTGAAAAATGATTAACAATGGGACTAATGACAGTCTACCCATAAACTTCCTTAAGTCCCTCCATCTAACTATCAAACTTTTCCTTATCATACTCCAAATCTTATATTTTAGTTAGAATCAAACTAACACACTTCTCTGCCTCCAAAAAGTCCTTATCCAGAAGCAAACAAGTACTATTAAGTGAAGAATACAGCCCATCTCCTTCTAAACTTTCAAAAGGAATCACCAAACTGACATGAACACTTCGAATTCTTCTAATAGTCTGCCAAATAATATAAATATTCAACAAACGATAAAGCGGTCGACTATCATTAAAACCTATATCAATATATTCGTACCTGGCATATCAATAACCAAACATCCATTCTAGTCAACTTAAGGGGGAATGTTGGGATAGACAGTTGTGGAGGTGTAGCTGTTGCCAATGTGAGCGTTAAGATATTAGACTTCGGCTCTCATTTCAGGGACTCCCATTTAGTTAGTTTAGAGGATAAGTTTTTTACGTAGAAGATAGTACATGAGAGTTGTTTTGCCTGCTTTAGTCTAACCCATCAAAAGTAGCACCTTCTTAGGTATCTGTTAGATGTTCAAATTAGAATCCACTTCTGTTACGCATGTCAGCAACTCATTCAGCTCAGATAAACTGCTACTTTATTACTTCATTTTTAAGTAATTTGATATATTTATATTATCCCAGTTACAATAACATGAATAATTATATTTATCAAGGGCACAATAATATGCATATTTATCAAGGATTCAATAATCAAAACATAAATGATTATTTCTTTATCTAAATCAATATCTAATTATCAATCAATCAATCAAATTTATTTCAACCCACAAGCTTCTTGCATCTAAAACAACAGCTGCCCACCTCCATGCTCATTCGCATAATTAAATGCATTCATTATCTGATATTTACACTTGAATATTTCCTCCTCCATCCCCTTCACCTCCTTCTATAACACTATCTGCTTCTTCATTGAACCTTGAATTCTATCTATCTCACCCCTCCCCTTATCGATCTTCTCCCGGATTATGTCCACCTCTCCATACTCCTCATTCTTTATCTTCCGACGCAAGTCCTAGTTCTCCTTTATCAACTTCTCCCGAGCCTTCAACTTCTATCGAATACGCCTGTTCTCCTCTTCAATCTCTTTGACCTTATTGCCATCACCAGCATCATCTCGATCACTTATATTCCTATCATACTCCTTCAACGTTTTTTTGCTCTCTACCATTAATCTATCTGATTTAGGTCCCTTCGGAGGAGCATCTCTTGTAGGTACTTGCTCCTTAATACCTACATTATACCGATAATACTAGACTAATTCAACTTTTGCGCATCAACTATGGTTTCAACATTGACAGTTTGTCCTGAAAGGTTACTAATTCGATCAAAATATACCTAATGGAATCAAAAGAAACTTCTTGCTCTATTTTAGCAGATAAATTAAAAATCAATCTAGAGTTATTATCAGGACATCTTTCCAATGGCAATTAGTATAGTTTATTTTTTTTATTTTTTTAGTTTAGATATGGAGCCACATCGAAATGTATTTATCCCACCTTTTTATTTCCATTCTGTGTGTACAAAATTATCTAAAACTTAGTCTATCTTAATAGATAACTACCAGCTTAGAACTGAATACCTTCCGACTCACATCATAGTTCATATTACAATATATTTCAAGAGTCTAGTCAAATGTTGCTATGCAATTAGTCAATGAAACCTTACCAGACTGGGCTATCTTCTGACCTATTTAGAAAAACAACTACCCTTCTTCCAGAAAACATCGATTTATGATTGATTTTTGAATGCCAAACTAAAACGAGATAGTTGTGCTCGAAATATCACCTTGAAACACTTTTCCATCAGTTTGATTATATTATAACGTCTAAACTATTCAATCTACATATAATATCAGTCATCCTCGTCTCTCATCAACATCTCCTTGTTCTTCAGTAGAACTCCTCGGATCTACTCTCCTCGTCCTTCCTTGCCCATCTTTGAAGAATCTTTCAATATTCCCATCGATTCCATCTGAATCAGTTTTTACTCAGCTTAGGTTTAGACAGTTATTCCCATAGCTTTTGCTGATTTGATTTCTTTCTTTTACTTTTTGATGGGTTTATCTAGTTTGGCAACATAGTCGACACAAAACTTTCTCATTTAATCAAGAGATTTATCTTTATTGAGAATAGCACCAAAGCTAATTAGTATTTTTCTACCCAAAGCCTAGTAGATATTAGGATCATAGAATTTATCACCAAACCTAAAGACCCCTTTCTAATCAGTTCTAACATCTTTAAATAGTCCAGTTTAAATCGTATAGCAATATGGAGAATTAGTCCATTTATGAGCAACAACCCGAATACACCCTTCTTTTGACAAATCTTAATTTTTATCTTTAGTATTCATTTGTTTTTTACTAAAATTACAACTTTTAAACTCCATATTCTAACAAATAGTTGAAAAATATTTAGCATAAAGAACGCTTTCAACTTGCATACGGTTATTACCTACCTTAATATCATTATACCCATATTATTGCCAAATATAAAACAACTCTTCTTATTCCCATGACCATGCAAATCAAAATACGCATAGAGCTCACGACGAGTCAGCTCAACTATCGCCTTTATGGCAAAACAAGACGGTTGTAGCAATAGGTCAGGTAAATGATAAAATCTATTTAAATTTTGACCCAGACTATCCATGCGATTGTTGCCAAGAAATACGCCATCAGGATTGAGCATGGGAACAACTAATACATAAAATTACTATCTTAGTTTTATAGCTTCAGAATTGTCACTTAGTAACCACTAGAGTAGACCTTTTAAGGCATAACTTGCTCCTACCTATCCAGGATGCACTCGAGATGTTACCATAATCAAAGGTTTATGAACCTATTTGAAGTGTTCTTAATTTTATCTATTAGGAAATAGATTGTCAATATATCTTTCACTTGGAAGGTTACGAACGTCTGAACCACTAATCGCCAATAAATGCAAAGGTCGACCTACTTCAACCCATAAATACCTTCTCTAGACAGCACCAACGTCTAACGATTGAAATAGATGTTATTTTTCTTTCTCATTCTATACTCCAAACTTTAAATAAATTCTTAATTTTATCCAAAAGACCAAGGATAAGTCAAAGCAATGTACATTTTTTTATTAGCCTTCAAATCAACTATCATTTTCATATTGATATCTCCCTCAGGCATCATCTAAAATTCCACAGGCATTCCCAATCTGCCCCACTAACCTCCCTATTCCCTAACTACAGGTCGATACAGATCAAAGACTTTTGACTACTTTAAAGGAGGGTTACGGCAGCAGTGAGAGTATTAACTTTTTGAAGTGACAACTTGACAGATTATAGATTAAGATTGGATTAAATATAGAAATAGAACCATGTTTTTGAGCTAGGTTTGATATCTTTATCTTTGCCAAAAGATAATAACAGTTACTTTATAGATAAATGCAATACGTTACGAGTTAAATCGATGTTAACTGTATTCAAATTACCAGAATCGAAGTTACCTGAAAATTATAAGATAGAATTCATAAATGGTAATTTAAATGTGTTCTTCTTTGCTGTTATTGAATCTCCCTACATCCGGTTGCTCTTTTTGAATTATTTATATATATTAAATGGAAATAAACAACATCATAATTCAAAATATATCATCAAATAAAATATCTAAAATTGAATTTTAAACTATTATTCTAAATCAAATGATATTCTAATAGTTGAATCATATTAATATCAATAATATTTAATATTAAAAATAAGGGGTTGGGGTTGGGGTTGGGGTTGGGGTTGGGGTTGGGGTTGGGGTTGGGGTTGGGGTTGGGGTTGGGGTTGGGGTTGGGGTTGGGGTTGGGGTTGGGGTTGGGGTTGGG
>CAXIUT010000044.1:0-15610 GCA_964035545.1 Bugula neritina
CCCAACCCCAACCCCAACCCCAACCCCAACCCCAACCCCAACCCCAACCCCAACCCCAACCCCAACCCCAACCCCTAAAAATTCAAATTCTAATCAGTTATTATTATAACATCCCTATAAAATAATTCAATATCATAATAATCAAAATGTAACAAAACCCAACAATATTCCTCTTCTTCAACCCAGGCTCTGGTTCTGGCATCGGAAAAGCTCTAAACGATCAATAAGTAAAAACCATTTAACCAAGATCTCCCGCATAGATTTCAACATCGACTAAACAATCTCTCACACATATTTCTATAACCTACGTACTCAAAAAGAACAAGGATTTCATCACTTAAAAACCTAAGCAGACAGCAATCAATAACCTATAGTTGCTATTTGCGGTGGCGATGGGACAGTGATGTGGGTAGTAAGCGAACTATCACATTATAAAATAAATCCAAATCCTGTCAATTTATGCATAATACCTTTAGGAACAGGCAACGACTTCTCAATAAACTTAGGCTGGGGAGGCAGCAAAGACAACCTAACTGACAATTCATTTAAATAGCTAAGAAATTTAATAAGAAGATGGAAAACATCAAAAAGATAATATTTAGATTTATGGTAAGTATAAATTTAAACCTATAAATCTGGTAGTTTCTAAAAAATATAAAACCAAGAATAAGTAACAATCTAACTGAATAAAATAAGCAAACATTTTTGTAATTATTTTAGTTTTGGCATCGATGCAGCCATTGGTTTCTAATTCGATAAACATAGAACCAATACTAGATTGGGCAACTTTGCTGTCTACGGCATGATGGGTCTAAAAAACAGTATATCTAAATCTAAAAATCTAGGATAACTTATTGAAGTCATGTCAATCGGATAGTAATAGACTATATTTGAAGGAAATAACAAGACTTTTATAGAGCATATGGGTAATAATTTATTTTAATTCAATTTTGATGATTTAGTGAAAGGAGTGAAAAAAGTAAATAGTTTTCATAATAATCAAAATTTACTAGCCTTGAATATCAATAGCTTTATGGGTGGAGCTACAGATATTTGGAAAAAAGCCAAATAAAATACAATTATAAAACAAAAATAGTAAATCAAAGAACATAGCCACTCAGATGGTAAAATATAATTTGTCAGTTTTAGTGATACTGGCTCAATCGGTCTTTAAAAAACATTCGGCAGTTGGTAAGTTGGATTCGCATAAAGAATCGTGCAAGGATCAGGACCATTTGTCATAAAGTTTAGATAGTATCCCTAAGACAAAGATCATAAAACTTTTATGCAAATCGATGGATAGTTTATCAAAGTTTATCAACCTAAAGTTGTTATTATCAAGAAATCTACCTTATTTGTTTAATCTAAAATTAGAGTACTCAATAATAAATGATCATAAATACGTTAAATAAAATCAATCTTGATATATATCTGTCTCGTTAAATTCTTAATCCTTGTTCTAGAAAGTATCATTGCTCTGATAGTTTGTATTTACTTACTATTTCTTTAAGTTATTATTCATATTAGCTCCAGATAATTCTGTCTATCTCGTCTAGTTCAATGGTCTCACCTAGTGATGCAGATATTGAATCAATTTGCCATGAAGGGCTAGACTAGATACCTCACTCAGATCCACATTTGATAATCCAAACATCAACCTTATATATCTTTTAAATGTAATCAAATGCTCACCTAGTTGAGTAGAACTCAATAAAATAGGCATAAGTTTTTTAACTTATTCTCTAGTAATAGATCTAACATTTCTAAAACAATTTTATTTCAAAAAACTTTATAACTTCTTTAAAGCCTGATTCACTATCACGCCTATCATCGTTTTGTATTAATCATAACTCAAATTACAATTCATTTTGCCTTTCCTCAGCTAATCTTTAACTTCCCTCAAAGGATCATAATTTTTATTACATCTATTTTGTAAACGATACCCCTTAGCAACAAAATCCTTCGCTATCAACCTCTTCTCCTTATACTTCGTTTGCTACTGCATAGAACCAAAATTAGTCCTAGTCAACTACTACTTAGTATACGATATCTATATATTGCTCTCTTGAACCATCTCTGGCACTACCTATGTTGCTGTTTGAAATATTTCACTATCTGGTAACTTCTGGCATAACTTTTGATGAAGGACCTTTACAACTTGCTAGATTGAACAATGTGGCAGCAACTAGTATATCAACTTTACCACGCCACTCAATACCTATATTAGTTTATATTTACATCCTAGTTGATATCGAGAGAGGATTCTTTGGGAATAAGATCTGCCAGTTATAGCTAGTTATAGTGTTAATCATCATTCTCAACATCCATGTTCTCTATATTCTATTGCTTAACTTCCATATCGATCGACTACATTGATTCTAATAATAAATAGACAAACAAGGATAGTATAAAGAGTCAAAAGTGTGTTTCTATAAACTAATATCACACATTTTGCACATTTTATCAATATGATTCAATAATATGACTGTTTTAATATTAATGCCCTTATTATTAAAATTCAATAGTAACAATCATTCCATTATCAATTTTTCAAGCATGTTTCTAAATTATTTATTACTCATTATCTTCTACCCATACTTATGCTCACAAGCCTCATCGATCATCTCTCCAGTCAATTTCCCAGAACCAAAAGATACCACCCCACTATCCACATCCTCTTCGATTATCTTATCCACCTTTAGATGCCCCTCACTCTCCAAAGTAGAACTACTCTGTCCCAACTTCAACTTCTTATTGAACTCTCTCACCAACAACTACTCCTATAAACTTTTAGCTGACTGCTTGGACTATCCTTCCTTGATAGATGTTTTGGAACAAAACTTGTTCTATGATGATAAGTTGGTTGAAGTTAAGGTAGAGGGAAGGGTATCATTGCTGGTGTATTATATGACTTGGATGCTCTAGTTGAATTTAAGGGATAGTTTTCTGTTCATTTTGATTTGTTTGTTTATTTACATAATAGAATTTAAGTTTAGAAGGTTTAAATAGCCAGTATTCTATTTTTAATTTGGATAAATATCCTCGAATAAATCAATAGCATCAATGTCAAAAGATTATCTTTGAACTTATTAGGTAAAATAATGATTTGAAATATAGGTAAAATTAATGATAAAATAATATGGTTTTTTTATGATAAATGAGGATAAATGATGATATTATAGCTTTTAAGTAGATAAAATTTTATTTAAAAATATTTTTTCTTTTGTGATTAATTATGAACTTGAATATTAGATTTGTATTTATTATTTGATGTAAAAATCTAAAGAATCGCGCCAGAAAAGTCTCGCATAGATATTTTCCTAAATGTCTCAAAAAGGAAAACCAAAACCATAGTCAACTCCCAACAACAAAGATGATTAAATCTTCTAAAGCGGACACTAATCTCCTGCTTTTGGATAATTTATCCCCAATCAAAAAAAATCAAAAAAAGAATTAACCAAACTACAAATCTTCCTCTCTAAAATAAACTAATAATTCTAGTAAGAAATGAGTTAATACCTACAAAAGTACAAATAAGAATATAAAAAAAATGCACCTTACTATTCAATAGTCCTCTATGAAGACATCCTTTATATCTGGTCTTTCAAAAACTCATAAAATGATTTAAACAAAAACAAAAAATAAACTCTAGATAAACTCACTTCAGAACTAAGAGATCTCACCAAGAGAAAAGCAGTGACTATTACATAGAGAGTATAAAAGAAGTTAGCTAACCTATCTATAGAACAAATCAAATAACACATGAATAGCAATACTGATTTCACATTCAATAGTCAAAAACAACTCATCACTAAATCAAAAACTACTACTAGAAGTAACTTTGTTCAATAAGATGCTGCCTTTAGCATCAATACGCCCAGTAAAATTCAATAAAGTGTTGTTAAAGAAACCCGAAGTGTAATTAAATAAGAAATAAAAGAGAAAAGAATGGCATAAAGTACCAAGAAAAGTGTATTTGATCAATCTATCTATAACTATGGTAGTAGAACAGTTAAAGAAAGAATTATGATAAGCTATCGTCATGAAAACAACCTTGTATTTCCTTTTAATTAAAGTCTCATTGATATTCATAGAAAAAATCAATAAATAGATGGCTAGAGATAATATATAGATATTTAGTCATTGGGGCCTGAGAAAAGCAAGATGCCTTTATCAACTTTTAATAATATAGTCAAGTATCTTTAAAAAGTAAACTAAACCAAAGAACCTTAAAGATACAACTAATATATATAAAAAATAAAAGAATAATCTCTCAAGGCATTGAATTAATTCTAAAAGCTATAAAAAACATAATAAAATATAAATAAAATGAAAGAACTAATATAAAAACTAACTTAAATCAAAAAACTACAATAATAAATCAAGCATTCAAAATAATAGAAAAAACCTTAATTTTATGAATAAAACAACTAATCAAAAGATTAAAAACAAAAGATAAAACAAACCTCCACAGCCAAGAAAACAAATCAATAAGAACAATAAGAATAATAAGAATAACTTTACCAACAAAAACAATAAAAATCAACTGACTTAAAGCCATAATTAGCAAAATAATAATACACTAGGATGATGAAGATGATCTGCAATAACATGACTTATTTGGACATAATAAAATAAGATAACACCAAATGGGACCAATACGCCTGGAAAGATTAATAAGATGACATTCTTTATCGTTTTAAATTCAGTCCTGATTCATACAGAAATGTTTTAATCTGTCTTCTCAGATATAAAAATATTAACATGGTCTTCGAAAGAATCAAATTCCTCAACATCGACCTAGATGAGAAACTAAGACAAGAGCTGGACAGTTTGACCTCAAAAGAAGTCAATCGATCTAAAGATGAGCAAAATAATGAGACAAAAAATGAAATATAGGGCAATTAGAAAGATAAAATGAAGGAAGAAAGTTCTATTGATATCGACCAGGTAAATCGAGAAATGAATTTGGTTTAAATACTTGACTTGTAATGATATCATAACCAAATATTAATCTATTTATCAATAATACTCATCAAATTAATTTGAATATAATAATATCTATGAGGCACGTATCACTTTATGACGATGACAACTAAATCCTCGCAGGACAGCCACATCGTCCCAGCTATAGAACCTCATCAAAACAAAAAAACAAACCTTTTCCATCACATCTTGTCTATCTTTCAATCATAGCTGTTTTACTCATGATCATCATCTACTTTCTAGTCAGTCAAAATAAGACAGAAAATACATAGTTGAGTCCTGTTGACAAGAAGTTGCTAGAACTATAAAATGAGATGAATAAAATGAAAAATAGTAAATAAAAAAATTAAGATTAAATAAAAAAAATGCAAAAATAAATAGAATAACAAAAAAATAAGAAAGAAACCCCTCCTAGACCTACACCTAGACCTACACCTGTAGCTCCTCGTGGGAAGATACAACAAGTTGGTAATCTAAATAAGCCATAAAACTTTGAAATACAAAAGAAATACTCTACAAATAAAAACAAAACATAATATATGACTCCTTAACTATAAGTTATTTCATAAAAAAGATAACAAACTCCAGGAAGATCAAAGACAGCGAGTGGTACTCCATCTTTAATTAAATTTTTATCAAAAAATTAAAAAGATAAAACGTATTTCATTTAATATTTAGAATAGATGAAGTTCTTTATGATTAAAAAACAAGATAAAATCGTAAAAAATTTCAAATATAAAGAGTTAACTTTTTAGGTAAAAAAAAAAATCTAATAAGTTTCTTTTTGGCATCTTTTAACAACAAAATCGATGATTCAAGAGACAAATAACAGCAATAAAAATAGTTATAATAATACAACAGATAAAACAAAGTATGGAATTTTTAACAATATGACTAACTACCCATGTGCATAGTAGTTCCAGGCTACAACAACAACGCCAAATTTCGTATCGAGTACAATCTAAACTCAATATTCCAACAAAACTACACAAACTACTTCGCAGTCATCATAAACGACGCATCGACTGACAACAGCGACTAACTCTATCGTAAATATTTAGATTTTTATAAAATAGATAGAAAAAGATACGCATACATTGAAAACACCGACAGAAAGACAGCTTTATAAAATATCTATACTGCTACTCATTAATATTGCAGTAATGATTCGATAGTATTGAATATGGACGCAGATGATGAATTTATAGGCAAAAATGTGTTGAAAATATTTAACGCTGCTTATCAACAATATAAAACCGGTGTTGTCTATTCTAATTTCTATTGGTACGATCAGGGGAAGAGTACTATGGTTGGATTTACTAGCTAATACTCGCAAAATTAAAAGAAAAATGCATTGTATAGAAGATCACCTCAAAGGTTTTCACATCTCAGGTCATATCGAACATAACTCTTCAGAAAAATAGATAAATCATATTTCCAAGATTCCAATGGTAAGTTTTGGACCAGTGCTTACGATATGGTCATGTACTTTTCTCTTCTAGAACTATCGTGTGGCAGACATAAGAAGATTCCAGGTTTTCACTATCTCTACAACATCAACACAGGTCTGAATGACTACGCAGTCGATAGAGGAAAACAGGCACGTATCGACCAGACAGTTCGAAGAGCCAAAGGGTACAAATGCGATGAAGAGTTCAATGAAAGAATGAATAAATAAACCAGATGATGTTATGACTATCAATGTTATCAGTTTTTAATTATAAATCAAATGTATTTATGTTTGTTTTTAACAAAAAGACTGTTTAAAGAAATACCTTTCTATATATTATTTGTATTATTGTAGTTATTGATTATTAATTATTTGTATAAGCAAACATCTCTAAACTAAATCGATTTTGCTAGTTATAAAAAATGATGTAGTAGCAAGCGAACAAATATTCCAAAGGAGATCTGGTATTCGCACATTGCACCTAATAAAAAACATGGCCAGCTAAAGTGATATGCCTCATGGATAAAAGTTCATACAAAGTTGATTTTTATAACGAAGCTGCACTAGGAATAGTCGAATAAGACGATCTCTAACCTCTAGAATGGGCATCTATCGATAAATATACAAATAAATTCAAAAATAAAATAGTAAAAAATCAAAAAACACTCCTCTAAGCCATCTCTTTTGCCAAAAAAGATTTCTAAAGAAGGCTAGAAATATAAAACGATTAAGTATAAAAATGGATAGGTTTATAACCTACCAAATAATAATCATAAAAATTAAATAAAAGATTGTAGGAATAAAAAAATAGACCCGTCAGAAAACCAAAAAATAAACTAGCTGATCTCATGATAGTAAATTAAAAAAATAAATCACAAAATAATATAAATGTCGAGTAATAAACAGACAAGTCAAAGAACTAACCTGTAAAAGTACAATATGCAACTAGATCATCAACTCGTCAGAAATAGAAAGCTGATAAATTGAAAAATAAACAAAAGTATCAACCAGCTAAAACAACAAAGCCCAAATCTAAATCAAAATCTAAATTAAAAAGAAAGCAAAATAAAAGAAATAAAAGCAAATAATCAAAATAAAGAACAGATACTTTATCAATTCCAAATTAGAAAAATATATAACAAAAATCAATATAATCAAGAAGTCATACCTAACAACTATCCAGCGAACAAATATCATAATAAGAATAAATAATATAAAAAGAAGAAGATAAAATTGGATAACAAAAAAATAGTTTAAAAGGCATATCAAATTAAAAAGAATAAAATCTGATGAATCTTACGATCAACACTTCATTTACTTTTGCGTCACAGCAAAAAGAATAAACACTTAAATAGTAAAATATTATACAAAATAATTAGAATATGCATTATGCAAATAATTAACCTGATTATAACTACAGTTAGATCAACAATTCAAGTGGAATTTAACAATAAAGTTAGTAAATTCCTATTATCAATCAAAAACATGTATAATCTATGTAGTAAAGTGTAATAAGAGGGGAAGATTTAAGTCATGAGAAAATTCATAATTTAAGTCAAGAAAGAGTTCAAGCTGTAAGTCATGATAAATATTTATCATAAAATCGATAGGATGGTGAGATATCTTTAAGTTCATCATATATTAATCAATTCAATATTTAATAAATCGTATAAAAAAAATATATTCCAGATATTGCAAATATTGCAGATATTGCTGCTTTACCTTAAGAAAGTTCAGAAATGGAAAATTAAGATGTGAGTTCTAATAGATCTTTTTCAAACTAAGCTTTTTATACTGATAGTTTGAGTAAAAAAAGAATGAAAAATTCATAACTTTTAAAACAAATCAGAAACATGCAATAAAATAGTAGTAAATAACACTAAATATCAAATAATATCAATAGAATAAATAGCAGTCAAATGGACATATAAATAAAACAAGAACATCAAATCACAAACTAAAAAACAAAACAATAAAACCACGAAAACAACTAGATGGTAGAATCAGCATCATAATCATCATAATATCAAAACCGATTACCAAATCTATCCCCAAACCTTCAACAAAACCCTTTCCGCAATCTAATCTAAAGACCCCTCCCAGTAAGCAAACTCTAATCCAATATTTCTATCTAACAAGTCCATAAAGAACTCTAATCTTTGGGCCCAAAATATTTATAGACAACATTCGGCAACTTCTAGATAAAAAAAGATGACTACTTCACGATGGCAACAGGCATTCCTAAACTCACCCAATAACTATCCAAAATATAGCCGCTATATCCTGGCCAATTGCTAGCAAAATGTCTAAACAACTATCTATAGAAGTTGATAAAATTTGTACCAGGAAACGGAGGTCATATCAATTTGCTAATGTGGTAAAAACAGATGTTTATTGCCATTTTGGAAGGAAACCTCATTCCGCTGGAAATAATTTTTGACTAAGATACTATTATGTTAATGATCAATTTTGTCAAAGAGTTCAAGGGAAGTAAAAGTCAAAATAGAGCAGATTGTCATGCGTAATTTCTATATACAGTTACACATGTCAAGTATTATATCAATCGTTTCAAATCATAAAAAGATGCGATAAATATCAAAAAGAAACATATGATTTCTCAGTATTAGAAAAAAATAGCATAATATGAAAATACAATAACAGTGTGATTTATATATCATCTATAATAATAGTATAAAGTATGGTCTATAGTAATAACATAAATTATGGTCTATAATAATAACATGATTTATAATAATAATATAAATTAGTATTAAAATGTTATCAGAAACAATACTAAACAGATAGAATCTAAAACAATTCGGTTCAACAACTAAAGAAACCTCATCTTTACTACAAAACACAATCAAACAACTCAAACAGCAAATCAATACCCTACAAATATAAAAATAACAAATACTCAAAAACAATCATTAAGAAATCTGTGATTTGAAACTATAAATACAATAATATAAAAAGAAACTGTCAACTTTGACTGATAAATATCTCCTAGAAACTTATACCAAAGAACAAGGAGCAAGTGATAGTGCTAATGATTAAAAATATGACAGGTTATCAAGAGAAAAAGAAGTGATTGTTGCCCAGTAGCGAGAGAAACGGTTCAAATTGGAGTAGCAATGTCGAGTGATGAGGTAGTAGATGGTGGGATGGCAGAAGATGTGCTAGCAAATGAAATTATAAAAATAAAAAAATATGTAGATCAGTTTAGTATAAAAATTAGATCTATAGTAAAAAAATCGTTTACTAGAAGAATAGATAAAATCAAAAAAAAACATAATGAACAATCTAAAATAACAAATAAACAAATTAAATATAAATCGATAAAATGTAAACAAACAATAAAGAATTCTCAACCAGAAAAGCAAATAATTATAGATCTACTCTCAGTAAATAGGATAATGCAATAAAATGAATGAAATGAAATTGAACCAACAAATTAATCAACTTATGAATTAGAATGGATTTTTGAAGAATCATATAAAGAAGTTATAAAATATTAATAAAAATCAATGTAATTGTTAGGTTTTGGAAGATAAACATCGGTAGTTGTAGTATCAACTGAAAAAGGAGTTAGCTTTGACCAAAGTACAACTAACACAACAATACAGCAATAAAATCAGACATAAATAGGATAATTATGGATCATAAAGTAAAAGAAAATGATTTGTTTATCATTGTTAAAGTTTAACTTGTAAATTTAACTCATTCAAACCAGGTGCAAACGACTTGCCCTACAATATCGTCGTCTACTCGTTTACTATCTACTGAACCTTCAAATAACTTGCACTCTTTGTCATATCATGCTAAAGTGCCTTGTAAGGAGAATGATCATCGAATTGAGGCACAGGCGACATCTACTATTTGTTTGAATTTAAAGTCTATGGCTGTATTGGGGGGTCTGTCTTGGCATTCAGCTCGTTGGTTTTCTTGTCGATGGACTTTGACTGTGTGTTCTTTGTACCCACGCATCCCATTGTTTAAATATTTTTATCGAAATCGTTATTAAAGTTAGTTTGATTTAAGTTATATTCTAATCACAAATCTTAGAATGATATCTATTAAACTAAATGAACAAATATATGAATGAATAGATATATGATATTGATGATATGACAATATGATTCTAGCTCAAGGGGTTGGGGTTGGGGTTGGGGTTGGGGTTGGGGTTGGGGTTGGGGTTGGGGTTGGGGTTGGGGTTGGGTTATATTGTCCCCTTCATAATTAAACTGACAAGAAAAGATCTAATCCTCATGTCCCTCAAGAACCTGCAACATCTTACAGCTCTAAACATCCCATAACCTCGCAGTCCGATCAAAACCAGCAGATAAAATCTTAGTTCCCTGAGGATTAAACACCGCCTTTGATATCTCACCCTCATGACCCTTCAAAACAGCCGTACACTCAAAAGTAGACACATTGTATAACCTCATAGTAGTATCGACACTAGCTGTAACTAAGTTGGTTCCAATGGCGTTGAAGTTAAAGTCAAGGATCTAATCAGTGTGACCTCTCAATACTGACATGCATTGACCTGATCCAACATCCCATATACGACACGTTTTGTCAATCGATGCCGTTCCGCACATATACCCTCCAAATTAAAATTGAGCTGATGATATCTAGCCAGAATGACCACGAAGAAGATGAATTGGCTCACCTGATTTGGTGTCCCAGATCTAAATAGAAGAAAATGTACGATTGCTGTGCCATCGAATGAACCTGTCAAAATTTTATCACCGTCAGCATTGAAATTTAAAGAAACGATTTATCCTTAGTGTCCTCGAAGGGTGGAGTGTTCTTTACCTGTTTACAAATCCCATAGCTTAGCTGTTTGGTCCATAGATCCAGTCGCACATAAACTTTTATGAGGATCAAAAGCAACAGCAACAACTTAGTTCTGATGTCCAGCAAAAGTAGACAACAACTTACCACTATCAGTATCCCACAACTTAGCAGTACAATCAAAACTACCAGTCAATATTTTGTCCCTAACTCTCATGATAAGTACCCAAAAGGAACATTAAAAGCCATGGCGTAGACAGCATTTTTATGCCCCTATAATTTATGTATCAAATTTCCAGTTTAAGTGTCCCATATCTGGCAAGTTCTATCATAGCTACCAGTTATAAATCTACATTATCATTCGATTACTTATCGCCATTCTTATTAAAACAACAATTAGTCAATGGCAGAACATGAGCTTTAAGTGTTTTAAAACATTTAAAATGTTGATCTTTTTTCTACTACAATTTCAGTATCAATTCTATATTAGTCATTATTAGTACTCTCTATCAACGACTTCAGTTGAGGTTTTTTGCTCTATGTTATAATTGGCTATTCTGCAGCTATTTCCTATACAAGCTCATCAACATCAGTTCTTTATAAATCAATGTTTACGAACTTGAGAGGTTAAGTAGGTCGATAGATTTGGTCTAGACCTATCCATTATTACGGATATATTCTAGTAGAATGCCTGGAGGATAATATCTTAATAGAAATTTTTTGAGTTTCATTTGATGATTTTGTTTTAATTTACAAATATATGATAGTAAATAAATTAATGATTGATATTTGATTATAATGAAAGGACAATAAATTTCACCATGGTCCATCTACAACCCGAACAAAGAATATGATCATTAGTTTTCAGGATAAATTGGAGAAGATCAACCCAAAATCAACCAAAAAATCATAAAAAAAAGAATAACAGTCAAAAGTCATCGTTCATAACAGCTATCAAAACCATAAAAAAAGTATTCATCGACTACTACTGTCACACCAAAAACAACTATTGAAGAAGATCATGTGAAATAGATTGAATAATTGCCAAAAATAAGTCAAAAATAGTTAGTTTAGTATGGATATGGTCTAAAATAATAATACCAAAAATCATTAATACTGACTCTTTTAACATAATAATTAAGAGCAAATGCAGTAGGTTTTTCTTTAAGACCATAATCTCCAGAATCACCACAAATTAAACAAAAAATAAATCATAAATAAAAAAAAATAGAATTACCTAAAATAACATCACTCAAAGAATGTATCATCAGTAACTATCATTTAGAAGAACAATGTTAAAAAAATAATAATATGGATGAAGAAATAATGTGTAAATTGTTAAAACAAAGAATTTAAAGTATAATCAGTCAAAAAATTAAAAATAAGTCTAAAAAATATAGAATACCCAGGCAACCTTCACCGTTTAACTTTGTATGATTTTTTTCTTTCTTATTTCTAACATTTAATTCTATTGATATCTAAAATATAGCTGATTTTGTCGTTTTATCAAAAGTGACATCTTTTCGAAGGTTTTAAAAATAATTTTAATCATAATACATAGAAAATAGAGGATTAATTTCATTATTATGATTTAATATATGATTCAAAAATTGATTATATTGATAGATTAAGTATATTTAGGTAGTATTGATAGTATAATCCGATCAAAAAATAGAATCCCAATTATGATCATAATCTTTCCTATCACAAACAGTTGAATTTTCTTTGAGATAATCTCCAATAGGCTTAGTTTTAGTTTTAAGTTGACTAATATTGATCAAATGTTCATTCGATAGATTGAATGGAGGACTTACTTTTTTACCCAACAATTAATGCTATATTAATAATTATGTACCCACTCTATTTTCTAAAAAATAGCATGTTTCTTCAAATTACTATATGAACCATTCAGCCGAGATTATGGATTTTTGTTTAATAAGGTGCTAATGAAAGAGTTGATAGTTTTATCTGCCATATGTTTAGGAAATTTCAATGATTTATTGATAATTTATCTATATATTTCTAGAGGATCTTCTGCGTCTTAACCATATGGAACAAAACCAGCCATAAATTAATAAATAACCACACCTAGTGACCACAAATCAACAGGAAATGAATACCCTTTACCTCCCAAAGTCTAAGGAGCCATATAACTAGGAGTACCAATCATAGTAAAAGTCTTCTAAGTTCCTTTCAATTTTTTACAAGTACCAAGATCGATCAACTTCAAATAACCATCACTACAAACCATCACATTCTCTGGCTTAAGATCTCGATAGATAAGAGATTTATCATGTAAACTTTAAAGCATGTGCAGAAGTTGAGCAGCATAGAAAGTAGTTTCTTTTGGATTGAGAAGACCTATCATACGAATAGCATCGAATAACTATATTCCGTTTATAAATTCAGTAAGGAAGTAGATATAACTTTTATCTTTATATGACCGAATAAATTCCATAATAAATGGTGATGAGACTGCAGTCAGTGCCTCTTTTTCATAAATAAGATGCTTTTCAAGTGATACCTTTAAAGTCTATGCCTTTGATATCGATTTCAAAGCATAACAGTTTGATTTGTTTTTGTCTGTTACAAGATATACATGGCCGAATTGTCCCTCTCCCAACTTTTTCATCACTTGGAAATCTTACAACTTCAAATTTTTAGATATTTCATGCATATTACTTCTATTATTCTTCTGAGCCTAGATCATCTTATTTATTGAGTCACTATTCTGAATAGCTTCGTTCAAACTGCAACCAAATGACTTTACTAGTTAGTCCAAAGTAGTCCAAGCTACCTTTCCTGCTTCTTTCATCCTTATATCGAATTTATAAAGGCTTATGGGATCTTCAAAGGACTGAATTCCATAAATTCTTGAACGTTTTGAACTGTCAGTAATATGATGTTGTCCTTCGGGAATAAAACAAATCATGTTTTTGCAAAAATCATCTTTTTTAACTACTGTATCACCCATCTTCACTGCTTTCAATTTGAAACAATCAATAGCTTTTTCTATGTATTAATCTGATAGTTTTTCAAAAATTTTACAGCTTTTAAGAGCCTTAAGCGCCTAATTTCTTAAAATAATGAGAGGAAGACTTCTTCCCAAAGCATTTTCAATATGCTAAATTCCAAGTGCAATCAATTAGACATCTTCAGCAGCTTTGATAGTATGTCTTCTGACTCCTCCCTTTGTTAAACTAGCATATTATTAAAGAGATTCTCCCTTTGTGACATTTCCTTTGAACTAATTATGTTTAAAAAGACTCAATTTACCAGATTTGAGTATATACATCGAAGCAGCCAGCTATCCTTCTTTGCATATCTATTTATTTTTTTCAAAACGTTGGTTAATTGCGATTGAAGCCAACTTATCTTTCTGACTTGTAGTCAAATAATCTTTATAATCAAATAGATACGAAAGAAAGCATTTTTTTAGATGAAGATTCTATTTTACTTATATCCTTTAGTTATCATACTTGCCATAGCACTTCTGAAGGTCTAACGATCAATAAACCATAAGAATGATGATTTAGATGCTTTGATCGATGCAGAACGAGGTGCTGAGTAGAGTAACGCTAGCTCACCAAAACCTTATCCAGCTTAAATATTTCTTTTAGCGACTCCATTGATTTAAACTGATAACTTTCCTTAATGAAGTATGAAGAAAGAACTGGCATTACTACCTTGTTTCATGAGATATTGTCCTTCAAGAACTTTGCATAATTTGAATTTTTCTAATACAAGTTATCTAAGTTCTTTATCTTCAATGAGGTTGGTAAAGGTGAAATGACTTTTAAGACTTTTAAGGATTAGTGCTTTATCAGATGCTGTCTTTTTTTGCATAATTTCCATAAAGTTTTAATAGATTTGATTGTCATAGGTTGCCCTTAATGCTCCCAACTTCTTTGATTTCCTTTTACCCTAAATCATATCAAAACTACCTCTTCCTGTTTAGATTCTTGTTTACCTTACAATTTTAAATCCATGATACTACTAAGTAGTCTATTGTCCTTTCTCTATGAGGTTTCCATGATCTAATATAAATTCTTCTAATGAAAGAAATCTTTAAATATAAAAAGGAAGGATAAAAATATTGTTTGGTAGATAATAATTAACCTAGAATTGTAATAAACTTGATTTCTGATGATAAAAATAAGAAAGTAATAAAAATAAGATTTATTAATTTTTTTTTTCTGAGAAGATGATATTCTATTTGATATAAATTGTAGCTCATTAATATTTGATAATAATCAATCCCTTATAAATATCAAATGAGTCTATTCATTGGCAGGGGTTGGGGTTGGGGTTGGGGTTGGGGTTGGGGTTGGGGGTTGGGGTTGGGGTTGGGGTTGGGGTTGGGTTGGGGTTGGG
>CAXIUT010000045.1:0-19822 GCA_964035545.1 Bugula neritina
CCCAACCCCAACCCCAACCCCAACCCCAACCCCAACCCCAACCCCAACCCCAACCCCAACCCCAACCCCAACCCCAGAATTATATATATTGTTATTTAACCTAACAGTATGAACTAACATAAATAACTAGCCAGTCGTACTCCTCACAACAATTAGATAAAAAAAGATAAACTACAGATCTTGTCTGTCTTGTCATCTTTGTCTCCTTTAGCGTTGTCATGCTCATCCTAGGACTCTACTGCTACTTTACGGGCTCTATCTCGAAATTTAATATTCCTTATGATCCAGACGGAAAAGGTTGCGGAAGTGACTATCCAAATCATCAGTACATCTACTTTCCCTCACCATAATATGATGTAAAATGAGTATATATTAAGTCACTTTGGGTCACAACTTGTGTCGCTAACTGTCCATCAGACGAAGGACAGACTGTAGATTGCAAAACCAACTCAATCGTACCTTCATGTCAATAGAACAATTCAGCACAGAATACAAAAGCTTTCCATATTTATCCTACTTATTCATGTAAAAATAATAAAACTCAGTTAGAGGATCCGTATGTTTGCCAGCAGATGAAACAATCAGACAAAAGGTACTCGCAGGTATCGGAGCACGTACTATCTAATAAATATTTGGATCTGTTATCAAAGATTGGTCTCTCTTCTTACTCATGGTACCAATTATACTAGTAATGATAGCTATCACTATCTTACTCATCAGACTCACTGCAGGTTATGTCATTTATATACTCTATGCCCTCTCAGTTTTAGCATTCATTGGATTTGGTCTCTACTTGATTGTTCCAGGAGAAGATTCTCATTCTACATTTATCCTCAAAAAGAATAAAGTTGTTACAATACTCTGTGCAGTACTTAGCTTTTTATTAGCAATGATCATATTCTGTGTCTTCTGTGCTTACAGAGGAAGAATCAAAACTGCTGTTACCTTCATTGATTCTTCTAATTAGTTCTTTAGAAATAATTATTCTATACTTATTTTACCCTTAGTTTTAGTAGGATTTCTCATACTGTTTCTCTACTTTTGGATCTTTCTCACGCTTTCTTTCTATAGTGTCAGTATTCCTGTCCACGAACCTCAACAAATACCTTTTCAGCATTTTAAACTAACTGCTCCTGTTGTTTGCGCACTAATAATTAACTTGTTCTACCTTATTTGGGGTGTTTTCTTCTTAATTCATACTGGAAATTCAATTATATCAGGAACTGTTGTCAACTGGCAATACAAAAGATAAAATCCATATCTCATAGCATCAAAAAATTATCTTACTTCTCATATTGGAAGCGCTTGTCTAGGAAGTTTTCTCACAGCTCTTCTTGGACTCATCAAATTTTAACTTGACTAAGCTGATGTACTTATGTAGTAAGATAGTGTTCTCAAAGAGAAAGATAATAACAATAAAATAGATGCATTGACTGTTTGAAAAGATGCTATACCTGTTTATGTTGCTGTTGTATAGCATTTATATTTAAATGTTTCCATCACGCAGCTTACTCATACCAAAATCTTACAGGCCTGCCTTACTGTCAATCATCAAGTGAAGTTTATGATCTAATACGAGTTCATCGATAAGAATGGAGCATAATTGCCTTTTTATATCTCGTACCATCTTTTTAATATAGATTTTTGATCAATTCATTCCTCTAGCTCTCACTATAATCAATATTTTAATAGCCAATGCACTAATAGGAAGTATATAGCTGTTTAAAGATAATACCTCTAATCGACTCTTAGTCTTTTTCATTGTAGGGATAGTTACCTATGCTATATCTCAATTTTTCATTGGTATTTATTCAGAAACGATACAATCCTTGTTCGTTATAGAGGAATTTCATAATAATCTTCTTATTGATAAAGACAATCACCCTTTAGAACTTGAAGACTTCATGCATGACGATAAATAAAAAAATCTATCAAAAATAGTTAGTCCCAGATAAAAAGTTGGAAGTCCCAGATATTCTCTTTTTCCTCAGAAAGATAATCCTTGATATTTTAATTTATAAGTAATCTATTTTTATTCAATCACTATGAATCTCCTTGAACTTGCTTCCAAATACCAATGATGTAATAGCCATCAACTTAATCAAAATATTCAAAGCAGGACCTGATGTATCTTTCAATGGATCTCCTACAGTATCTCCTACGACTGCTGCTTTATGAATGTCTGTTCCTTTACGAACCACATTACCAGCATCATCCTGCATAGCTCCACTTTCAATATATTTTTTTGCATTATCCCAAGCACCTCCAGTATTTGCAGCTGAAATAGCCATCTGAACTCCACTAACGATTGCTCCAGGCAAAAATCCAGCCAATATTTTAGGACCAAAAGCCAAACCTAACACCAATGGACTCAAAATAACCTAAATATTAAGATTAATACTAATAATCCAGGAGCAATCATCTCTTTTAGGGAAGATCTAGTTGATATTCTGATACAAGCTTTGTAATCAGGCTATGAAGTGCCCTCAATAATACCTGGATCATTTCTAATTTGTCTTCTCACCTCCTCTACCATACCAAAGGCAGCTTTTCCGACTGATCTTATAGTGAAAGCTGAAAAAACGTAAGGCAACATAGCTCCTAGCATAAGTCCAGCAAAGATTTCGGGTTTAGTCATAGCGATATCTGAGGCAGCCTATCTTGTATCTAACTGCGCATTATGCAAGAATCCACCAAAAAGAGATAAAGAGACCAAAGCAGCTGATCCAATAGCAAATCCTTTACCAATAGCAGCAGTAGTATTACCAGCAGCATCTAGAGCATCAGTTCGACTTCTCACTTCTTCACCCATATTAGCCATCTCAGAAATACCTCCAGCATTATCACTAATAGGTCCATAACCATCTATAGCCAAACTTAAAGGTAGATTAGACAACATTCCCAATGCTGACAAAGCAACTCCATAGTAACCTAAGAAGTTGTTTGAAACAAAGGCTGTAATAGCAATAAATATAGCTGGAATAAGAGTACTCATGTATCCAAGAGCAAGACCCAAAGTAACATTAGATGCTGGACCTGCTTTGCAAGTATCAGCTAACTCTCGAACTGGGCCATATGAATGAGAAGTGACAAATTAAGTGAAAGCTGCAATAATCATACCAGAAATCAGACCTAAAATAGAGCAGAGATAAGGTTTCCATCTTTATATGATGGTGCCTTCAACATCACCATTCAACTTGATAGTTGAAAACTCAGGGAAGGAAAATACACATACGAGATATGTGATACCCAAAAGAGCGACTGTTGAACCAACGAGTTGCACTTTCAAAGTAGATTCAATTTTATTGTTTGTATCAACTTTCATAACATAGATAGCCAGGATGCTAATGAGTAAGCAAACAATAATACCAATAGCAATGAGGACAAGAGGATACATCAAAACAGATAGATATCTATTACAAACTTACATTTTAGGATCATTTCCACCCATCAAAGTATCAGCTGAGATAACCAAAGCTGCACAAGTAGACTCAGCAAAAGAACCGAATAGATCAGCACTCATACCAGCAACATCTCCCACATTATCTCCCACATTGTCAGCAATAGTAGCTGGATTTTTTGGACTATCTTCAGGAAGATCTTTTTCTACTTTTCCAACCAAATCGGCACCTACATCAGCTGCTTTAGTATAAATTCCTCCACCAACTCGTCCGAAAAGAGCCACAAAGGAACCTCCAAGACCATACCCAGCAATAGCTTAGAATAACTTTTTATATCCTTCTTTATCTGATGGCATCTTTTAATCTCCATCATCATTGATAGCCTTGAAAATAAGAATCATAAAAGTCAACACTAAATCTATTGATAAATACCTAAAAGTCCCAATGAAACAAGAGCGAATCCCATGGAACAACCAGCTCGATAGGCAACTCTAAAAGCAGGAGCGAGACCAATTCTAGCACAGAAGGTTGTTCTGAAGTTAGTTTGAGTAGCGATGACCATACCTATAGATCCACAAACGATTGAAATAATGGCTCCAATAGCAAAAGCAAATGCAGTCATGATTCCTTCAGTAGTAAGGAAAGTGATAACAATGAACATCACTGCAACGAATATTAAACATATGAGATATTCTTGTTTAAGGAATTCAACAGCACCCTAAATAGTAATAAAAGTACATTTGCAATTTTATCTCCCAACTCAATAAGCAACTTTCTTTGATCATCAGAAATATTTTAAACCAACTGGGTGGAAGAAGTAGTTTCAGCTGAAGCCACGTCAATTTGTCTGACTTTGATGAAATTAAAGATGGCCCAGAAAATACCCAGAAGACAACAGATAATGATAATGATGATCGAAGTGGTGAAGTCAAATGAACCGTAGCAATCAGTGTTGTCTCCCTGAAGAGAGAACAAAGAAAGCCCCTCACTCATATTTACCAAAGATTTATTATCAACTTTAATATTCAAATTTCATATTAAATCATCTTATTAATAAGTATTTAAATTAAATCATAGATATTGATCTTTATCGGGATGTTCTAGTCTTTTTGAAATAAAAATAAATCAATGATACTTGAGTGCGTGTTTGATGTTAAATTTTAATAATAAATAAAAAATTCCCAATCCGGGGATCGAACCCGGCCCGCCAGGGTGAAAACCTGGTATCCTAACCATATAGACTAATTGGGAGATGATAATATCTTCTACTCTCTTACTCTTATATTATTCAATTAATATCAACTACCAACCTCATCCGCTGTTTTTATCCAAATCAACTCCATTATAAAACTATCAATTTAATGCCAATAATATATTTATCAATATAATAAACTTAAAAATAAATAAAAATAAATAAAATCATGAGCAACGATCAAACAATGGCTGTCCCTACCTACATCTCAAACACTGCTTAACATCATAATTAAATTCCAAACAACGAAGATCAATTAATTCACAGATAAAGTTTTTAAGATAATACCCTTGCTTGCACTACGAACAATACACTCCACTATACTTGATGCAGTAAACATCAACTCCTAAGGCAGGATATATACAACTACCATCAGAATATATGTAGTTTTACTTGCATGTCAGACATCGTCCAGTTTTGAAAGAATAAGTCAAACAAAATTGTGATACCTGATAACATATTCCATCATTTGAATAAAAACCATTCTAACACACACTGCAGTAAGATTCATTCACTCCTATCCTACAAAACGGGATATTAAAGTTGTTTTTATCAGATTAATCATAGATGCACCTACCATCAGATATATTATATCCTTATTGACATTCCTAACACACTAAGTCAACTCTTTTCAAGCAAAGATCCACACTTTGACCAGAATTAATCACACAATTTCCATCTTGTAATGTATATCCTTGGTAACAAGAAGTGCAATCTCCATTTGATTGATTATAATTTTTACATAAAGGATTTACAATCCCACATACGCCCTACAACTAGATAAACCCTGAATAACACTATTGACATGATGATTCATTGGTAAATATTTTACAATTCGAATCAACTCCTTCCAAACTGCCATAATTGGTGCATTTTCCGTCCAATAAAAAATATCCTTTGATACACTTAGAACAAAAACCAGATAATTTGTTATATTATTTACAAGTCTATATTATTTTAACTGAGTTATCTTAGGGACTGAACCAAATTGTTTGCTATTTTTTAATACAAGTTCCATGGAAAAGATCAAATCCAGGAAAACAGGATGTGCAATGTCCACTATATTTGTTATATGATCGACATAGTGGGTTAACTTTGAGGCAAATATTGTTTTTTAGATAATAAAATTTATTGCAAAAAGAACATCTACCTTTTCGATTGTATTGTCTACAGTTTTCTATTTTAGGAAGAAGTAAACATTGCCTATTCGATAAAACAAAACCAGGATAACATGACATACACTATCCATTACTTTTATTATATACTTTACAATCTTTATTTGGTAATTTACAAAGATTATATTCCAAATAATATCCATCATAACATAGTAAACACACCTACTCATCATATTTCTTACAATTTATATCAATTAGAGTAGATAACACACAAGACTGTCGACTCAAAACAGAATCAGATCTGCAATTCAAACATCTACCCGAGGAATCATGAGATATACAGCCAGAAGGGAGGCTTTTATAACATTTGCCATTAGTGCTCAATATATAATTTGACATGCATTGAAGACACTAGTTGTCTCTGATAGAAATACAGGCATAGTGTTTACTGCCTTTGTTGTTGAGGCATCTTCCATTGATCAGTTTAAATTAAGTATAACAAACCACACATTTTCCATTAGATAAAAATATAGAACAATATTCAGGGATCTACACACATACGTCCAAAACTACAACAAAACCTATCTCGCATTGTCTACACTTCGGATACTAAGAATAACTATCATACAACAAACAGTGTTAGACAGTCTAATTAATCCTAAAACAACTATCAAATTTCATATAGCTATTCTAAATACATTTAAGACAATTTCCATCTCTATCAGCCTACAGACAAAGTTCAGGAAGTTAACGACATGTATCCACAGAAGCATAGTACCCTGAACTACAAGAATAACAGATAGTATCAGAAGAGTTCAGACAATTAGGATCATATAACAGACATCTATCACTGTTGTTGCTCAATTTATACAGTTACCTGCAAAGAAGACACTAATTATCAGTTTGATTTAGACAATAAGGATCTTTGCATCGACCTGAATCGATTTTGAAATATTTATGAATACAAGATAAACATTATCCTTTAGTGTTATAAGTCAAACAATATTAAGATACTTTTTAGCATGAGTAACCCTTTGAATAGAAGCGATCAGCACATCGAATACATTGTCCAGTTGGAGTAATATTCAAACAATTATCTGTAAAACCTACAAACAAGTATCATTCAGCAATTCATAATTGGTAAAACATTATTAACAATTTTAGCTTTAACTATTAAATAATTTACATCCCAAAGGCAAAATCTAACATTCATACATCTTATTCATATACTACAAGTCAGTACAATGAGGAACAGGCACACATTTATTCCTTAACTCCTTAAAACCAGATTTACACAGCAAACACCCTTAGCTATCATATAAATAACAATTATCTACTTTGTATTCTACTTTCGAACAACTAAAACCAACCAAATTATACCCTTTCGCACACATCTGACATGCCCCACTACCAACGTCAACTTTTGCACAATTCCGACGAATATAAAAACATCTATTAGAACTCAATATATATCCAGATGGCAAGATTTACACGTCTAATTCTCATATTCCTAGCAATGAAGAGTACCCACACATGATTTCGATTGAAGAATCGTTCCAAAAGAACATCTAGTGCACTCTTATTTTTTGTATTAAATACATCCACTATAATCTTTAACACATTTATTATCAAGTCTTTTGTATGTTGGCTGCATTTCATACATTCTGACCTTGAAAAACCAAAAAGAATACAATTATCTTCCCCTGATGTTTCAAAACATTTGCCATCAATGTTTAATTCATATCCTGACTTGCATGCTGTTGCATTTCCGTTCAGAATAATTGCAAACCAAGGCACCCAACTGAACAGCTTTGACTTAGATGTTTAAATGAAAACTAAGAGAGAGAAGAATAGTAGCAAATAGGGTATATTATAAGTCATAATATTATTAGTAAAATATTTAACTGTTAACTCTTCATGTACACCTCTCCCCAATCAAAATAGTCAAACACATTGATATTCCCGACATCCAAACTCCTCTCCTCACCAAAAACACCAACCTAAAGCAATAAGAGCAAGAAAAAGATCAATTTTTGATAAAAACACGTATGTAAATTCAAAAACTCAAAGAAAGCTAACAGTACCAATCAGCTCTGAATAAAATAAACATGCTTATCAACAAATATCCAAAGATATAAGAAGTTATCAACTAAAAGGATAAATAACTTTCTCTCTCAAGCACTTTCAAGAAGCGATAGATACTTATGACCAACTACTTGCCCTAACAACTATTGAAGAAAGTGTTAAACTGACATCAAATCAAATGAAAATAAATAACTAAAATACACTAATCTAACTGAAAAGAATGAGAGCACTTTACTATTATAACAAAGGTTTATGTCCTGCAGAAGATGAATCAACATTCAAAGGCAGTTTAAAACTTTAAAAAGGCAAAATAATTAAATAAAAGTAAAACATAGATATATCTTTGTATGGCTTAGAGTTATAGAAGTTTAAAAAATATGGATAAAGTTTATTAAATATATCAAAAAATAATAACAAATAATCCATAAAAAAGTTAATATCTATTCAAAATTATAAAAATATGTTCAGAATTAAAGACTATCAAACTATGCTTGCATTTATAGATAAAGGTTTACTATTTTGGCAAAACTAAGCCTTCAAAAGAAGTTAGAACTATAATTTAATAACTTATCTTAGTAAAGCTGACTGTCTAAGCAAACCTTCATAAATATTAATAAGCAATTCATTTCTATGTTCAAATATTATCTTTTTCATAGACAAATACATTAAAAATAAATAAAAATATACCATAAACTAGCTTTATGCTATGACTCTTTGGGCAATTTACCATTTTCCTAAACATACTATCTTAAAATACTAGATATCAACGATAAATAATACAATACAATAAACAATCTAGCAAATTTGTATCTTCGTCAAAATAAATACTAAAAAGCATTAAATATCTTAAACAAAGCAATCATGAATATTCTAAAATAACAATCAACCCAATAGACAATTTTAACTCTCTTAAAATGCCATCGAGTAATATCACTAGTAAAACTAAATTTAATAATCTAAGCAAGTCAAGATATAAAAGAATATAATATAGATTTCATAAAAAGGAAAGCTAAAATAAATAAAAGAAATAAAAGATTAGAATAACTATCAATTTATCAAATCAATAATAAATAAAATACAAAAATAGCATAATCAACTAAACAAAATAAAATAAGATAGATAAGATAGATAAGATAGATAAGAAATAATAAAAATATAAAAATAATTATTATGTTCTTTTACATAATAACTAAATAACTAAAAAAAACCTAATTAACATAAAGTAGATCTATAAAACTTATAAAATAGAATAGATCGTTTATACGGCTAATAGTAACACTCAAAAAGAAAACTTTATAACAACATTAATAAAATACCACAAAAGTACACAATAAAATCATATAAATAGAAAGCATAATCAATAAAAAATAATCAAATAATTGTATGTTTTAAACAGAATTGCAACAACTCAAATTAGAACATCATCAAATATATAATATGATTAAGGAATTTAAGAATTAATAAAAATATGGAAATTAGATGCAGTTGTCAATCAACTCCTACAATCTAATCAAAAAGATAAGGCGAAATATATACAATATATGTACTGGATATTTAAATTCTTATTTCATGCGATTCGATTGATTGCTAATCAACTTGTAGTCAAAAATTAAAATAATATACATATCAGTAAAATATCTAAGTTTTTTCATAAATTCAAACAATCTTTTCTACTTGAGCAATATACCCAAAATAGGCACCATCTGCTAAACAGTTACAGCCATCATGAACATCTATCTAGATTAATAAAGTGATATCATCTATAAAAGTTTAAATAAAATAATAACCAATAACTACTAACTCGAGAGAGATCTACAAACAGCTCTAGAACAATCACTAATCTATCTAGCAAAACAAAATTATATCTCATAAGCAATCAAACAACATAAAAACAACTGTATCGCTCAATAGATGAAAACACATGTGAAGGCTTATCAATGGTTCAAAGATAAAAAGAAAAAAGTTGTCAATAAAATATTCAAAATAGAACATGAATCACATTCATAATAAAAAATAATATAAGATCTTGTAGTATAAGATATCAGCAGTATTTTTGTCTATCTAGTAAAAAACAAAGTACTCTATTCACATCAAACCCAACAAAATAAATAACTCCTCAAAGAAGTCATTTAAAAGACACTGATCCATAAACACAAATAAAAGCAAATCAACTAAATCTACAACAAATCAACAAATAAGTAGACATAGTACACCTAAGGATGCTCAAAATGTCTCATCTATCACACCACCATTCCAAACCAGCCATTTCCATTTCTGATCAACCGCAACCAAATCATCGATTCCCTCATCGGTGATGCTATCAAGTAGAATAATACGGAGCTGTTTATGGCACTTGTAGGACAACTTGATTTCAAAATGATATGATATTTGAATTTAGGCTGATAATAGTATCATTATTAAGATGATAAATCTCATCAATGAGTAGTGTTAAATCAAGTACCAACCACCATAAATAGTCAACACCTAGACTCCTATCCCAACGCCAACCTGACCCTCTCCATCCTTGGAACACAATCTTCAGGAAAAAGTACACTTCTCAACAATGTCTTCAAATCAGATTTTCCTGTCCTTGATTCAAGTATACAAAGAGTCAGATGTACAAGAGGGGTATGGCTTAAAAATATCAATAACATCAACATAATCGATACTGAAGGATTCGATTCCTTATAAAGAAATTAAAACTAAAAAATATTTTAAAAACAAATGAGTCTCTTCTGTGTTGTCATCTCAGATATTATTCTCATCAATCTTTATACATATGAAGTAGGAAGATATTCTGGAGGACATCTTGACATACTGGAAGCTATCTTTAAAGTAGGAGAAAGACTGGTAACTCCACATCAAAAGAAGATCATCTATATCATTAGAGATTGTCCATAAGATGCTGATCATAGCATTCTATCGAACTAACTTTCAAAATAGATTAATTAATTATCTACAAAATACAAAAATAAACAACTAAAATATACAATAGAATACTATTTTATGAGTCACTACGACTACCAACTAGATTTATTCAAAAAATAAGCAACCAGATTACTCCCAATGATAACCATTAGACGAACATCAGCAATAAACAACTACAAATAGAAAGATAGAATAAAATATTTATACTAATTATGGCAACAAATAAAAACATCAAAAAATTAGATAGATTTAAAATCAATAGATGATGCAATTAAAAATTATGTAATGGAAAGAATGAAAAATTAGATATTTAGTATTTTAGAAAAATAATTAGATAATTTAAAAGATCTTCAATCGATTAAATCGTATTAGAGATATATATCTTTTTTAAATCGATAAATCAAACATCATTTTTAAGAGAATAAACCCAAACATATAAAATAAAAATAATTAGTAGCTTATTGTAGTAAAGTTTTTACACAATTTGAACCTACAGCACTTAAACATTTCAATACTATTGCTCTTAGAAATATCGAAGAAGAATTATAAATGATGGTATAAAATTAAATAATAAAAAATAAAAAAAGTAAAAAACTGTCTCATCTTATCTTCAAAAAAAAGAAATAAGTCACATAAATATACAAAAAAGTCATCAACTAACATCAATAATACTCACTTTTGATCAAAAACTTTCACTAAAAAATGTCAGATATCATCAACAGATAGGAACAAAGACTAAGTCACCTCTTCAGTCAGTTCTAGTTCACACTATAAAGAGAACTCAACCTCATTATCAACTAACATTCCAATTAACTCTCTTTCAAAAAATAAATTATCAATAAAAAAATAAAAGAACTCTGCAAAGAATATCAATACAACGAATGGTAAGTTGATTTCACTTCTATTTGGGAAAGAGTGAGCTATCGATGCATATAAAAGCTAATCCCATAAATCATCCAAAAATAATCAATCAAAAGCTGTTCGAATGTAGGTGTTATTTCAGGAGATCAAAGCACCAACATCATCGCCAGACATACAAATTTATAAAAAAAAGCACTTGA
This sequence comes from Bugula neritina, assembly GCA_964035545.1. Classification (NCBI taxonomy): domain Eukaryota; kingdom Metazoa; phylum Bryozoa; class Gymnolaemata; order Cheilostomatida; family Bugulidae; genus Bugula; species Bugula neritina. The sequence continues at coordinate 11,843 of CAXIUT010000045.1, forward strand.
CTTCTGCAGAGATATACTCACATATTTACAATAATAAAATACTTATACACAACCTCTAAGTGAAGTTAAATAAATAGTCAGAGAATGTCTCAGCCAAAGACTAACATAAGAAGTACTTTTATATTAAAGTTAGAGAGCACGCTGGAAAATATCACTTTTGATCATTTCTATTTTACTTCTACTTCTCTATGGATAATTTGAAACTGCATTGGGCTTCATGTCTTTCAAAAAACGGAAAAGAAAGTTCTATGGAAGAATATACTTCTGGACAATGGTTGCTTTTCTAGGAGCAACATTATGGAAATAACTAAAAGATAGAAATAAAATATGATTTATAAAATAGATTTTCATGTGATAAAATAGTAATGAATCAATTTCTAAGACCGACTTGCCAAGCAAGTGAAGGAAGTGAAACTTGTCCTCTTCCTCTGATTTTGGTAAAAGTAGATAAAAATCCATAATTTTTATTTTTCAATATATTTTCTGTATATCCATTTTGTCTATGAGCTCCATCAAGACCGTCTTAGAAATCACTATCAGCTACAGTTTTTATTTTTTTGTTAGATTCCTATATATTAAATGATTTACTTTTTTTAGAAATTTAGCTGTTTTTCCTCTACTTTTAAAAGGAAGACAATCGAAATCTTTTTATTGCTTATTTATATCAGTATCTGTAATATTCTTTCTCAAAGATGTATAGAAATTTATTTGTTCTTCTGTATTATGTACATGATCTTTTCCTTTCAAAAACACATGTTCGAATTCATTCGGAATCACCTTCTATTTCCTTTTCTCTTGTTATTTCTGATGCTTGAACTAATTAGATTTAGTTGTTTTGAAAAAGACTTCAGGAGGTGCTGTTTATCTATTATCTACTTTTTTAGGTTCTCCATTATCTCGTAAATTTATCACCCAAACCAACCCATTTTCAGTCATCATGCTATTCTTTATCAAATGTCGAAACTAAGTAACATTTCTAGCCATGAAATTTGTTGGACTTTTCTTAGAATTTTCCTTTCGATTCTCCATTAGTTATAATAGAAGATCTATAAATAATATCATTCTATCATCATAAACTCATTAAATTATCAATTCGCTTTATTATCCAATCTGATCATACTCATTGCCACAGGCTTAGTAGTTTTCTAGTCTTTTGAACTAAATACTGAACCTCCTCCTCCTGCAGCTGATACTAATCCTTCGTAACTTTAGCTCACTAATTTCTTACAATTCTATGAAACATTCTATAGTATTTAGTATCGCTTCTCTAATTGCTTCTATTATTATTTCAAAATATTTCTCTACTACAATAGTTTTTATCTAAATTTTTTCATTATTTCTTTTTTCCAACATCCTTTCTTATCTGCTTCATCACAACAAACACTCCCTTCAGTTTGATTCATCTTATTCTATATAGCTATTCTTATCTGATTAAGACTATTTTATATTTATTTCATTCGTGTGTATATTCCATCAGTAAATTCTTTAAGTTTTTATCCTCTTTTCTTAGCCTACTGATGCATTTTCTATTTAAATATCAAAGTTTTTTCCATCTTATGAAGAATTATTTATTTCTACATTACTTGATCATTCTTTTTCTTCCACTTCTTTTTCTATTACTAAAAATATTAAGCCTTTATTATGTAAGGTCCTATCTACTATTTTAATTTCATTAGTTAATTTTGTTTCCTTTATCAGTAAATATATACATAATGATAGTCAAAGACAACTATTAATTTTATTTATTGATTTTCTATAAACTTTTAGTCAAATTCTAACACTCTTTTTGTTTATTATTAATAACATAATTTCTAACAGTTTCATACGTCTATTCAGAACAATTACTTTTAACCTATTTAAGTGCAGAATTAACCATACCTGATTCAAACTATTAAGTAAATTTACTTTTAATAAAAGACTAATCATCAAAATAATTATAAACACTACTAATATGACTAATATTTGAATCTATTGGTAGTACCTACATTGAAAAAGCTTATCTTTTATTATTCTTTCTCACTCTTTATTTTATTTACTACATCAATTCACTCTGTTCTTGAATAAGCAATTGATCATTGACCATATTTCCTTTTTATGACTCGATATATTGCTTCAAAATACTACTTCTAGCCTAGATCCATTCCTTCTACTGATAAAGATTACTACCCTCACTTTATAATTTACTGTTGATCATGTTATATTATGTAAAATAACTCTTATCAATCTAAATATTTAAAGAAAATAGAAGATATCATTCCTACTGCTTCAAATTTTATTATGAATGAATATCTGGTTTGCTCTTTTATAAACTTCCATCATAACGAATGTTAATAGTTTTGTTTTTTAATTCTTTTCGTTGATTTTTTAAGAAATCATTAAACTATTGTTTTCCTACAGTTTTATTCAAACTAGAAGATACAGGCTTAACTGAATGATACTGCTATCGAATATCTTCTTTATTTCTTGTTCTTTTTAGTCTGAATTTATTAGAAGCATTGAGTTGACCCTGATCAATCATTTTGCATAGATCTTTATCTAAGATTTAATTTTTTCTATTGACTACTTTGGTCTTAACTAGACAATATCTATTTTTTTTACTAGCAAAGAAATATTAGAGATGTTTATCTACCAATGCGTTGTATGGTATTTTTCTAGATTGAAGTGGTTATATTTTAAATTGTTTTTTCTGCATTTATTATATCTATCAAACTATTTTCCCTTTTAAATGATAATTTAAAGAACCTAAAATAGAATATTTAAATAAGATCTTTATCATTTTTGTATAACTTATTTAGCATAAATTGATTTGAATATGAGACCAATCAGACCAGGACAAAAAAGAAATCAAAATACTAAGCCCAATGTAAATCCACCTTCATCTAGAATAGAAGAGGACAAAATAATCCTGACATCATCCACCCGACTAATATCAACATTGTCAATGAATAGTAAGATGACTAAAATCAAGTACTTATACAACCACTCAGAAACTTGCTTAAGTTAATCGCCTCTCAGCCGCCTAACTAAACCTGACCATCACCAGAACCCTTGTGGTCTCCAATCCTCAAGCTTAACCCAATAAAGTTAACTATGACTATCTGTAACGAAAAAATAAAGTCAATGATTCTATCGATCAACTTGTCATGCATCTATCCTGTGAAGGAGACTACGTCCACACCGGATCTAACGAATATAAAATTCAAGAAGAAATCTAACACATTAGAAAAACAAAATTCTAAGCAGCTAAAAGACAAGCAGAACAAGAAGAACCTGGATCAGGAAAAAATGTTGAAGCCATCAAACAAGCTTTAAAAAATAAATTTGATTACAAAAATAGAGAAGTACAAACTATCTATGCTCCTATCAAAGAAAGAGGAGCAGCTACATGTCCTCCTATTACTAACAATCTAAGAGGAGAGGTCACTCAATGGGAAATGTGGGATAGTTATATTGATTAATTCAAGAAATAAAATAAGGATGATGAAAAAGACAACAAGGAAAAGAAAGAAAAGAAGAAAGGCTAATCTTCTGGCGGAAGATATTCAACTTCATTCAAAAGATGCATGAAAATCATGGAAAGAATGATTAGACAAAACGAGGAAGATAAAAAATATAATGACTATAAGTACTATTGGCAAGAAGGATAAGAAGCTCAGACACAAGAAGGAGAGTTACTACCTATTTGGAGGTTAAGTTATTAAAAGAAAAAGAAACATGTCACCTCTATCTCTTGGAATCCTAAATATAAAGATCTTTTTGCCATCTCACTTGGAAGCTATGATTTCTCTAAGCAAAAAGCTGGTCAAATTCTTGTTTGGTCCCTTAAAAATGTCACTTTCCCTGAGTACAAGTATGAAAGTTTGCCAACTGGAGTTATGTGTGTTGACTGGCATCCTTCATCTCCTGCCCTCTTAGCTGCTGGACTCTATGATGGTACTGTCCTTGTTTTTGATGTAAGAAATAAACATAATAAACCCATTTATTAGTCAACAGTTAGAACCCAAAAGCATACAGATCCAGTGTGGCAGGTTAGATGGAATCCTGATACAGATAAGAAATTCAACTTTTATTCAATTTCATCAGACGGAAGAGTGATGAACTGGAGTCTAATGAAAAATAAACTTGAACCTGATGAAGTATTCAAACTGAAACTGACAGGATAAAAAGAGGAAGAAACTTCTTTTATCGGTCTAGCATGTGGATTATGCTTTGATTTTAACAGATTTGATAACTTCTCATTCCTAGTCGGCACTTAAGAAGGTAAAATCCATAAATGTTCCCTCGCATATTCAGGTCAATACCAAGAAACATACAAAGGCCACTTACTTGCAGTTTACAAAATCAAATGGAACCATTATCACCCTACAACTTTCATTTCTGCATCTGCTGATTGGACCATTAGAGTCTGGGATTCAACCTATCCCCAAGCACAAGTCATGATTTTCGATATGGGAATGATAGTCGTTGATGCTATGTGGGCTCCTTACTCATCTACTGTTTTTGCATGTGCTACTCTTGAAAAGATATTTGTCTATGACCTCGATGTTGATAAACACAAAGCTTTAGCAGAAAAGAAACCAGTCAAAAACCCAAAACTTACCAACTTGACATTCAATTCCAAAGACCCAATTGTCCTTCTAGGAGACACATTCGGTGGTATTACAGTTATTAAACTTTCTCCAAACTTGTTGAAGAGAGGACCAGAAATAAAGAAGAACGTTGAGAATCCAAAGAACCAACCTCCTCCACCAACTGAAGAAGAAATTCGCGCATACGAGAAGAAGAAGATGGACGACTTGATTTCCTTGGTATCCAAGTGGGAAAGAGATTGAACGAAGCAATGATCTAGATCATTTATATATATACTTTGAAAATAAATGGATAAAATCTATTCCTGTAATATTATACTCATCTATAATATCACAATGGGGTTGGGGTTGGGGTTGGGGTTGGGGTTGGGGTTGGGGTTGGGGTTGGGGTTGGGGTTGGGGTTGGGGTTGGGGTTGGGGTTGGGGTTGGCAGAGTTATTGATCCTGAAGCAGATCCATCAAAAGGGTTTTATACTTATCTTGTTTCAGGAAGTGATGATCTTGGTGCCTTCGAGATCAGAAGAAGATATAATGATTTTTACTATTATAGAGAAGCATTAGTGAAGAAATGGCCAGGTATTTATATTCCGCCTATTCCATAAAAAAAAATAGCAGTACCTTTTTTATTATTGAGGGAAATAAAGATGCCTAGAATATTGAAATTCGAAAGAAATATTTCGATTTCTTTTTAAAAAGATTAGCTAAAATTAAACACCTCTTCACATGTCCAATAACTCGATAATTTTTAAGAAACAAAGGCATTTAAATGTAAAAAGTAAATCTTATTTAAAAATAGTTTTATTCAACGATGATTCCACCCAAATATAATGAGTTAGTTAGTTAATACAAAGCAATCTACTCGAAACTGAATCTATAAAACAACAATTATAATAAATAACTAAAAACTTCAATTCAAGGATTTGGATCTTTCCTTAAAAAGGCATAAAAATAATTAGACAGCCTTAAATCTCAAGTTGAAGTTATAGTGGAAGCAAGAAATGGATTCACTCAAAACCTAAGTACATTATACATAATATAGATAACTGCAATACCACTTTATTACCTTAATATTAGAAAAATATTTATTCAGAATATCTTCCATAAGAACAAAAGAAATAACCAAATCTCATCTTTGTAGATAACAAAAATGTTCAAACCAGTGTACAAACTCTCAAAGATACATCAACAGTTAACTCCTTTGCTGTTTGTCTCGATCATATCAGTTATTAAATTCTCGAAGTAAAAGCTATGGAAGAAGCTCTAAAAATAAAGTAAAAATATTAACTAGATCAAACATCAAAGTAAATTGAGCTATCATAAAAAAAGACAGAACTAGCAAAACTAAAAGAAGGAAAGACAACTTTCAAATCAATATTTTCTTTAGGATCAAAAACAGATCAAATTCAAAAAATTTAACTAGACATTCCATAAATGTAAAAATCAATAGCTCATTTATTAAATTTCAACTAAATTTTAACAACTATTTTCGGAAAGTCATAAATGCCCACATTCAAAAGAAACAAACAAATACAATACTATCGAATGATGTACTAAATTTCATAAAACTAAATTAAATACTTAGCCTCTTATGGATAATTCATGAAAAGTGTTATGCAAGGTCTCAATAAATGATAAATAGCAAAATTAGTCTTATCAATTCATATTATAAGTTTCCTATTTAGTATCTACTCATTATATAACTTTTTATTCGATATCCTGATCTCATTATTGTGAGATTTAGGCCTAGGCTTCCAAAGTATCCCCTTATTTCCACTTTGATCAGTCGTCTCCACACATCTCTTATCACTCGAATAATTCAATAACTGTGATTACTCAAATCGGCTCGAATTTTCATCAATTGTGGCAAATATATTTACACGAGCAGAATTAACTTCAGGAATATGAGATTTAAAGCGACTCGATGACTGCTAAATCAGATACTCTTCTCTACATATTTAATCATTTGGTCTGTTTCTTTTGGCTGAAGCATCCAAATCACATTCAGATAAAGATATTCCACAATTAAGAGAAACAAATGGAATCGATGATATCTGTCTTTATCCATTATTTGTAAATTCTTCGTTGGTTATTTTAAGTTTTTTGTCTATATTTCATCAAAATTACTTGATTTAGACATAAAAGATAATTTTTTAGTTGATTTTACACCTGAAATCTTTGACTACTGATGTTTAAGGACTCTTTCTTACTCAGGATTAAATTCCAGTTGAATTATATGTGTCTTTTGTTGAGGTTTAGGTCTGCCATTTAGAGTTATCTATCCGTTCATACTCTAAAAGTTTGTAATTGGAGGACTTTCCTCTCTTTTCCCTTTTAACTATGCTTGCTTTTCAGCATAATTTTACTTTATTTGCTTATCTCGTCGTTAATTCTACATTTATAAACTAGTACAATAGCCTTTTTCTTTTCTTACTCTCTCTCTTGCATTAATTATTTAGCCTATCGTTATTTTTTCTAAATCCTTAGCTTATCAGTAGCTTAGTTTTCTTCTTTGATGTAAATTGGAATTTCATCAACTTTTACAAATCTCTTTTTTGTTTTTTTAACAGGGGAATAGGATTTTCTCTTTTTATTATCACTTGTCATAGCTCTTTTTTCCTCTTTTAGCGCAAGTTAATTATCCTTATTCATAAAATTATTCGATCTTTGCTGAACCCTTCCAGTTTGCATCGTCATCGGTCGTTACTTATTTTTCAGTTTCATGCTTTATTCTAATTTGGAGTTGATAAACAAGCTATCACATATGTTTTATTGATTTTTATGATGAGTTCCAATTGACTTTTGACTCATAGCATTGGTTTAATATTTAGTACTTTTTCCAATAGTTGTATTTTTGAAGCTCAGAGATGAAAAAGTTCCATTTTGTCTTTTAGGAAACAACCTTCCAGGTGCACTGGTATCTACTTGTACAGGTTTAACTACACCTAAAGGTATATGTTCTATTTTTTATTTGGTTGGTTTAGCGAACTAGTAAAAGTTGAAATTATTAAGCAGTGAATGATTAGTTTTTTTATAGATGTGATCAGGTACTTTTTTTTAGAGATATTTCTAATAGAGTTGCTAAGCCCCCTTATCAACTACTATATCTATCGTATTAGTCACAGAATGAATAGCATAGTTTCTTTGCATTGATATTGACTACTTTGTAAATATATTTATAATCTTCAATATTCAAGTAATAACCAATCTATATCATCATTAGATTCCATTTTCATATCTATTTTGATTCTTTAACATGGCAATAATATATATCGTATATTTTAATATTACAAATAGGGGTTGGGGTTGGGGTTGGGGTTGGGGTTGGGGTTGGGGTTGGGGTTGGGGTTGGGGTTGGGGTTGGGGTTGGGGTTGGGGTTGGGGGGGTTGGGGG